>JBBBDQ010000925.1:2160000-2637500 GCA_037127315.1 Ascarosepion bandense
ATTACATGCACATACACACACACATTACATGCATACACACACACGACACATGCATACACACACACGCATTACATGCATACACACACACACACACACACACATTACATGCATACACATACACACACACATTACATGCATACACACACACACACACACACATTACATGCATACACACACATACACACACATTACATGCATACACATACACACACACATTACATGCATACACACACACACATTACATGCATACACACACACACACATTACATGCATACACATACACACACATTACATGCATACACACACACACGCATTACATGCATACACACACACACGCATTACATGCATACACACACACATTACATGCATACACATGCATACACACACATACACACACATTACATGCATACACATGCATACACACACACATTACACGCATACACACACACACACACACACACATATCATGCCTACAGGCACACACGCACATATTACATACTCACATACACACACATATATACATTGCATACATACATAAACAGTTACACTGATTTTTTAACTTTTTTTTTTTTTTAATGCTATCTTCAAGTTTAAGCATAACAAATATTAAACCAAAAATTATGCATCGGAATTTTTGTGGGCAATGCAAGGGAAATAACTCAAAGAAATGTTAACCTTAATTACTTTATCTTGGATTTTAGGAAAATCTGACAAAGGGAAAAACATTTCCGCGTGACACGTATCGTCCTTTAGAATTTCCTCGGACGAAATTTGTTAACGTTGATGCGACTACTCATGCGCACGTTGGAGAGATGACACTGAAATTTAAAATTTCATCTTAAAATAGCATAGTATGAATAAAAAATCCCAATCGAATTTTTTTCATCAAACTTTTTAAGAGGAAAGATCAAAGTAGTTTTTTTAATTATACTTTAAAAATTTATAAAAAAAATGATTTACTGCAAGCACGTAATTTTTTTTAAAAATAAAAATTGTTCTGATGTTAGTTTTAGCTGATAACCAAATCGTTAACGGTTACGAGAGTTTTTACAATGGAAAAACGTAAACTCAGTTTTTTTTCGTTTTTTTTTTTTCAGGTGACAAAAAAACACAATTAATTTTGAAATTTATCCAAAAATCAAATAATTATCTGATTTTAATGAAATTTTTATTACTTATTCAAAAATGAATGAAATTATTTTTAATAAAAATTCTTGGTAAAAAAATATATTACATCTGTTATTTTCCTTACAAGTAAATTGATAAAATGTAAAAAAAATTAAATTTTGTTGGAAAAATTGGTTTTAAACGCAGGACTCATTGGGGAATTTCAATCATCTATTATTTTTTCTTTAAAACATTTTGTCTTTATTTCTGAAAATCTGCTTTAAATAGTAAAATAAAAAATGCAATAAAACTTTTATATTATATAATTTGATATGCTTTTAATTGCTTTATTAAATAACATTTTAGTCTGAAGAAAAAGTTTTTTCAATTAATGAAATTTTAAAAGAGTTGTTTTTTTTTTCTTTAATTATAATAATTTATAAAGTTACAATAATATTTAAAAACTACTTTAAAGATTTGTGGTTGGTTTATAAACTTATTAAGTGAAGATTATATTTACTAATCAAAAATTGAAAAGCTTAATGCAAATTGTCATGCCATGTATTTTTAAAATAAAAAAAAATTTTTTTTTGTGTATTTGAAGTTCTTTTGTTTTTATTTATTTATTTATTTATTTATTTATTTTTTTGGTATGGTAATTTCTGTATGTACATTAAAAGGTCATGTGTTTAGGGGTTTCTCCCACTTACAGGAAAAAATTGTACGATTATGCCACTTGTGATCACCATACACTTATCATGCATAAGTCAATCTGTCAACACATTTCAAATATGGTGGAAAGATTAGAAAGTTCAACTGTGTTTAAGAAATAGTTTTATTTTAAAATTTATGCTATATATAAGTAATAATCTTGTAAATTGGATTAATTTAACATCAAATTTTCTAATTTTTAAAAAATAATGTGTCACATTTATTTTTGTACATTTATTTTTGCAAGATTTTTAAAATTGAGACTTTTGCTTCCACTTGTGTCGATTGCTCAGCAATGGTCAAAAAAATTGAAAGATTATGAAAATATAAAAAAAATTTAGATTCCAATTAATATAATTTCTGTTTGAAATACACCAGCATATTTTGCTTACTAAAAATACTAAATTTAATCATTTAACTTTCAATTAAAACTAAAATAAGTTTCAAAACTTTTTTATTTTAAATTTAATTTAAAAATGAGTGACGGTACCTAATCTAGCGATTAAAGTATTTTCTGCACATTTTCGTTTTAGTAAATTGGTTTCTCTTTTAATTTATTAGCGTTGAATCTAAATTATGGTCAGACTTCTTATGTTGAGCAACTTATAATCTTTTATTTAAGTTCCTTGTGTTTTTCCTAGGTATCTCTTGTGGCAGTTATTACAGGTGATATGGTAAATTCAAATTTTAGCTTATTTTATTGTTTTAAGTATTATTTAGAAGCGGTCGTAATAAATCTTAGGTTGAGCTTAGATTAAAATCTTTTCAATTGTAATAGAGTTGGGGGTATGTTTTTGCCAATAATCCATTAACAGTTCACTCTTGTAAATATGAATAAACAAGATTATCATATTTGTCTATATTTCTGAGATGAGATAGTATTTGCAATATTTACAATATTCAGACAATAGTCCTCATATTTGTTGCCATTTGTATGACTTTTTGGCTATTGTACATTCTGGCCTTCTTCAGACTTGACCCAAAGAGTTGTGAATTCAATCCCAGGCTACAGCTGTGGTCAACAAGTAACTTAGAGGGAGATAATTCATGACTACCAAAAAGGTTCTGTCAGTGAGAAAGTGACTGCAGTCAGGACTGATTACATTGCAGATCCTTCTTTGGATTTTGTTGAGAACCTGAATAGCAGGATCACCTGATGGCAGCAGTATTCAATGATGTATATAATGATGTATAACTATAGGAGATTGGAAGTTCTGAGGAGTGTAGAACCACTTTTTAATAGCCGTTGTTTGCAGGTCCTCTCTGACCCAAGGTGGTAGCACCTGTTAATCTCAGCTATATTACCAGCAATATATTTTATGATCTACAAACTATATATCTTTTTTAAAAAGAATAATTTGATACTTTTCAAGTAAAAGGTATGTTAAAACTATCTTGAGTTGAAAGCATATAATTACATACAAAATATTTACATTTCGGCATTAAATAACCTGGAGAGATGTTGATATGCTGCCAAACAAAATCAATCCATTAACCAAACAACCAACCAGTTACAGAGCCTAGTCTACCCCATTGTGCTAGATGGTTACAGACCCTGCAAGAATGTTCATCCATCCTTTGACAGGTCTTGTTTTTAATACTGTTGGTTTTCTAGCCACCCTCCTCACCAGAAAAGGCTATTGGTGGAAACCGGTTTAGTTGCAGATATGACAGGTAATACTAGGTTACATGATAACTTCTCTACAAGGTAACATTTGGTTCTCACTGACCAAGCAGCCTGTACTGTTTTTAATTGAAATTTATATAATCTTTCTCTTAAACCAATTTTTCATGAATATGGGTTTTTCAACTTGATGTAAAGTAGGTCCCAGTGTGTTTCCTGCTCTTCCCTACTATTGTGGCAATGGACTGCTCCTACTTATAAATATGGCAAATAGCTACATTAGAATAGGATTTGAGTAGTATTTGATTTACTCAAGTTATTAAAGTTCTATATATTAATCTTTTTTTTTGTTTTCCCACCTAGTCTTCTGTTCCTTCAATACTCTCTCTATGGTTTTTCTAATTTTTGGCTATTTTGAACAAAGACATTACAACACCTCTGTTTGTCTCTTTCACTTTTGCTTAAGATGGTGGTCCCTTGTAGAATGGCAATGAAAAAATAAATCACCTTTAAACCTCTTCTTTGTTTTCCCTACGTCATCTTCTATTCCTTCAATACTCACTCTAACTACGGCCTTCTTAATTCTTGGCTATTTTGAACAAAGTCATCATCATTACAACATGTCAAGTAGCTGTTATCGCTTCTAGTATTATTGGGGTGAGGGGTGAGTGACCTAAAATAAATTTATTTACCTTACCTGTTTGGGCATGTAAGATAGTTATGTAAACATGGTTTACTCCTTATTTTCTTCTGTCATTCATCATGGCATGACAGGGACAAGATATTTTATCTAGATATTGTAATAGTCCATGGAGAAGTCAGTTCATACCTTTCTGAAGGGTATTTTTACAATGAATATGAGAAGTAAATTCTACTTTTAATTTTGATAACTATTATATTAAATCACTTTTTTTTCTTTTTTTTTTTTTTAATGTTACAAGTAATACCCTTCCCTTTTATTGTTTTGCCTCTATATGGAAGTGTGACGGACAGACCGATGGGGTTCTTATTATAGTACAGATTACAGCATTAGTGGAGGTAGTCATAAGAGAGTGGTTTTTCCAAAATAATCATTCATAAGCACTTTTCTTTTTGTTATCATGCCAGTGAAAATATATTTTTGGCTTCTGGCAGTGTACAAGGAAAATTGGATTCATGCCTTTCCAAAGGACATTGTAAAATGAACATAATCACATTTATCTGAAAGCTGAACCTGGTTTGTATACCAACACACTCTCTACACCAAAAAAAAACAAAAAATTTTACATTTTTAACATATGAGCTATAACTAATTTTAGTTTCAAAGTAGTTGAGGTCAGTCTTAAAAAAAAAAAAGGGAGGTGTTCTTTTTGTGTAACATATACTTTATTCTTTAAGCATACCTGACTGATAGGGATTCTCTGTTGAGGAACCTTGCTAATTCTTTTTGTTTTCTTTTGCTTCTGCTGGGGCTAATACCTACTCTGGGCACCTGAGGAGAATTTAGTTTGCACTTGTTTTCTTGCTCAGAGGCTTTCAAAATGGAAGCCAAATTGTGTGTGCATCTTATCTTTTCTACTGTCAGTCCTTTTTTTTCTATTTGGTTAGCAGCATATGATGTTTTAATAAGAGAGCATATGGAATTAATTTTAGTCTTTTCAAAGAAAACTTTTATTAACCTATGTACCATGCAAGTGAGTTTTGATATTTTTAAAAAAATATATTTTATAAAATTGTTCAGAACATAACTGATAGCTTTAGATTGTGGTATCAGCTTAGGTCAGTTTACAAAAGGTGTGAAAACTTTCCAGGAATCTAAAAATTATTAGGTTGTCACATGAAAGGATGCTTTTTTTTTTTTTACTTCCTTACTATAAAAAGAAAACAAAAAAAATTGATTATTCCTGACTCTCTCTTTTTAGTTCATTTTTCTTTCAATATATTATGACTCATAAACCCAATGAAAATGGTTTCAATGAAACAATGTTGAGTAATCTTTCTGTATGAGTATAAACTGGGGGAAAGTACCATTTTGCTATCGAATCATTAAATGCGATGAGAAATGGATACACTTTGACAACATTAAGAGAGTAACCCAGTGGTTAGATGCAAGTGAATCACCAAAACAAAATCTAAATCCTCTTCTGCACCCTAAAAAGATCATGTTTACTCTAGGGTGTTCTTCCAAAAGGGTTAGCCATTCTTGCCTCAGGGGAAAAAAGTAGTAACGACCACATATTTTGGAGAAATTAAATGTATGCATGAAGAATTGACAAAAGAATGCCGTAGATTTGAATTGGAGTAGATAGACTAAACTATCGCCCGGTTCACACTCCACCCACGTCTGTTGAGTGGATGAAGAGGCTCATTCCTTTGTTTCCTGTTTAGGATGTGGTTTCCGGCTTTCTCTTTTCCAATCTTTTACTCTTTTTTTCAATTGGAGTAGATAGACTAAACTATCACCTGGTTCACACTCCACCCACATCTGTTGAACAAGTGAAGAGGCTCATCCCTTGTTTCCTGTTTAGGATGTGGTTTCCGGCTTTCTTTCTCTTTTCCAATCTTTTCACTCTTATGTAGCCCCCTGCACATCAGTGGCGTTACCGCCTTGCTTGGGGTGATATGATTTAAAAAAAAAAAATGTATGCGAAGAAGGTACTGAAAAGTTTTTGGCTTGGCTGAAAATCTCAGATTTTGCCAGACATGCATCAGAATTTTTTAATCTAAGCTGTTTCATAATTTAAAAATATTTAAAATCTAACCTTGGTCTGGTTAAGAATTTTTCAGTACCCTCCACTTAATGTGTGTGCGTGCACACATGCACTCATTATCTTAAATATTAATTTGTACTATACTTTTGAGATATCAAATGAGGGAGGGGAGACAAATAGTGTAATTTAAAAAAATCCTGTTGACCTTACATCCCATAGTTTATATTGTTTTAATTTAATTAACTCTGAAACAATACTTTACTTAAGCTACTAGATTGGCAACTAGGTTTTCTCACACTTCTCGCTTGTGGAACTTGCTTCTCTGATAGCTACAATCTCTGAGAGTTTAAGTGCAACGTCAATTGACATCTTTCTCTTATTCTTTCTCCTGACACCTCCTGTATCTTCTTCCTTTTCGCTCTACTCTCATGTAACCCTCTTTATACCAGTATTCCCATCCTTCTCTTATCAATTCTCCAACACCCCCTCCCCGTAACTCCTTCGTCTTTCTTTTTGCTCGCCTCTCATGTAACCCACTTCACACCCGTATTCCCATCCTTCTCTTATCCATTCTCCAACACCCCCTCCCCGTAACTCGTTCCTCTTTCTTTTTGCTCGCCTCTCATGTAACCCACTTCACACCCGTATTCCCATCCTTCTCTTATCCATTCTCCAACACCCCCTCCCCGTAACTCGTTCCTCTTTCTTTTGCTCACCTCTCATGTAACCCACTTCACACCCGTATTCCCATCCTTCTCTTATCCATTCTCCAACACCCCCTCCCCATAAATCGTTCCTCTTTCTTTTTGCTCACCTCTCATGTAACCCTCTTTATACCAGTATTCCCATCCTTCTCTTATCCATTCTTTGACACCCCCACCCACCTCGTAACTTGTCCCTCTTTCTTTTTGCTCGCCTCTCATGTAACCCTCTGTATGCCATTAGCAGTACTGCCTTGTTTGGGGTGAAACAATTATTAAAAAAAAAATACTGTAGTATCTCTTTATGATCAGTTCTCCAGTAATGGTTACAAGCCCTACAACAAATCTTCAGTCATTTGATCCCCCCTCCCCAATCAGCACCATGCCAAACTTTCTATCGGTTGAGAAAGGAAACAAGTGTTAAAAAATTCTATTTAACATTTTTTTCTATTCATTCTTCTATTTCGTCTATTAACCTAATAATATACAATAATAATTATTATTTGTTTCTCCCTGTCGACTGGGGCTTCGGAATAACCCTCACCCCACCCACCACCACCAAATGAAGCATCCTGGTTATGACAATAAGCTACATCTGAGTCCTGGGTTTGACGATAAACTGCATCCAACAGGAAGGCCTCTAATTGGGAAGTTTTGTGGAGTATGAAATCACCTCTTAATTGCTGTTGTTCCCAGGTCCACTGATCCCAGGGTGGTAGCACTGGTCCCATTTATGGGCAAATAGTTACCCCCCCCCCCAAAAAAAAATGGAGTCAAAACACTATGAAAGTATAAAAATAGTTTTATAGTGAAAATTCCAGTATTACTCTTTTGTAGAAGAAAGTATTACCAGCAGTATATTTTTGAAGAAAAAATATTAACAATACATTTTGGAAGAAAAAAAAATATTAACAGCAACATATTTTTGAAGGAAAGATATATATATATATATATATATATATATATACCAGTAATACACCTGACTCTTGACAAAAGCCTCTTTACAAAAGATACGTCGGTAAAACCTGAACTACAAAGCGATTTCTGACAAAGACTGTTTTCTATTCATATGAATCTCTTCTAAAAATTTTGTCGGCATTAAATAACCCATTGAGGTTGATATACTGTAAAGTGAACTAAATCAAACTTTCTATCTCTCATTTTAAAGGACCTTTTCAAAAATGCAAAACCAGAAGACATCTTGAGTTTTTTTGTTTTTTTTTTTTAATTTTTTTGTCAAAATCTGACTAAAACAACTTTTCACTATAACTGTACTTTAAAAAAAATACTTTAAAAACGCACCATTTTGGCATAAATTTTTTTTTTTTTAATCATATCACCCCGAGCAAGGCGGTAACGCCACTGATGTGCAGGGGGCTAGGTAAGAGTGAAAAGATTAGAAAAGAGAAGGCCGGAAACCACATCCTAAACAGGGAACAAGGGATGAGCCTCTACACCTGTTCAATAGACATGGGTGGAGTGTGAACAGGGCAGTAGTTTAGTCTATCTACTCCAATTGAAAAGAAAAAAAAATAAATAAATAAAAAAAAGTGAAAAGATTGGAAAAGAGAAAGCCTGAAACCACATTTTAAACAGGGAACAAGGGATGAGCCTCTACACCTGTTCAATAGACGAGGGTGGAGTGTGAACCGAGTGATAGTTTAGTCTATAAATAACCCACAGATTGATATGCCATTTAAACAAAAACCTACATTTCTTCCATCAGCCTTCTATACCTAGATTCTGTAAAATAATATGTGGACTGACTTTCTCTGAGTCTTGCTTTGAGCACAAATGTGAAATATTATTTAATGTTTCCAAATTGTCAAAAATAGTTCTGTTTATAATGAAATACAACTGACAGTGTTCATGATAGTATTCACTGTAGGTATTATTATTATTATTATTATTATTATATTAGTCATTGTACAAGTAAAAAAAAAAATGTTTACCAAAGAATCTATTAGTATTGACAATAACTGAGAAAACTAGACATTGTTGATTAAATATGTTATATACACTTATAAAATTACATTTTAGTTTATGTTCAATTTTTTTGCTATTTAAACTTTTGGAGATGGAGCAATGTTTGTAGTTTTAGTGCCATGAAGATTGAACCCTTTTCGCAAGCCCTCACAAAAGATGATGTAAAATCACAACACAGAAAACTATCATAGAAGCTGACTGAAAGGCCCAGATGTGCAAAAAATGTTAAAAGCAATCTGATTGGCTGGTATGCAGACCAACCAGCTAATCTTAAAGCTTGTATTATTAGGTTATTGAATCAGCCCAGTCATTTTTGATATTTGACTTTTTGGATGATAGGGCCCTGTCATCTCCTAAGGGTTAGGCTATGTCTGGCAAAGGGATGTTGTTTTTTTTTTTTGTTTTTGTTTTAGGAGGGGGGTTTAAGTACTATTTTAGTGTCTGACAGTTACTTTTCTTACCAGTTATAGATTAAAATAAAAAGAACTTTAATATTAAAAAGCTCAAGATTTGAATATATACTTCATTGTAGTGATGTCCTTTTTAATAGTTTTTAAGATATTAGAAATCTCACATATGAAAAGCAAAATTAAAAAATGCTGAAATAACAAATGACATGTTTATTTTTGGAAAATTTTAGAAGTTGTCAAGGCAAAAACTTTGTCAATCTTGACTTATTTAATATTTGCCTTCTCTAATGTAGAAAATTTGATTTAAGTGGTAAAAACTGATTTGTTAAAATTTTCATGTTAAAATAATTTTTCATGTTAAAATAATTATATTTTTATATATTTGCAGGTAAGTGCTTTTGGAAATTGGTTCTTTTGAAAATGAAAAAATTGACGCTGAGCATTTGTCATCAGTATCCTTGGAAAAAAAGATAAGTTGTTCTATGTTAAATTTTGAAAAGAAATCTTTATAAACATAAAAAAAAATTAAATATTTTTTTTTTACCCTTTCTTAAACTTAGAATATAGCTTATTTATTTTAATTTTGCTAGTACTTTATAAAGAATTTCTAAGGAATTAATGAATTTTGATTTTTACTAGCAGTATAGCCCAGCATTGCTCAGATGTAATGAAAGCTTTAAAACTAATCCATGGTCCTGGAGTTCAGACTCTTTGGATGTTGGCACAAAAGACTAAAAAGCAATAGTTGTTTTCAGTTAAAGCGAAACCGTAGACTGAAAGAAAAAGGAATGGATGTAAGTCAAATTTTGATTTCCTGGTATCGATATCAAATAAGATTTGTTCATCATAAACTGAATTTCAAAGGCTAAATAAGTCCTCTGAGTAAATGGTATCATGGCTGAGACTAAGAACTACAATTATACTCTACTTAGAGCCAAACCCAAAGCAAAAACTAAAATAAAAGGGCTGAAAAAATACAGACATGCAGGCAAATAAACACACAAAATCTTGCCTTATATATATGTGTATGTGTGTGTGTTATCGATTTTCTGCACTATTGTAAGAACTGCAACCTTGGAACTTCTGAATATCGTTTCTTATGTCTTTGTTTATGAGTGTATCAAATTTGATTAAAATCGTACCACTCCTTCTATAACCCAATATTTTTCGATTTTCGATATTTATCGAGAGTACCTCAACACAAAACCTAGCTAAGAACACTTGCAGATGCTTATAGTACAACTGTGTAAATTTTCAAGAAAATTGGTTCAGCCATTTCAGAGTCTATAGGTAACAAACACACACTCACAAAGTTCCATTTATAAACTAAGTTTAGATTTAGATTTTAAGCTTTACATTTAGTGGGTACATGTGTTTGAGGAGACATCTCTATTTGTTTTAAACTGTATAATTGTGGTGCAGTGAATATTGGCTCAACAAGAAATCAGAGAGCTGAGTTCAAATTCCAGTTGAGTTCGTTGCATTCCAGATCCAGATATCCTGTGATTCATTAGAGTCATAGAGGCACCACATATATTTCAGCCCCAGTAGAAGTGGTGTTTCTTTGTGTATGACAGCCTGATTGATACCAACCTTTTCCAGACCGGTTTAAATTCAGTTTTGTTTTACCAAGGACTTGTTGCCACCTAAGACTACAGAACCCAGTTTGTCCTGCTATTTTACCCATAGCATGTGGGAGAAGTAATGAATTCATACTTTTCCCAAGGGTGTTAGTACATAAGTGAATGTAATGAATCTGTCTGGAATTCAAACTCAGCTCTCTGATTTCTCAATCCAAATTACTATCCATTACTCCACCATGCCTTGGTTGCATTCTTAGATGCAAATACTCTTGGGAAAGGTATTAATCCATAGCTTCTCCCTCTGGCTATGGGTTAAATAACATGACAGATTAGGTTCTATAGCCTTGGTTGGCAACCAGTCGACACTAGAAAGCAATGGCAACCTACTGCAAGAAAATTTTCTACCCAGTCAGTCATGTCTCTTTTGAGACATGGTCACTCAAGCATGTATCATGTATAGCAAATGACTGACTGAATTGTCATCTACTGGCCTGGACTTAGGAAAATATGCCCTTTGGCAGGGTTTGAACCTGTGTTGCCTTTGTTGGGAAAGACGTTATCAATAATTGAACCTTGCTTTGCCATGAAAGTCTTTTTTGTCATTGTGGTCTAAAAGTATACCAGACTTAATAGTTTTTTTTATACGGGTGACGCAGGGTTGAACTATGGGCAAATAGTTAATCCTCAAACTAGAGTAAAAACTCTATGAAAGTATAAAAATAGATTTTTAATTCCAGCAGTACATTTTTGGAGAAAATATTACCAGCAATACACTTTTAAAAGAAAAAACATATTAGCAGCAATAATATATTTATGACAGAAAAATATCACCAGCAGTATATTTTTGAAGAAAAAATATATATACCAGTAATACATTCAACTCTCAACAAAACTGTTAGGGCGCCGCTCCTATTTGACTACAAATGGACTGTTCCCATTGCTATATATAGCAATGGTGGATTCTCTACAGGAGGGTCATAGAGAGTCACTTGAGAGTCTCTAATGAGTTACTGAAGAGTCAGTGAAGAGTTAGTCACACTTCCGGTGACGTACCGGAAGTAATCACGTATGCACATGTCTTACGACGGATTGGACTCTTGTATCTTTTCTATTGTAAATATTACTAATCACTTCTGTACATACTAACCGTCTTTCCGCGGAATACAACTTATATTCTGATTCTGTTGTTGAGTTATTCATTTATACTTGGTGACATAACAAAAACCCTCTTTACAAAAATACATCAATGAAACTTGATCTACAAACTGTTTTCTGACAAAGAATACATATTCTTTTCATATGAATCTGTTGTAAAAATTTTGTCTGCATTAAATAACCCATTGAGGTTGATATGCTGTACAACTGAACTGAGCCAAACCTATTGCAGGAAAATCATCTGCCTAGTCAGTCATGTCTCAAAAGAGACATGAATGTTCATCCATGGTAATTAACTGACTGACTAACCATAACAAACAGCAGTCTTACTATTTAAAATAAGTTCTTGACTGTTTAAATACAAGACTTTACCAATGTATTGAATACTGCTGCCACATCTGGTCAGGTGCCCCTGTTGTTCATCTCGGGATTCTTGACAAATTCCAATGGAGAATCTGTAATGTGATTGATACCGTCTTGGCAGTTTGGCTGCAGTCGCTCTCTCATTGGCGTGATGTGGCTTCCCTGTGCCTCTTTTACAAATACTTTCACGGCTTCTGTTCTAATGAACTTAGCTCACTGGTGCCTCCTGTGTATAAATTTACAAGAGCTACTAGACTAGCAACTAGGTTCCACCCCTTTTACAGTAAAACCGATAACCGCAATTTCTACTCTAACAGCTTCTTTTCTCGCACTTCCTGCCTGTGGAATTCTTTTCCATATACTTGCTTGCCCAACAGCTGCAATCTCCAGGAATTTAAATGTAAGGTCAATAGACACCTATCTCAATAACTCGCATCCATTCTCTCAAGCTCTTTTCTCCATCCACTCCACCCCCATTACACCGGTATTCTCATCTGTCTATTATTCTCCTCCTGACTTTTCCTATAACTAACCCCTCTTTCTCATTACTTTCCCCTATGTAACCTCCTGCGCAACAATGGCAGTAAAATGCCTTGCTTGGGGTGAAATGATTAAAAAGAAAAAATATTAAATTTCAGTTTGACCCAGTCAGTTGATGGGCTGTAAAACAAACCAAATTATACTTTCCAGTTAAATTTCTTTGAATTGCAGATGTCAAAATAAAGCAAGTAGACAGTAGCATTTTTTAAATCATCAAAAATACTGAGGAAGGAATGCTGTAACATTGAGGAAACTTGCTGTCACTTGATATCTACTGAAAGCCAACTGAAAAATACAGATTTGTAATCTCAATATTATTGCTAAGAATAGTAACTGCATTTTGTACCATCATCTTTGTCCTAAACACATTTACCGACTTGATGTCATTATTAGAAGAATTTACCTTCTCCTATATCAGATTCTGGAATACATGTGCGGCATTCCTCAGGGTTTCTCTACCCACAGTGGGTCCTGGGTTGAGTAATAATAGATGTTGGTAGAGGATGCTATATTCTCCACTGAAATCTTGCTGCCATCTTGTAGCACTGGGGAAATCCTATCTCTTGCCTTCAGTTCCTTTGCTTATTTTAGCTCCTAGAGGAAATTGCATCCCCCGAAGGAAAGAATTTCTTAGGTAGAGTGACAACTTCTGCATATTTTTGTGCAAGATTCCGCTTGCTTATAAGGAATTCCTGTTTAAATGCGAAAATTTGGGCTAATACTCTGTAAGAGAAGGAACACGTATATGCTTAGATACATTTTTACTTAACAATTTTCTTTTCACCCGCTACTAACATCTTGAATCAATATTTACTAAGCTTAACTTAGTCAGGTGTAAAAGCAACATGCGGGACACCCAGTGAGAATCAAATTCATTTATTACAGTTAATAGCATACTAACTCTTCTATGTGCTATGTCCCTTCAGGATGTGGGCAATTATAGCTCTCCATAACTTCCTATCTTTTTTTAGCTCATGTAAAGTTTTGCACACCCCCCCCCCACACACACAAATACCTGTTCTGCCAAACATTTACACAAGTTAGCTAGGTATGTTACTCACTACTTTCTTTGTCCCTCTTACACATATATACTTAGATATATTTGTATCTATGCATATATGTGTTCCTTCAAAAGATTAAAAGAAAATATTAAATTTTTGTTGATTTGTGTTGAAGGCTGACTTGGAAGAAAAACTACAGGGTATCAAATTTTCCAAGCTCTCTTTCCTCATTATGCACCCTAGAAATTTCAACTCTTTCTGATGTTAACGATAAAAGTCATTCTTGTTTTATTTTTTTCTATAGCTTTGGTCTATGGTATTTCCAACATTATTTTGTAGAATTACGTTTCTCTTGCCTTGAGTCTTTTCATCATTGAGAAGATAGTTCAGCTTTCCCTGCCAATATTACCTAACAGTTCAGTACTCTTTTCCTAGTTTCTAGCAAAATTTTTCTGTTTCTTAATTTTTTGCTTAACTTTTAGATGGTATCTTTCATTATTCCAAAGTGATTTCAGATTTCAATGTTGTATTTTCTTTTATATACCACTAATAAGATCTTTGTGATATTGTTTCGAAACAAGAAATTAAAGAGCCAAGTTCAAATTCCTGGTGAATTCATTGCATTCACTTATGTGCAAATACCCTTGAGAAAGATATTAATCTGTTGCTTCTCCTTCTAGCTATGGATTAAATAGCAGGACAGATTGGGTTCTATAGCCTTGATTGGCAGCCAGTCTACCGTAGAAGTAATGGCAATCTGCTGTGGGAAAAGTCTTCTGCCCAGTCAGTCATGTCTCTTTTGAGACATGATCACCCAAGCATATAATGGCACTTGACTAAGATCTTCAAAAATTTAAACTGTCATATTTTGGAGCTAATTTTACAAGTCTAGTCTAGCATTTAAGATTCAAAATAAATTACTGTTTGCTGATTTATCTTCACAATGCTGTACAATTTTTCAATTGTTCGGGCAACCAAGCGAACTACTTAGAAGAACTGACATCACAAGAACAAAATGATATAATAATCAACAGATGAACCAGTTTATATTGTTTGATTTCTTTATCCAAGGATTGAACTCGGAACCACTAGTTAAACGCATGTTTAACCAACTTCTCTATCCACTAGACCATTGTCTTAAAAAGAAATAAATGTATATTGACAATTTTTCATCTGAAAATACATAATTATCAAAAACAGTATGAGCCCATTAAGATAATCAAGTGTCAAAAACTGACATAGGATTTAAGGTTCCAAAAATACACCTCAATCTAGAACTATTGTAGTAGTGAGATTGCAAGAAGGGATTAAAAGAAAATATTAAATTTTTGTTGATTTGTGTTGAAGGCTGACTTGGAAGAAAAACTACAGGGTCTCATAGACGAAATGGTAAAAAAAGTGAAACAAAAAGGAATAATTATCAATTGCAAGAAAACAAAGTATGGTCATCAGCAAGAGATGCATGTCAACATCAAGCAGAAGTTTGAGTTTAATAGAGGATCAAAAATATGATGTCCTGGACATGAGGATAAACTGCATCAAGCAGCAAGGCTTCTGATCAGGAGGTTTTGAGGAGTGTGGAACTATCTCTTAATTGCTGATGTTGTCAGTTCCACTCTAACCCAGGGTGTTATCGGCAAATAGTTACCCAACAAAAAAGAACTGTGATTAAAACACGATAAAGTATAAAAATGCATACTTATAGTATAAAAAAAAAACATCAATACATTAAAAAAAAATACCAATAATACCATTTGACTCTTGACAAAAATATGTCAGTGAAATCTGATCTATAAAGTGATTTCTTACAAAGAATACATACTCTATTCATATGAATCTGTTGTAAAAATCTTATTGGCATTAAATAACCCCTTGATGTTGATTCCAGTTAATCCATTGTATTCACTTACGCGCAAATACCCTTGGGAAAGGTATTAATCCGTCTCTTCCTTCCAGTTATGGGTTAAATAGCAGGACAGATTGGGTTCTATAGCCTTGGTCGGCAACCAGTCTACCGCAGAAAGCAATGGCAACCTACTGCGGGATAATCTCCTGCCCAGTCAGTCATGTCTCTTTCGAGACATGATCGCCCAAGCGTGTATCACGTATGGCACTTTAACTGACTGATGTTGATATGGCTTAAAACAAATCAAACCAATCAAAAATGTGACATTGAGATTCAAACATGCATTGGATAAACAAAAGAATCATTCCATAAACCAAGCAAGGTATGGAGAAATGGAAAAATTTCATTAGAAACATAGAAAATAGTGCTAGATATCCATCCTCATATGTTAGCTGGTAACAATAGAAATATCCTTCTACAGAAGGATACTGAGAATTTCATGGCTGGATCAAGTAAGAAACAAGGATGTCTTAAAGAAAATGGCAACAGAAAGAACACTCATTCAAAATCAGAAAAGGATAGCTGAAACTCTTTGAGCACATAAATTCTGAAATTTTTTGAACGCATAATGAGGAAGGAGGGTTCAGAAAATTTAATCCTCACAAGATGTATTGATGGCAACGGAGATAGAAAAGCAACTAGTCCTTTAGTTGATGAGCTTGTGTGAATGAATGGCATAACAGTGAAGGGGGGGGGGCTTTGCAAAAGGAGAAAACTGAAGAGCCACAAGTATAGGAAGTTGTGAAGAGCCATGATCATCTGTGTTCTGGAGAAACACGGCACATAGAAGTCAGTCAGAATTTGGGAAGTGGGTGGCTTCTGAAAGATTTCCTACTCAATCTTTGAAGCTTTTTATTTTTTTTAATTAACAGTAAGTATGCCAGTAATTTTATGGATTATCATATTTTATGATTGCTGTACAAATAGACTAGTCTGTTACTGATGGTTTTAATTTACTCAATGTGAATATTTGCAATATTTATTACAGATGGATTAATCTTTCCCTACAACTGATTAGTTTACATTATATAGGTGCCTATATACATACATTCCAAAATCTAAAAAAAATGTTCAGTTCCCAAAAATATCTGGTTCCAATTATTTCAGATAAGAGAATATGTACTTGTCTTGGCTTTTTATCTTCAAGCTGAATTAAACAAACCAAGTTACCAAAAAGTTAATGACAATGCTCTTGCAAACACTTTACCGTCAAAATCTTCATTTTCTACGACCTTTTCTTTCATTCATATCATATACCTCAGTTATCATTGCAATTTTTAATACTAACCATCTATTTTGAGTCTATTCTTAAGCATTGCATTAGGCAAATTCTACTAATACATATATTTTTTTATTATTATCATTTCACCCCAAACAAGGCAGTAAAGTCACTAAGATGCAAGAGGTTACTGAGTGTTAAAGAATATGAGAAAAATATTTATGGAGAGAGGACAATAAAAGATCAAGAATTAGAAAGACAGAAGATAAGGCTTGACATTGCCTTCAAATTTTTGAAGAACAAAGTTGACTGGCTTTTTACTTAATTTTTTTTCATGATCTTATAATTTTTTTCTTTTTAGTATATAAATTATATAAAAATTGTTTGAATGTTTTATTTATCCAAGCACTTTCAGCTATACTTTTAGCCATTATCAAGGATGACTTTTATTTTTCTTTCAAATGAATATATAGATTGTTTTATGTACTCTATATATGCAGTTAATAAATAAATTGTTTTATGTACTCTATATATGCAGTTAATAAATAAATTAAAAATAAAGCTAAAAATACTTGGATAAATAAAAGATTCTGACAACTTCGATATAATGTATGTAGAGAAAAGAAAAAAATTAAAAGCACATGAAAAATTATATCAAAAACTCCACCACACATTGTCATTCTTAGTGAAACTTGTCTTTCTCTGTGTTTGTATGTGTGTGTATATATATATATATATATATATATATATATAATATGGTTGGAAGAGAAAAACAATGCCAAAAGAAGACGTATACATGATCAGGAAAGTGTAAAAGATCTTAGGAAGACATTCTATTTGGGCTTATGGCTATATCACGTTGAATACACCGGTTCTTGCTCGATCACCGAAGTTAAGCAACGTTGAGCCTGGTCAGTACTTAAATAGGTGACCACTTGGGAATACCAGGTGCTGTAAGCATTTCTTGATGGATGTGCGTTGTGGTGCTGTGAATATCGGCTCGAAAAGAGAAATCGGTGAGCTGAGTTCAAATTCCAGTTGAATACCCTGCATTCACTTAAGCACTGGTACCCTTGGGAAAGGTATTAATTCGTCCCTTCCCTCCAGTTATGGGTTAAATAATGAGGGTAGGACTTAGTACCCTGCCCTTAAAAACAAATCCTAATGAATCTTGATACTTGAAAAGAAAAAAGAATTACTAGACGCAAAACTTATGTAAAAACAACAATAAATTGTTGAAAGAAAAAGGTATTACCAACAATAAATAAATAAAAATTTAGTTGGCAATAAATGACCCGCCAAAGTTGATATGCCATAAAAACAAAACCAACCAACCAACATTCTATTTGCTTCAATTAATTTACACAAGAGTGTATGTTGTATAGATATTTATAAAGAATATATTCTGGAATTAATTAAAATAGCTTTATATATATATAGTAATATTAATTATAGTAATAATACCAATAGCAACAGAACTAATTCTGTCAAGAATAGCAATAATTAAACTACAAATGAGATTGTCTTGAAACCCACTGGGAACTAACCCGAAGGTAAAAGAAGGGGAAGAAAAAAGAAACAAACAAAATACCTAAACAAAAAGTCAAGCATTCGTCAGAAAGAAAAAAAAACCAAAACGAAAACCTTAACAATAAAGAACTCAATACGAAAGCAGAGTACACAAAGCACTCAAAGTGAAAGTAGAGCAAACAAAAACAAAAAAGAGCCAATTTCCCCTGACGAGCTGTTAAGTGAAACCATGGTAGGTTATTGGCTTTCTTTTTATATATATATATATATATATATATATAAACTTATTTATAAATGGAACTTTGTGTGTGTGTCCGTTACTTATAGACTCCTAAATGGCTGAACCGATTTTCTTGAAAACTTACACAGTTGTACTATAAGCATCTGCGAGTGTTCTTAGCTAGGTTTTGTGTCGAGGTACACCCGATAAATATCGATAATTGAAAAAAACGGGTTATAGAAGGAGTGGTCTGTTTTAATCAAATTTTATATATATATATATATATATATATATATATATATAAAAAGCAAGATGTTTGTGTGAGTGTCTGTTTATCTGCCTGTATATCTGTATTTTTTCAGCCCTTTTATTTTACTTTTTGCTTCAGGTTTGGCTCTAAGTAGGTATAATTGTAGTTCTTAGTCTCAGCCATGATACCATTTACTCATTTATTTAGCCTTCAAAATTCAGTTTAAGACAAAAATAAACTTATTTGATATCGATACCAGGAAATCAAAATTTGACTTACATCCATTCATTTTTCTTTCAGTCTACAGTTTCGCTTTAACTGGAAACAACTATTGCTTTTTAGTCTCTCGTGCCAACGTCCAAAGAGTCTGAGCTCCAGGACCATGGATTAGTTTTAAAGCTTTCATTAAACCTGAGCAATGCCAGGCTATACTGCTAGTATATATAAAAAGCTATTTTGATTAATTCCAGAATATATTCTTTATAAATATCTATACAACATAAATTCTTGTGCAAATTAATAGAAACAAAAAGAAAGTCTTCCTAGGATCTTTCACACTTTCCCTGATCATGTATACGCCATCTTTTGGCATTGTTTTTCCCTTCCAACCATATTTTCCTTTAAGTTTTGGACTGATAAATCGTTATTTTCTTTACCTTGATGTCACGACTGCCAGTTGAAAGGCTGACACCAACAATATCTACAGTCTCTTTGTAAGTTTTATAACCTAAAAGGTTACTGAATGGGTAATAATCAAAATGTAGACTGGAAATAAATAGTAATATTTATAACATATTCAATTACAAGACTTGCTAGCTGTTTGGAGTAGATAACCACTGCTAGTAGTGAACTGCTAGACAGATGACACCCCCTCTCAATAATGTCCAATGTATTATATAAAGATTGGGACATACCCATTACTGTCTGTAAATATGTACATAACAGTAAGGCTTGCCAGTGTGTTCATTCAGCATTACAATTTTTGTATGCTTCCTTAGAGAAATGTTCATTGTAGGCAATGGCCATAGGACAACTAATTGATAGTCAAGACAATAGTGTCTGAGTGTGATAAAAATCTGATGCAATGGATTCTTATTACTGCACACCTCTGCAAATGACCTAATATGGAGGAAAAAGTAGAGATCAATTACACTTCAGTAGGTCTAAAACTGACCATATATTGAGAAAACAGAAACTAAATCAGCTGTTTCAATTAATCTGAGCAAAGGTGTATATTTTTAACCTGATTCAAATTTAATGTAAAAAAAATGACTGGGTGATCATGCCTCTTTCTCAGGTAGTCCTTCACAATAAATATGTTGTCAGAAGGTGTTTAAAAGTTCACTACCCAAAAAGGAATTTAAAAAAAGAAAAAAAAAATGGTTTTTGGTCATTTACTCAGAAGTTGGTAGATCCTGAGAATATTTGAACATTCCACTACAAATAGATAAAAATTGCTGAACAGATGAAAAATACTGGACAAAATTTAATTTTAACAATTTTTGATTTTCCTCTCTACTTAAAACCCAGCAAAATATCAGTTTACTTCTGCTTCCTGAAAGATCAAGAGACTAAAATAGCCTTTATTAAGACAGACACACTTAGGAAATATGATTTCAATTTCCCTAACTTATTAGGCTGAAAATTAATTGCCTTTTGAAAAGGATGAAAAAAAAAAGTATCAAATGGACAGAACTCATTATTTCCTTGTTTCCCCCCACCCGCATTTCTTTTCTAATTTTTTTTATGTAAGTTTACTTTTATATAAATAACATAAAATTTTACTCCTACATTTTGTATCAGATGAATACAACTGTTTTTAAAGGAGATTCTTATGATGTAATCAAATATAAAGTACATTTTCCTTCAACAAATTTGAAATTCTGCAGACATGCCCCACTAAATACTACTAATTCTAATGAAGTCAAAATTCAGTTGGAAAAGAGTTTCTTGTTTTATACACTTAATTAGGAATTTATATCTTGATATATTTAGAGATTCCGGGAAACTTTGAGTTCACTTATTATCAGATCTTAAATATGTGAAATTTCTAAAGAATTAATGGATTCATTTTTTAATCCAACATTTTTATTACTTTGAATGTTATAGCGGATACCTCATATTTGAAATAGATGCCCAATTTTTATTGATTAAACAGTGTGTATTATATCTATTGGCCTGTGCATTTGAGAAATCTTAGTAAAAAAAAAAAAAAAAAAATTCATTCCCTGGCAGGGATTGAACCTGTATCCTCTTTTGTAAGGGAAACCACCATTTGATCTGGTGTGCTTTATCACTTAGCTAAAAAGAACAGCACAGCAAACAATGTTGTATTTACATTTTTAAAAGAAAGCATTTTCTCTTCACTTGGGTTATTTTCTTAAAAGCTTCATGTCTGCTCAGTTTTATATTCGTAGCGTAAATCAAGCAACTTTTAAAGAATTATTGAATTTATTTTTTTTATAACTTCAAATGTTATTATAAGGGATACTCATATTTGAAATAGATGCCCTATTTTTATTAAACAGTGTATTATGTCTATTGGACTGTGCATTTGAGGGATCTTAGTAAAGAAAACACATTCCCCTAGCAGAGATTGAACCAACATCTCTCATTGTTGTATCCAGTGTGCCTTACTGCTCGGCTATGTAGAATGTCTCAGCAAACAAGAAAAGCATCTTCTATTCGCTTGGATTATTTTTTGAAAGCTTTATATATGCTTTGTTTTGTAACTAGAATGTAAACAAAGCAATTTCTAAAGAAATAATGGATTTTGTTTTAATATGCCAGTTTTATTACATTGAATGTGTGATAAGCAGACCCTTATTTCTTTTTCAGTTGAGCAAAGTCTTCAGTTGAGCAAATTATTTTTTAGGTAACTGAAGTCAAATATAAGGAGGAATATTTATGAAGGGATTTCAAATCGAATCCTACTTTCACGGCAGACTTGAGAGGATCAAACAGAACACTGATGTGCTGTGGTACAGCGATTGAGAATCCCTGTGCTAGATTATGCATTCTATTCCAGAAAATGTAACTAAGGTCTGCTCAATATAGTTGCAGTATAAACCATAGGTGAGTTCTGTAGATGTTGAATGTGCCTGAGCAGAGGTCTGCAATAGGGATTGGCTATCCCTTGACAGATGTGCTTAGAAATGAGTAACTGTCCATTATTTCGTTCTTTAACATGATGTAAGCCTCACTTCTGCCCCATGTTAACATGATTCCGGTGACTAAATAAAATATTTACTGACCTTATCATAGTCGGTCAAGAATAAAAACTAAAATGAAAGTTTTGATGTATTTGTTTAATAAATCCTTCCTCTCAAATTAAAGTCTATATAAACCACAAGTTTTATAATTATTTCAAGTACATTCCTATAGTAAAGTAATTCCCAATGCATTCTTATTCAGTATATTTATGCAGGTGGTGCTGAAAAGTTCTGTCTGAGAATCCCTTCTCATATTTTGAGTTCTTGGTCAGACTTTTGAAGTGGTTCAGGCTAAGAACTTTTCAATATTGCTTGTACACTGAAAAAGACTAATCCTTTTTATTTTATAGCCTTTGAGATTCACTTGCCCGATCGACTCAGTCGATTAAAAACTTAATTGGGCGATTTAAAGTTTTTTGCTTCACTTGCTCACAGTCAGTTAAAAATCTCACAAATATAGAAAAAGGAAATCTGATTCTTTTTACAACCCAAAAGTATGCCATTGAAGATTCACAAGTTACTTAGAATGGTCTACAATGACCTTTTATTGTCCTGGTCAGTGTAAACATTCATTTAATTAACACTTCCAGAGTGGAGCCAAATGTCTCTGTTTTTTTTTTTTTTATAAGCGTTTCACCCCGAGCAAGGCATGTCACTGCCACTAATGTGCAGGGGGCTACATAGAGTGGAGAAAGGATGATTAAATATAGGAAATGTCAGAGGGTGGGTGATAGGCGGGTAGGAATACCGAGAATGAGGGTTGGGTAGATGAGAGTGTTCTGAAAATAATTGGGAGTTAGTGTGATAGGAGGTGTCTATTGACCCTACATTTAAACACCTGGAGATTGTAGCTGTCGGGAAAGCAGGCTTGTGGAAGGGAGTTCCACAGACGGGAAGCGTGAGAAAAGAAGCTGTTGGAGTAGAATTTACGGTTACATCTTATCTGTTTAACTGTAAAAGGGTGAGACCTAGTTGCTAATCTAGTATCTCGTGTGTAAATTCGTGCTTTGGCGGCACCAGTGATCTAAGCTCATCGGAGCAGAAGCCATGAAAGTATTTGTAGAAGAGGCACAGGGAAGTCACATCACGCCAGTGAGAGAGTGGTTGCAGCCGGTCTGCCAAGTCAATATCAACCACGTTACAGATCCTCCTTTGTATTTTGTCAAGAAGCCCAAGGAGAGCAGCAGGGGCACCCGACCAGATATGGCAGCAATATTCAATACTCAGGCGGATGGTAGATTTGTATATGTGCAGAATAGATTCAGGTGGGAAAAACTTCCGGGCCCTGCACAGAGAGCCGACTTTCATAGCAGCAGATTTGGCAATGGATTCGATATAGTCATTCCATTTGAGGTCCGCGATGCTCACAGATTTTTAGAAACTCATTTGGAAAAATATTATCCTTGATTGAACATCTATGTTTACTCTCTGCTTATGAAAAGTAAAAAAAAGAAAGTGATAAAATCATCTGTGTGTCTATGGATGCTTAAATAAAAAAATGAAATTTATTACTTTTATCCTAAGTTGGCATTTCCATTGAGGAAAAAAAAAAAAAAAAAGAATTTAACTTCAATCTTTAAAAAAAAAAAAAAATAAGCTGACATGATTTAAAATCTTTTGGCTAAGAAATGTAAACTACTTTTTTTAAAAGTCACCCTTTTTTTTTTTTTTTTTTTTTTGTCCATGAATACACACATACAGTCTTTGAGATTTCACTCGCCTGATAGATTCAGTCGATTAAAAACTTAATTGGGCAATTAAAGTTTATTGCTTTACTTGCTCGCGGTTGATTAAAAATCTCACTAATATAGAAAAAGGAAATCTGATTCCTTTTACAACCCAAAAGTATGCCATTGAAGATTCACAAGTTACTTAGAAGGACCTACAATGACCTTTTATCATCCTGGTCAGTGTAAACATTTGTTTAATTAACGCTTCCAGAGTGGAACCAAAATCTCGCAACACTCAGATTTTTAGAAACTCATTTGAAAAAATATTATCCTTGACTGAATATTTATATTTTCTCTCCGCTTACGAAATGTAAAAACAAACATTTAAAAGAAAGGGGGGGAAAAAAATACACATACTTCTTTCAACGATGCACCAAAAAACAAATTATACAAGTAATATTTTTATAGAAAATCGTTGAAAAAAAATCAGATTTATTATTTATTTTATCATCTATGAGATGAAGGTTGTAGTCAAACAGAAGAAAGAAACTACAAATTTAGGTACCTCCACTCAATTGCCAATAAAACAGCATATCATGATGTTAAAAGGGTTCAAACTTAATAAAAAAAAAAAGTTTTCTCACCAAAATGTTTGTGTTATATATCGCCGTACGACGACAAACAACGAGAACACGCATATATAAAAATATAAGGTTATATTTTTATTCCTGACGACGAACCCGTGTGGAACAGAGAATGGAAGAGTGAGAGCGCACATAGAATGGGTCGACGGGAGTGTAGTCTTGCCTGTGGTGTCTCTCTGCTTCCACTGGCCGTTCTCTGCTGGCGAATCCGTGTGTCGAGGTCTTTTTATAGTCTTCTAGAACCGGGACTTTTCCTTCCGGTTTTGCCTCGCCCACGCAACACCCACGTAATTCCAAGAGACACCTGTTCTGTTTGCCTCCGTAGTCATTTCCGCCGCTGTCGGAAATAAGGTCAAACGAGCCCGACTCATAACCCTGCGACATCCGCTCCAGGCCCCGACAGGATGTATTTCTCAAACACCTGTCTTGTCGTTCGCCGACCCCTTCACCATGGGAAACACCATCGATTGCATCAACCTTCCTCGGGTGGGGCCAGATTGCTATATTACATATGCTATTATTAAGAGGAAAGATCAAATTTTTTTTTTTTTTTTTTTTTTGCAATTTTTTTTTTGCAATTTTTTAAATCCTTTCTAACACGTTAGAAATTTTAACTAAAATTTTCTTTGTTTTTCATCAGTGATTCACGCTATGTTTACGTAAGGCAGCATTAAGGAAATGGAATCGGTCGAGTAAAATGATTTTGGGGCGAGTAAATTTTCCCTCATTCTTGACCGCCAGTTGAGTGATTTCTTTTTCAAATCTCAAAGGCTGTGTGTGTGTGTGTGTAGGTAGGTAGGTAGGTATGTGTGTGTGTGTGTGTATATATATATATATATATATATATATATATAGAGAGAGAGAGAGAGAGACATGGTGAAATCATTTCATGTATCATAGGCAAATTTAGTATGCATACTAATTGGATTCAGAGAAAACTTTTAATATGAAAAAAAAAATGATACATATCTACCTTTTTGGACAAGCAAAATTAGCATTGCATACTCACTGGATCCAGGAGAACATTTTAATATAAAAAAAAATAATATACATTTATCATTTCATGCCAAGCAAGGTGATAAAGACACTAAGACAAAAGGGGTTACTGAGAGTGAAAAGATAATAGAACAGCAGCATTAAAAAGAAAAGAGTGATTGACATTGCATTTAAATATTTGAAGATCATAGTTTTGCAGGTAAACAAGAAGTTAGAAGTGAGTTACACAAGCGAAAAATTTGAGAAAGAAAATTGTTAGGATTCATTTTATGCTTACATCTAGCATTTTTGACAATAAGATGACTTAGCTGTCAATTTAATAATGCACTTAATTTCATGAAATTGAGGTTCCAAAAAATAAAGCTCCACTGAACAATTGCCTTGAATATATTTATAGAAAAGGTTTACGGTGTTTTCAGATCATAACCACCACTCTCAAGATAATGTTTTGATCAGCAAAAAAACAACACTTTATTAGAAGCTGTAATATATATATATATATATATATATATATATATATATATATAAATCTGAAAGTTTTCTAATATTGAGTCATGAATTTCTGTCTCTGCACACCCCCCCCTTATGTCTGGACAACAAATTTTTTTAAAAAAATTCTTTTTACCCCCTCCCCTTTTTTTAAACTTCTTGTATATGGATATGTTTTTGGGCTCCTTACGGTATGTGATATTTTTGTACCATATTTGAATTAATAAATTTTCATTTTTTTATCATTGCTGAAAAAGCGAAGTTTCTTGCTGAAATAGCTATTCAATGGAATGTAATTTTGGAATATATATATATATATATATATATATATATATATATATATATTCCACCAAACGCCTGTGGCCCTGGGGTAGAGTTGCTGACTGACGCCAATTCGGTCAGGTTTTGAGTCTGAGTTATATAGCAATCAGTCTAACCATACTGATGAGCTGTGATACAGCGAAACAGATCTGTCTGCGGATGACTATATATATATATATATATATATATATATATATATATATATAAAAAGCCATGAGAACTATGTAGGTGAAACTTTCAGAACCCTAAAACCCTACATCTATAAACATGAGAGACCGCCATTGGGGTAATACACTCACTAAACCCACAGAAATAAAATGAGCTGTAACTTGGATTTCATGATTGCCATCCTAATAAAAAAAAATAAACTTATCCTATTACAAAGGAAATATATAGAAAGAATATTAATATCCTTCCATCTATAAACACAAGTCAAACATATCTGATTTGTTTATTGCTTTGTATTTTTCTCTAACTGTAAATTTAATCTTAAATTTATATCTAACCAGTATCAATTTCAAATAAACAAACAAAAGCATTGGCTTTTTAGTGCACAATACAGTAGAAATTTCTGTAGTAATCATTTTTAAAGTAACTGTAAAGTTTTGGTTTGCAGTTGAAATTGCCAGATCCTGGAAGGAATGTTGCTGACATGAAGCCATTGGGGAAATGAGATCAGGAAAGAATTTAGCAACTGTTTGTGCCGATACTTCTACCTGATAGGGTTTTGGTTAACAAGTCAGTGCTAAAGTAATGAGTGGAATTGCCAAATTGGCTTGCATTGCCAAATGTTGCATAGTTAATTGAGAGATGCATAAATGTTGCACTTGGTTCTCTCAGTGTTTGTTATTTGGGAAAATAAAACGTTTAAAAATATGCTATAATATTTTCTTTCTATTTTCTTTGTATGAAAATAATAGGGTAAGGAGATTTGAGAACAGCAACAAGGGTAAAGAAAATGAATACATGTGTAATAAAGAAGAATGAGTGTATCAAGTGTGTTTAATAGGCATATAATAGGCATATAATAGCAAGATGGAGGATAGCATGTCTGACATAGAGTACACTTTTATGTGCGTGAGATAGAGGAATGCACAACTGTGTAATGGATAAGAAGAATGTGTTTGTGTGCGCCATTAAATACAGGGAGCAATGGATAATTTTGAACATGCATGTTGTTTGTTTTTGATTTTTGTTGACTAATCTGTCTCTTCCTTCCAGTTATGGGTTAAATAACAGGACAGATTGGGTTCTATTAGCCTTGGTTGGTAACCAATCTACTGCAGAAAACAATGGCAATCTACTGTGTGATAATCTTCTGCCCAGTCAGTCATGTCTCTTTTGAAACATGATCGCCCAAGCGTGCATCACATATGGCACTTAACTGATTTGTGTATGTTACTTCTGTGTCTAAAGTTATTTGCAAAATTATTTCAATCCTTACCACAGAAAGCAATGGCAACCTACTACGGGATAATCTTCTGCAGTCAGTCATGTCTCTTTCGAGACATGATTGCCCAAGCATGTTTCACGTATGGCACTTAACTGACTGTATAGTAGGGTCAGACATCATCTGTGAGAAAAAATCACCATGATGCAATTTACTCCACCAGAAATTTAGAAACTGGCATCTTGTACTGTTTAGCATTCATGCCAGAAGCTCTAATGTGCACATCCCAGAGTATTTGGATGTCAATCTAAGGACAGTGCAGAAGATTTGGAGGAAAGAATTGGAGAAGCCTAATGGTAATTACAAAGAACTTGGAAAACTTGTTCTGATAAGTAAAGAACTTCCAAATTTGTTAGTGAGGGTTTCAGACTCAACACAGCCTTCAGGAGTTAGTGCTGCTCTGGGTCAAGAGGGTGGCTGCTGGAAGAAACTATATGTCTAGCAACAAGTCTATGCAGGATGCCACACAAGCAGGAGAACCCAGTTCTTGCTGTTAGACAATTTCTGCGACCACATCACCCCCCTTACATCTGGCCATCTAACTTCCCAGACTGCAACCCCTTTGATTATTATATGTGGTGTGCAGTTGAGTGAGAGACCAAAAAAAACTCATAATACCACCAAACATGAACTGAAGGCAAGGATTATGACAACATTTACCAACTTAAAGAGACCACCCAGGAGAGTTGATGGAGATTCTGAATTTGTCTGGAGACTGTGACTGAAGCCAATGGCAATTTTATTGAATAAATTTAATCTTTAGTATTTAAAGATATTTTTGTGTAATTTTAGTAAATGTATCTGTTAAAATGAAATGTCCGTGTTATTTTAATTTTTGCCTAATTTATACATCACACACTGTATATGCATGAATGCAGTTTCAGATAAATATTAGTATCAGCCTATCTTAGTAAGTAGTTAATTTGGAGCTACTTTTATCTAGAAATGTTTTGACTTGAATATAAATATGATATATCCCGGAAGGAATATTAGTGAAAGATACGGGTAAGAATGATACTTAATACGGGAAATAGGTAGCAGGGATATATCATACGAAGGTACAATAAACCATAAAGTATACAATATCAATCAACGAATAGGAGTGGAATAATCTATCAAGTAGATAATACCTTCGCCTATGACATATGCCTCTGACATCTCCCTCTAGTCCAGCTTGTCACATATTTACAGGGCCTGATCAGGTGGTTGACGGAACAGGGGTTGACAGGAGTAATGGGAACAAACATACTAAGGAGCCACAAGGGATAGGGAGACATGGAGAACCATGATCGCCTACGTCCTGAAGGGACAGGGCACATAGAAAAAGAAGAATGGCCTTTGTTAACTAATATTGAGTCCAAGGCAAAGATCAAGGTGAAGAGCTTTACCTGGTCTCTCAAGGAAGATATGACCCTGAGGCCATTTATAAGTAGGCACAGTCGCTTTGCCTTTGTTCATAATTTGGTTAGTGATCTTCCAGAATTCACAAAATACAGTTTTTTTTTTTCGTTTCAAGCCTGATATATCCTGGAAAGGAATATCAGTGAAAAGGTAAGTGTAAGAATGATACTTAACATGGGAAATAGGTAGCAGGGGTTTATTATATGAAGGTACAATAAACCATAAAGTATACAATAGCAATCAACGAATAGGAGCGGAATAATCTATCAAGTAGAGAATGCCTCCACCTATGATGTATGCTTCTCTGTTCACCCTAGTCCAGAAGCAAGAGAATGAATAGAAGCCATTGTTTTTATGCATCAAGATCTCTTACGATGACTGAGCAAAGATATGCTCAACTTGAAAAAGAGGCTTTAGCTGTTACCTGGTTCTGCCAGAAGTTTGCAGGTTTCGTAATCAGGTTAGCAAAATTTATTATTGTAACAGACCACAAACCACTGCTGATACTTTTAAAAAAAGAAATTTCTGGATGAATTGATCTGCTATAATCCAGTGGTTTTGAATGAGACTAATGAGATTCCCATACAATATCATTTGCATACCAAGAAAAGAACTTGTAACTGCTTTATCTTGTGCTCCTACTAGTAGTCCAACTAGTCAGTATATACAGAATTAATCTAAAACTGACTCATTTGTTAATTTGGTAATTGCTAATATTTTATAAGTAATTAATTTCTGGAAGAAACTAAAATAAAGCTGTTATCAGATGGTATCTGTAATCAGATCATAAAATTTTCTAAAGTAGATCACTGGCCAATTTAGGTCAGGAAAGATCCTGAACTCAAATTATATTTACATACTAAGACTTATCAGTTCAACAAGAATTTTTTGTTGTTCCAGACAAGATTCATCATTTCAGCAGAATAATAGGAAAAAGTATTGGACTATTTACATGAAGGCTATCAGGGCATTGTTAAGTGTCAACCACTAGCATGAGATGCAGTATATTGGCTCGGTCTATCAAAGTCAATAGCAAAAAAGGTAAAAGTGTGTGTCATATGTGAAAAGGATATAAGGTATTCACCAGAGTCACTCCAACCCACAAAGTTTCCAGAGTACCCATTGTAAAAACACAGTATAGATTTATTTGAACTTAAGCAACATCAGTATCTTTTAATTGTTGACTATTCTAGATTTATGGAAATCTCACCCCTCAGAACACCTCTGTCAAAGTGATTGAACACTGCAAGTTAATATTTGCAAAACAAGGTATCCCAGAGATAGTTTTATCTGATAATGGCTCTCAGTTCAATTCAAATGAAGTTTTAAATTTCTCAAAAGTTTATGGTTTCTTTACTAGTAGCCCACATTATCCACAAAAAAAAAAAAATGGAGAAGCTGAATGGGCAGTTTAAACATTGAAGAACTCGTTAAAAAAAAAAAAAAAGCAAGTGATCCATACATAGCACTTCTGCATTGCAGGATTACACCCCTTAAAACATAGTGCTAGTCTGGCAGTTTTTTAATGAATAAGAATCTATATACTCAGATCCCAGCAATTCCCAGTTTGTTCTCCAAAGGTTTGTCTAAGCAGAAATCTTACAAAGATTTAAAAAAATTAATAACAACATTAATTTTTTAATCATATCACCCCAAGCAAGGTGGTAATGCCACTGATGCACAGGGGGCTACATAGGAGTGAAAAGATTGGAAAAGAGAAAGCTGGAAACCACATCCTAAACAGGGAACAAGGGATGAGCCTCTTCACTTGTTCAATAGACATGGGTGGAGTTTGAACCGGGCGATAGTTTAGTCTATTTACTCCAATTGAAAAAAAAATAAAAAATAATGAAAAGAGTGAAAAGATTGGAAAAGAGAAAGCCGGAAACCACATCCTAAACAGGGAACAAGGTTCATTTGTTCAATAGATGTGGGTGGAGTGTGAACCGGGCAGTAGTTCTAGACAAAAGATGGATTTCAATCTCAGATGTCAAACAAAGTTTCACCCTAATCTAAATGAAGGACAGCCTATTTGGGTTAAAACAACAAGAACTTCACAAGCAGTTATAAAACCTGCTTCACCAAGAAGTTCTAATTAAGACAGTGGAATGCAACAATGAAATACCTTTCACCTAAGGTGAAGGACTTGAACACCCATCATCTACAGAAGTTATCTATTTACAAACTTCCAAAACACTAGTGTCACTTAAGAACTGTTTTGGATGTTAGAGAAACCAAGTCCAGTTGAATTGTCAGGAGATCAACACAAAGCCTAAATAATTGAAATTGCAAAGCCAGTTGCCAATGGCACCAGTCCATCAGTTTACATAAGATATCCCTTCATATTAAAAGGTTGTTTTTTTTTTTTAAATGGGAACTGTGAAGTAATCAATGGTTACCTCCCTTGTCAAGAGGGTATCTGCATTCACTATTAAAAAAGAGCATCAATAAGGAAGGGGACAATGTAAAATTCTATGCGCTGATTAGTTTGGATGTCAAAGACTTCATCTTTTCTCCCTCCTGTAATTTAATGCACAAATTATGATACACTTTATATCCAGACTATTGTCCTTATCTTTGTTATTACAATGTTTTGGCCAATATGCTCATTTTCCAAGTTCATTGCAGCAAATTGTCCTACAGGACAATGACCTAATGGTTTAAAACTTTGATTTGTGAATTTGGTGATATAGTGATTGTGAGTTCAATCCCTGGTTCAAGCAGTACATACTTGCATTCAGTGAAAACAGGCAAGCAATAGCTGAACAGTGCTAAATAAGAACTAGACAGTATCCCTAGAATAAGAACAGTCTATCCCTGTAGATTAAATAAATGGTTCACTTCAGAATTCTCTGTAAGTTACTTAGATTGATATACACCTGAGGAAGGCTAGAGAGCAAAATGGCTGAAATGTCGTGATAACTACAGCAAAGATGAGGACAACAGTCCCAATATTTTCTTTATGTACTGTGTCACTTCAGGATGTAGGCGATTATGGGCTGCCACTTGCCCCTGCCCTTTGCCCCTGCCCTTTGTTGCTCTTAATATTTCTCCTCTTGGTATCTCTCCCAAACCTCGCTCCACCATCCATTTATCTAAGCCTATCAGATATGTCTTGCACAGCTTTCCTCTGTCTCTCTTTCCCTCTATCCATCCTGTGAGCATTAGATTCTCCAAGCCCTCCTTCTTCATTACATGCCCCAGAGACCAGCTGTCTCTTCCTGATGCTAAGTATAAGTTTTCTTATTTGCATCCTCTCCAGCACTTTATTGTTGATCACATACTTGGTCCATGGTATCCTCCTTCTGTAGAACCACATTTCTGTTGCTTCAAACCTCTCCTTCATTTTTGAAGAGATTGTCCAACATTCACTGCTATATAGGACACATATTGCATGACAGTCTATCATTCTTTTTTTAAATAGTGTAAATAATAAAAGCGGATGTGCGTTGTGGCGCAGTGGATATTGGCTCAGAATAAGAAATCGGGGAACCGAGTTCGAATTCCAGTTGAATTCCTTGCATTCACTTACGCACAAATACCCTTGGGAAAGGTATTAATCCATCTCTTCCCTCCAGTTATGGGTTAAATAATAGGACAGATTGGGTTCTATAGCCTTGGTCGGCAACCAGTCTACCGCAGAAAGCAATGGCAACCTACTGCGGGATAATCTTCTGCCCAGTCAGTCATGTCTCTTTCGAGACATGATCGCCCAAAGCGTGTATCGCGCATGGCACTTAACTGAAATAATAAATCCTTATTCTAGAAATTCAAATAATAATTAAGAGCATATTAACCTGAATGTAAATAATTAAGTTATACTCTCTTGCAATGTTCTTTGCACGAAAGAACATTTCAAGATAAGAATTGAAATTTTTTTTTTTTTTCGGCTTCCTGAACATTTATTTGCTATTTATTTACAATATACATTTTTTTTCTTTTTTTTTTTTTTGCTTCTCGTACGAAAGGCTTCATTTTTCAGGAAGTTTATACCTCAGAGCTTCCAATCATACCACAGGATGCAGCTTAATATCAGAAGCAGTGGAAATATAAATAAATTTGGGGTTGGGGCAAGGAAGCAAACAGGCTAAGTTATCAGATCATCTAAGACCATATTTGGTTAAAACAAAACAAGTGTCAACATTTCCTCAATATTTATAGACACTTACTGAATCTAAAGTAGGTTGTATATATATATATATATATATATATATATATTTTAAAACTCTCTCTGCTGAATACAAACACAAAATGATGTATATCTGTTTTATAGATTATTTAAAATGTTTGATCAAGAAACGCTACAAAGAACTATTTGAATTGCTATGCAAGCTTGATACATTTGAGAATGACAATAAAATAATCCAGAACCTATACTAGCAACAATCAGCTTGTATATGGAGAGAAAATGAATTTGATAAATATCAAAAAATAGAAGAATGTCTTCTCATCGGACTTACTCAATCTATGCAGTGAAGTGATGCTGAGAGAATTAGGTTCTACTAGGATTCATTATTGATGGCCACAATCTTAGTGAAAAATACACAGGTGATACTGTTGATAGCATATATATAGAAAAGAAACTTTCCAGGAAGGTAGTAAAGGAATGCACAAGAAAAGGATGAAACATCAATTGCAAGAAGATAGAATGTCTTTTTGTTAGCAAAAGGAACAGCCCATAATTCAAATTGGAAATACAAGCATCAAGTAAGTATGACAATTTAAATATCTGATAAATGTTTTAACAGAGGACAGAAAATGTGACACCAAAATTCAAAGGCACATTGGGATAGCAAAAAATCCCTTTCAGAAATAAGAAAATTTTGTTAAAAGAAAAAGAAAAGCATTAAACTGTTATGTAATATCAGTCCTCCTATATGGCAGTGAATGCTAGACAATCTCCTCGCAGGTAAAGAAGAGACTTGAAGCAAAGAAAAGAGTTTTTTTTTTTTTTTTTTTTTTTTTTTTAATCATATCACCCCAGGTAAGGCCACTGGTGTGCAGGGTGCTATGTAAGAGTACTGAACTGTTATGTAATATTAGTCCTCCTATATGGCAGTGAATGCTGGACATTCTCTTTATAAATTAAGAAGAGACTTGAGACAAAATGTGTAAAAGAAGGTAGCAAATACTTGGTTTACATGAATATGTATAAAGTTGCTTTGATAACTTTGCAAAAAGGAAGAAAGTTACATGAAAGTTGCATTTGGGAACAGTGTGTAATCATGTGGTAAAAAGGATTCTATATGAAGAGATACAATCGCAAAATAAATGTATAAAAGATGAGTACATTAAACGAATGTTCAAATAATAACGTAAGAGAGATCAAAACAGAAAAATTTTTGAAGGTTATATCCCAGCAATGCTTCAGTTGAGTGTAAGATTTAGGAAGATGAGAAAAATAAAAACTTCATGTTCAGCCTCATGCTTTTACTGTTTCGGTAATAAACAAAGGGCTAATAGGAATTGGTTAAAAATGGTGACCAATCCAAAAAGAGGCAAACAAAGTGAAGTAAACCAATAGGTTTCTACTGTGGTTACAAAAAATATGTGTGTGTGAGATATATATATATATATATATATATATATACACACACACACACACACACATGTATTTCAGGCCAGTAGATATAAATATATAATAATGTTTAAATTAAAAACAGAATATCTACTTAAATACGAGTATCGCTAAAAAATAATGTTCAAATAATTCATTTCAAATTGTCGGTTGTTTATAACCAAGTTTCGTTAAAACTCGTAACATGTTTATATTTGTTGACATTACGATACATTTCAGAGCAGATATGGTTGTTACGATAAATCAAAAATTGTGTTATATAGGCTTGATTAAAACATTGTTTAGACTGGAGGCCATTCGTGGTCGAGCGGTCTAAGACGTTGTCAGATCAAATGGCAGCTTCCCCTATGTAGATAGGGGTCGCAGGTTTGAATCCTGCTGAATGGCACACATTTTCGTAATAACAATTTATTGTAAATAATCAGGCCAGTAGATATAAATATATGATACTGTTTAAATTAAAAAACAGAATATCTACTTAAACACGAGTATCGATAAAAAATAATCTTCAAACAATTCATTTCATATATATATATATATATATATATATATATATATATATATATATATATGAGAATACCAACAAACACCCATTTTCCAGGGAGAAAAAGTACAAATCATTACGGAAGTTTCAGAGGTAATTAAAGAATAAAAAAAAAAATAAAAAAGTCTCATTGTCCAAGTGGGCATTTTTAAATGCCTGAATAGAACGTCAAGCTAAATTATATGATGTAGTACTTGTAAAATCTACAGTACCTAAATTATAAAAACAAAAAAAAAATCTTCCTGAGAGCTATAAAGTTTACCATTAGAAATTTTAAGTTTCTACAAAAAAAAAATTTTTTTTTTTTTATAATTTAAGTATTGTAGAGTTTATAAATACTACATCACATAATTTAGCTTGACATTCTATTCAGGTATTTAAAAATGGTCACTTGAACAATGGCACTTTTTTTTTTTTTTTTAATTACCTCTGAAACTTCCGTAATTATTTGTACTTTTTCTCCCTGGAGAATGGGTGTTTGTTGGTATTCTCACTTTTATGCAACCTGGTAGTTCCAATTCATATATATATATATATATATATATACACAGACTAATTTCCAGTTTGGTGTGGCAACAACCCCAGGTAACAGTAAAAGATTATAAACTGAAAGGGGCACCCTGTTGAAGTCATTTTTATGACCCCACCCGAATTTAAACTGAATGAACTTTCCAGTAAATGTTTTTTAAATGGATAAACATTTTTAGACTATTTACATTGTTTGGACTATTGTCCTCATCTTTATTGCCATTATTACTACGTTTAGTGTAAATACTACCACATCTCAGAAGTATAGAGAATTATTTTCATATTTGAAATTCAATCATCTTCCTATCATCAAAGCAGGTGATCCTCATTGGGTGCTTCAACAATTTTGGCTTTGTACCACATTTAAGCTTTGCTTAAAAAATCATTTTGGGCAATTAGAGGTAGTTTAATGGTTAACAAGCATGTCTCACAAGAACAATTACAGCCAAGTAGTGAGTTTGATCCTCACTGGATGCCCCATATTTTCAGCCTTGTGTCACATCTAAGCTACACTTAGAAAATCAGCATCTTGCTATTAACAAAGCAACATGTATTGAGCTAGTGTTTAATAAAAGTGGTCACTTTCAGTCACAAAAATCTTCCTTAAATTTTACTTCCTAAAAGCAAACAATTATTTATTTGGGTCATTTTAAATATTGCTTTATCAATATTTTGCTTGATTTTGTGACTGTGGAAAATCAATTTATTTCTGATTATTTAAGAAATTCTTCACATAAAAATTGGTCCCCTACACGATTGAACTTGTGTCAGAAAATTATTCCTTTTTTTCATGCATTTAGTGTAGAATGCAGAGTTTATAATTCATGCTGTTTTAATCCAGGCATCACAGTCAGAATTTTTATTTCCCTATGTCTGAGATTTCAGCATCTTTCTTGCTAAAGAGGAACACAGATGTATCATATTTGGTAGTTCTAGTTTGGACAATTTATCAGCAGCCTTGCCAGTAACATAAGAAGGGCTTACACCAGTTATATTTGTGAATTTGTTCCTTCGAAGGAATTATGGCATATCAACAGCTGTATGGTCATATTCGATATTTATTTTTCTTTTGAACATGACTGTTTTGTTGCCCTCTCATGAAAAGATAGCAAGATTTATTTCGATCCTATCACTATATTGCTCTGCCAATGAGCCTACAATATGTCAGCTGTGTCCCTTGCAAAAGGTGCTACCCACCAAGTTTACAGGCATAAATATAAATACTTAAAAGGGGCCACATTCCAAGCTTACAGGTATAAATATAAGCAACCAATATTTACCTATCCCGAACTGAGTAAATGCTTATAGACGCAAATATAAATGACTAATACTTACCTTTCTCTGAACCAAGGAATGTTTATAAAGGGTGTCCCCAAAAAATGTATACACATTGGCTGTCATTGTGTTCAGGGATTGAATCTACAAAATAAACATAAGCAGTTTAATTTTTGGCTACTTAAAATTATTTAAAATATAATCAAAATGCAGTGAAAAAAACAATAAAATGATACTTGTAAATATTTTTATATATTTGAAATAATAGACACCAAGTTTACAATTATTTAAAATGTGTATACATTTTTGGGGGACACCTGGTATAGATGTGCGTTGTGGTACAGTGGATATCGGCTTGGAACAAGAAGCTGGGGAGCCGAGTTCAAATTCCAGTTAAATCCATTGTATTCACTTACACTCAAATGCCCTTGGGAAAGGTATTAATCCGTCTCTTCCTTCCAGTTATGGGTTAAATAACAGGACAGATTGGGTTCTATAGCCTTGGTTGGCAACCAGTCTCCCGCAGAAAGCAATGGCAACCTACTGCGGGATAATCTTCTGCCCAGTCATTCATGTCTCTTTCGAGACATGATCGCCCAAGCGTGTATCACGTATGGCACTTAACTGACTAACTGTATATTCAGGTATAAAAAAGTATTTAGAACCAAATATTAATTACCAATATTTTCATATTCCTGAACTAAGTAAATGCTTATAGACTCAGTTATAAATTAACAAATATTTAGACTTGAATATGAATTAATATTTACCCTGAAACAAAGAAAATGCTTGTAGACTCAAATGAAAAATAAAATAACAGCCAAAGCACTTTATTACTGCATTAAATAACCCAACAGGAGTTGAGATGTTAAATCATTCAACCAACCTATATTATAATAGGTTAGTAATAAAATCTAGGAGTTCAGTCTTTTGGTATACATTAAGTCTTCGAAGTACAATGGTCCCAAAGTACAATTTGTGTTTATGATTCAGTCTCTATTAATTTTGTTTATATTTATGCCATCTGGTCTTATACATAAGGCAGTGTGAATCAGTTCCTGTTTGTACACCATATTGGAATGTTGTGCATTCACTCATTTTCATTTGTGTTTATGGAAACTTATTGCTCTTCATTATGACTCCAAAGTGTAAACTTCTCTGATAGTGATGTTTCAAAGAAAGGAAAGCCATCACCATGTTAGTGAAATTAGACATTGTTAAATGTTTTGAAAAACATGCACATATGTATATACATATTGAGTTTCCCTGTAAGAGATAAGAATTTTTTCTTGTTAAACTATAAGTTGATGAATTCCTGATAAAAAAAGAAAAACAAACTCAAAATTGTTTTTCTTTCTTCCCCAGATTTTCTACTGCAAAAGAGACCATATCTTAAACTTTGTCATCTCATCTACTAAGAGCCAAAGACATCACTGGCAATAACTATACAGTCAGGTTAGGTTAATTGAAGGACAAGTTTCTATCAAAATATGTCAGTATTCCATAACCCAAATAGTTATATTGATTCAATATAATTACTCCATTTCATAGCAGTGAAGAACAGGAGTTCAAGAGGGCATGAAGAGCTGTTCTCCTAGAGTTAGCCACGCTAATGTAGGGGGAGTGGTTTCTTGACTGAGTTCTGTTCCTATGATGCCCTATAACACAATTTTCAGTGCCATATGTGATACATGCTTTGGGCGATCATGTCTCGAAAGAGACATGACTGACTGGGCAGAAGATTATCCCGCAGTAGGTTGCCATTACTTTCTGCAGTAGACTGGTTGCCAGACAAAGCTATAGAACCCAATCTGTCCTATTATTTAACCCATAACTGGAGGGAAAAAACAGATTAACACCTTTCTCAAGGGTATTTGCGCGTAAGTGAATGCAAGGAATTAAACTGGAATTTTAACTTGGCTCCCCGATTTGTCATTCAGAGTCGATATACACTACACCACAAAGCACATCCAAATAACTATACAAGCAGCTTAAAACAACTTAATTTCATTATACAGTGTAACCCTGATATAAGAGAGTTGTTGGGATCGGATAACTGTTCTCTTATATCCGGGTTTCATCTATTTTATATACATTACCACAGGCTCTAATTTGGGACCAGATAAAATCTCATATATCAGGGTCTCTTATATCCGGGTTATAGTGTATTATCTCCATTTTGTTTCATTGTATGTATTATATTTGTCCTTTACATGTCATAGAAATGTGTCCTCGATTAAAGATGTCAGCACTTATTCATGAAAAACTGTGATGACATTCTGGCTTACACAGAAAATTGTGTTATAGGGTATCATAGGAACAGAACTCGGTCAAGAAACCCCTCCCCCTACATTAGCGTGGCTAACTCCAGGAGAACAGCTCTTCGTGCTCTCTTGAACTCCTGTTCCTCACTGCTATGAAATGGAGTAATTATATTGAATCAATATAACTATTTGGGTTATGGAATACTGACATATTTTGATAGAAACTTGTCCTTCAATTAACCTAACTGACATTTGCCTATATCGGAAGTGACAGAATATCAACAGAATTTATCAACATACCAACACCTATATGAGACATGGCAACAAGTTTTTCTTTCTGTCACTAAAATATAGGTTGTGAACCCATTTGTTAATTTTACTCAAATATACTGTGTCTGTTGCCTTTTTCTGAAAGTTTCTGCGTCTGTTGCCTTTTTCTGAAAGTTTCTGCGTCTGTTGCCTTTTTCTGAAAGTTTCTGCGTCTGTTGCCTTTTTCTGAAAGTTTCTGCGTCTGTTGCCTTTTTCTGAAAGTTTCTGCGTCTGTTGCCTTTTTCTGAAAGTTTCTGCGTCTGTTGCCTTTTTCTGAAAGTTTCTGCGTCTGTTGCCTTTTTCTGAAAGTTTCTGCGTCTGTTGCCTTTTTCTGAAAGTTTCTGCGTCTGTTGCCTTTTTCTGAAAGTTTCTGCGTCTGTTGCCTTTTTCTGAAAGTTTCTGCGTCTGTTGCCTTTTTCTGAAAGTTTCTGCGTCTGTTGCCTTTTTCTGAAAGTTTCTGCGTCTGTTGCCTTTTTCTGAAAGTTTCTGCGTCTGTTGCCTTTTTCTGAAAGTTTCTGCGTCTGTTGCCTTTTTCTGAAAGTTTCTGCGTCTGTTGCCTTTTTCTGAAAGTTTCTGCGTCTGTTGCCTTTTTCTGAAAGTTTCTGCGTCTGTTGCCTTTTTCTGAAAGTTTCTGCGTCTGTTGCCTTTTTCTGAAAGTTTCTGCGTCTGTTGCCTTTTTCTGAAAGTTTCTGCGTCTGTTGCCTTTTTCTGAAAGTTTCTGCGTCTGTTGCCTTTTTCTGAAAGTTTCTGCGTCTGTTGCCTTTTTCTGAAAGTTTCTGCGTCTGTTGCCTTTTTCTGAAAGTTTCTGCGTCTGTTGCCTTTTTCTGAAAGTTTCTGCGTCTGTTGCCTTTTTCTGAAAGTTTCTGCGTCTGTTGCCTTTTTCTGAAAGTTTCTGCGTCTGTTGCCTTTTTCTGAAAGTTTCTGCGTCTGTTGCCTTTTTCTGAAAGTTGCTAAACTATCTTTAATCCAAATTCCACCAAAAACAATTTTTTCTGTTCAAGCAGCTCCTTTGCATACACATTTGCATCATTTCACGTTTTATTGGATGAATATCAAGAGAGAAATATGATGAGAAACATTTTAGGTATTTTCAAGCCTTTCATGACAGATTCAAAAAGCAAGAGAAATCAGGACAGGAAATTGAAAGAAAAATATAAGCCGGCAATCACAATCTTTTTGATACCCTATCTTTCTGGGTGCTGTCAACAGTTTAGGAGCAAAACCTATCATTTCACAAAGTTACTTAGTAAATTAACAGAATTTTGACAGAACGAAGAGAGATGATTTCGAAGTGGCATACCTTTTCTATTTTAGAACTGGAAAAGCAGTTAGTGCTTTTTTTTTTTTTTTACTTGAGTAATTTTTGTGGAGGTGTTAGTGTAGGTAGAAATGTTTGCTGTAGACTTGATAGCCTGTTGCCTGTGAAGATGGTTGAGGGTAGCTACAAAGATCAGAGGAATGTCAAAATACTGATATTTTTTTTTTCATCAGACAAGTCTACAGATGATAAGTAATGGTAATTTTCAAAAGTCTAAGTAGATGTCACAAGACTCAGGAGCATAATTAACAATGGTTAGGATTATTATAGCACATTGCTTTTATTTTTATCATCTTTTTTTTTAATTTACAAATACTGTTTCTGGAAGTGAATAATGACAATAAAAAAAATAAATTGTAAAATAGAATTTTCTTGCATATCTATGTAATTTTTTCACGTTGGCATAAAAAGTATGATGAAATGACATCTAGCAAATATTGTTTCTGAAAATAATGGTATAAAAAAAATAAATTGTAAAATAGAATTTTCTTATATACCTATGTAATTTTTTTTTTACCTTGGCATAAAAAATACAATGAGATAACATTTAACAAATATTGTTTCTGAAAATAATGACAATAACAAATATATTGTAAAATAGAAATTTTTTACATATCTACAATGAGATGAGATTTAGAAAATATTGTTTCTGAAAATAATGAAAATAACAAATACATTGTAAAATGGACATTACTGGGTCAACTATTCCATTTCATTCACTTTGATATGAGAAGCTATGAGATCTGATGTTTTTTTTGTTTTTTTTTTTACTACATTTTGCAGCACGTTCTTGGCACACTGTTACAGTACTAATGGTAATATTAGCTTTTTCCCTATAAGGAAACATTTGACTAAGCAGCCTATACTACTTTCAGTTGAAATTTATAAAATTTTTCTATTAAAGCTATTTTTAGGGAAATAGATTTCTCAACTCCAACTGTTATCATTTTTTCTGGTATTGATGCCAACTTATTTCCTCACCTTTTGTTTGATGTAGTATGAAACATCAACATCATAATTATGTCATTATTTTCTCTTTGACTTGTGATGTCCATTTTAGTTGTTGCTGCTGTTGAATGTCTTCAAGTGATATAATTTCTGTTATTTAGTACAGTTCTTTGTTTGTGAATATCTAGTGCCAGTCCAAGAAGTTTGAATAAGAATTGTTCTCGCTAAGATCTCCAGGATTCATTTCTTGTGGCTGGTAATTTAGATATTTCTGAATAAATTGGACACTATGCATGACATCCACATCAAAGTCTTCAGTCTATTTATGAACATGATTTAAATTCTTAGGTTAATGTTTTTGCTTTGTATTAACTTGCAGTGTCAAACAAAACTACATGTATCATAGCCTATTCCATATTTCTCCTTATTGCCTATGCTAAACAGTTATTTTATTTACAACAACAGATAATTTTAAATTTTCAGAACAGGTTTCCTTGCTATTTCAGTTTCTTTTGGTTCTTGTCCAGTTAACTGGACAATTGACTACCAATAATTTTTCAACTTGTTTGACAGTTTTTTTTTATGATTCTGACTAATTTTGTGCTTGATATTTGCTGATACATTTTCATCTATGAGCACCAACCATAAGTGAACAATGTTAAGACTTTAGTCAAAACTATAAATCAGCTCATAAAATTTGCTTGTCTAATTTGGCTATTATAAAGTTGTTTGAAGCCAGATTTTATTATTGACCTCTGGAGGTTAACATGTTAAATATTACATATTTAAGAACAAAATTTGAAGTCCTACATCAGATATTGGATTTTTTTTTTGCATACACAACATCTTGAATCACTATCCAATTAAGGAAACCTGAACTTGCAAAAATATTGTAAAACTTTTTAGAATGCCTAGTGTTTGTGCAAAGGTGCTACCATTTTTTAAATGCCAGGATGTTGTCTAATGCTGTTTATTAGCAGTTAATAATATTACCATCTTGTAAAAAATGTTTCAAAGTGTATTTTAACCCAAACAAGAAAAGTAAATTGTATTAAGTGCAGAATAAGTCGGCTGTAGAAACTGTTGATATGTTGTCATACTAATGAAATATTTTGGCTTGTTAGTCACTTGAGAGAAAATAAATTCTACCGGAAAATATTGACAGCTGGTTCCATGTATTTAAAATATATTTGTGTTTTGTCTCTGAAATTGCAGACTCGCAGTGGAATTTCTCCAAACATGTTTGTATAAATACATATTTTGAATACAAAGGATACACACATATTTTATGTAGTTGGAATGGTTCTTGAATTGAAGACATTATTTCATTCAGTAGCTATAATAATTGTTGTTACTTTTGGACCAGTAAACAGTTGTCTAGACTTTGGGCAATATTTTTTTGTGTGAGTGTGTCTTTACTACTATTAGAATGACAGTTGTGAAAATGCTTCATGAAAAGTGTTCCACATTTAGCTCCAAGCTGCAGTTTTATGTTCAAGGTCTTTACCAGCCTTTTAGAATACCTGAGAAATCTTAGAAAATTCTGGCAGAGATCCAAACAGAGAAAACTACTTCCATTTAATTACCACGTGGCTGATGCTAACTCCAGGAAAGCTACTCTTTGTGCCCCCTTGAACTCATGTTTTCTTTTGTCATTAATTACATTGAATCAATTGCTAGGTTTCTGACTAGAAAAGCTGATTCACTTTCTCATTAGACTCCACTTTAATAATTCTACTACCATTATTTGTCCATGCATATCTGGCCTGGTACTCTTACTGTATACTAGGTCCTGGGTATGACAGTAAACTGCATCTGGCAGCAAGGCCTCTGATTGGAAGGTTGTGAGGAGTGCTGTTGTTCCCAGGTCCACTCTGATCTGGAGTAGTAGCACCTGTTAGGGTCCCAGCTATGGGCAAATAGTTAACCCCCAAACTGAGGTCAAAACAGTATCAAAGTTTAGAAATACACTTTTATAGAAATAAAAATAAAAATAAACTTTTATAGAAAAATGTACGTTTTTGAAGGAAAAAATTCTCAGCAAATTATTTTTGAATACAAAGCTAGAAGATATCTTCAGTTTTCTAAAATAAAAAAAGAATAAAAACAAAATTTTCATTAAAATCTGCCTACATGAAGCTTCTCACTATAACCAAACATTAAAAAAAAATTACCTTAAAAACCCACCTTTTTGGCATTAAATAACCTATAGAGGTTGATATGCCATTAAACAAAACTCAATCTCAACTTCAGAAAAGCAACTGTTTGTGCCCTCTTGAACTCCTGTTTTCTACTAACATTAATTGAATCAATTACTAGGTTTATGCCTACAAAAGCTAATTCACTTTCTCATCAGAATCCACTTTAATAATTCTACTACCATCATTTGTCCATACATATCTGGTCTGGTACTCTTACTGTATATCTCAAAATTTTTAACAAAATTCAAAGAAGAGTCTGTAACATTATTGATCCTGACCTGGCATCTCAACTTCAGTCACTTCAATTTCTCACTGACGTGATGTGGTTTCCCACTGTTTTTCTACATATATTTTCATGGCAATTGTTCTAATTAGCGCTCCTACTTGGTATCTCAACTGCATAAATTTAAACATGCTACTATATTGGCTATTAGCTGTTAGTATTTTACTGTTGAACTAGTTAAATGCAACTATATCTTATATTTTAATAGTTTCTTTTCTTGCACTTCTCACCTGTGGAACTCATTTTAGATTTCCAATTTTTGACTTACCTGCCGCATACAATCTTGATAGATTTAAATGCAATGTAAATTGTCATCTTCTGTCTTCTTGAAACTTGTTCTTTTATTGTCTTTTCTCCTCACTAAAGTTTCTCTTTCATTCTCTGTAACCCTTTACATTCTAGTGGTATTATCACTTTGCTTGGGACAAATGATTTAAAAAAAAAAAAGGTAAAAATGGTGGCAGTTTGAACAGATTTGAGAATGACATGAAAGTCCAGCTGTTTTGCTAGAGATATTTAAGAACATTTTTTTTATGAAAGTTGGTAAAATAAGCTTAATTCTCAATAAACAAAAGATGCCAGACTTATGTATTTATGATAGAATTACCAACAGCACATTTTATCTGTAGTTGAAGGCATGCAGTTGTGTTCAAAAATATATTTTACCGAAGCCATAAAATTGTGCTTAAATAAATTTAAATTTGTTTCTGCATTAAATAACCCATAGATGTATTGATATGCTGCTAAACAAAATCAACTAAGCCAATTTCACTTTCAACATTTTTCTATCAGTATTTATAACTTTACATAAGACTTCATCAAGGTTGTTTGGTTGACTTTGTTAAGCAGTATATCAACCTTTATGGGTTATTTAATGCTGAAACCTAAATATTTCAAACACCATTTTATGGCTTCAACTAAATATATTTTGAATGTAATTGCATGCCTTCCACAACAGATAAAATTTATTGTTGGCCATTGTTACGAGGATGCATCTATATAAAAAGATATTAATAACGTCTAAAAAGTTGTAGTAAGCGATTCTATTGAGTCCTACTTGTTATTACAAAGAAATTTTAATTCATGAAGTAGTTATAAAAATAAGGAAATTAGAAATAGAACATTTGGAAGATGCTAGAATGTTAGAAAATTCAAGTAAAATCGAGAGAATTCAAAATGTTCTAGAAATATGCAAATTAGGTGTTAGCCCCTATAAAAATAGGATTTGGGAAGAGAGTAGTTAGTTGTTAACAGAATTTGCTGACATGATTAACTCCTACCTGATTTGTGGATCTGTGCATCCAGCCGAAAAATTCTTTAAGAAAAGTTGTCGACCAAATAAAACCTAAAAGAGAACCTCATAGAACTATATGGGTAAATGGATATTATTGACTCTTTCATTGACCAAACTAATAACTGTTCTTTATATACACATTTAAGGATTTCCAAAAAGTGTAGCACTTAATCTACTTAGCTTACTTAACTGGGTAAAGACCTTTCCTTCTCCTTCGTAATACTTCACCTGCCAGTAGTAAACTTTACATTTCTGTTTTGGATGCAAAAATATTGTAAATTTTATGTGTGTGTGTGTATATATATATATATATATATATATATATATATATAATTTTGTATTTATCATAAATTAAATATTTGTATGTGATTTAACTCTGAGTTTTGGTCAATCATTTTTTTTTCTTTTGTTACACTTAATACATAACAGCCATTTTGCTATAAAATGTATTGTTGGCAATTTTTTATAAATATTTGTAATTCTTTTATAATTTCAAACATATGCACCATAGTGGAGGCGCTAGAGGGTGTCATCAGTGATGTCATCACTAGAGGGTTTCGGGTCTTTCAACATCATACCCCCCCCCCTCCCCTCACCGCGCCGACCCGACCAGAGATGATCAGTTTCTGGTCCACCCTCGATAAGTGCTTTCAGACACTGGGAAAATTACGTTTGGGCCCGGTACGAAACCTTGCAAGTGCTTCTGATTGGCGACAGTCAGGGCCACTTTCCATTTCGAGGCAAACTGTACATGAGCTCGTCCGAAAACGTGAAACAATTTACCTATTGTACAGCTATTAAAAAAAAAAAAAAGGAAAAAAAACTTGACTACGAATTAATCAAGATACATTAATTTAAACTTATTTATTTTATAAATATATGTGTTGGTCATTTTTTTTATATAAAATATATTGCTAGTATTTTTACTATAAAAATAGTGTTTTGTTTTTGTTTATGGGTTTACTATTTACTCATAGCTGTGATTCTAACAGTTGTTACCAACCTGAGTTAGGGTGGACCTGGTGAGAAGAGCAATTAAGAGGTGGTTCCATGCTCCTCCAAACCTCCAATTTCCAAATCAGAAGCCTTGCTGCTAGATGGATTCAGCAAGGAAACCAGATCTTTGCTCTGATGTTCAGACTAAAAGTTGTGTCAGTAATACTTTTACAAGATCCGGTTTGCAGAAAAAATGGTTTCACAATTGTAGCACTTTTCTTCTCTGAAGACTAACAGTTTTTAATCTTCAGTTTCAAACTCTTGCTTATTTTTAGTGTTCTCTCACCTGCCAACATTAATGTAGAAAGAGGATTTGTATATATGTTGCCTTCCAGGTAGATGTTGGGCAGGCAGCAAGCTTTCACGTGTATGATGCATGTTTGGTTAGAACTCATTCAGCTGAAGAGACAAATATCATTCACGCTTTCTCGTGACTGAATTTAACATTGAAGATAAAACAGACTATCCAAGCAGATATTATTTACATATGTTTCTCTCTAAAATCATCCCATCCAACTGTATCTGATAATAAATTTAGATTTCTCTGTCTTGATGGGCATATCAATTTTCTCTATGAACCCACTATTTTGGTATCTCTTGGCTTCTCACTCACTGCTGATGCTTTTTTTTTCTTCACTTATTTTGTGACATTTTCCCTCTCTTTGCCACTTTTATTTCTATTATTTCTGTGTGTGCTGTATTTGTCTCTCTGTCTGTGTCCTTCTCTCCCCGCGCGTGGCGTTTTTCTTTCTGTATGTGCCGTTCTTTCTCTCTCTCTCTCTGTACGTGCCATTTCTGTCTCTCTCTCTGTACGTGCCATTTCTGTCTCTCTCTCTCTCTGTACGTGCCGTTTCTGTCTCTCTCTCTGTACATGCCGGCTTGTCTCTCTCTCTCTGTACGTGCCGTTTCTGTCTCTCTCTCTCTCTGTACGTGCCGTTTCTGTCTCTCTCTCTCTCTCTGTACATGCCGTTTCTGTCTCTCTCTCTGTACGTGCCGTTTCTGTCTCTCTCTCTCTGTACGTGCCGTTTCTGTCTCTCTCTCTCTGTACGTGCTGTTTCTGTCTCTCTCTCTGTACGTGCCGTTTCTGTCTCTCTCTCTGTACGTGCCGTTTCTGTCTCTCTCTCTCTGTACGTGCTGTTTCTGTCTCTCTCTCTGTACGTGCCGTTTCTGTCTCTCTCTGTACGTGCCGTCTCTGTCTGTCTCTCTGTACGTGCCGTTTCTGTCTCTCTCTGTACGTGCTTTCTGTCTCTCTCTCTCTGTACGTGCCGTTTCTGTCTCTCTCTCTGTACGTGCCGTTTCTGTCTCTCTCTCTCTCTGTACGTGCCGTTTCTGTCTCTCTCTCTGTACGTGCCGTTTCTGTCTCTCTCTCTCTGTACGTGCCGTTTCTGTCTCTCTCTCTACGTGCCGTTTCTGTCTCTCTCTCTCTCTCTGTACGTGCCGTTTTTGTCTCTCTCTCTCTGTACGTGCCGTTTTTGTCTCTCTCTCTCTCTCTCTCTCTGTACGTGCCGTTTTTGTCTCTCTCTCTCTCTGTACGTGCCGTTTTTTGTGTCTCTCTCTCTCTGTACGTGCCGTTTTTGTCTCTCTCTCTCTGTACGTGCCGTTTTTGTCTCTCTCTCTCTCTGGTGCCGTTTTAGTCTCTCTGTACGTGCCGTTTTTGTCTCTCTCTCTGTACGTGCCGTTTTTGTCTCTCTCTCTCTGTACGTGCCGTTTTTGTCTCTCTCTCTCTCTGTACGTGCCGTTTTTGTCTCTCTCTCTCTCTCTGTACGTGCCGTTTTTTGTCTCTCTCTCTCTCTGTACGTGCCGTTTTTGTCTCTCTCTCTGTACGTGCCGTTTTGTCTCTCTCTCTCTCTGTACGTGCCGTTTTTGTCTCTCTCTCTCTGTACGTGCCGTTTTTGTCTCTCTCTCTCTCTGTACGCCGTTTTTGTCTCTCTCTCTGTACGTGCCGTTTTTGTCTCTCTCTCTCTGTACGTGCCGTTTTTGTCTCTCTCTCTCTCTGTACGTGCCGTTTTTGTCTCTCTCTCTCTCTGTACGTGCCGTTTTTGTCTCTCTCTCTCTCTGTACGTGCCGTTTTTGTCTCTCTCTCTCTGTACGTGCCGTTTTTGTCTCTCTCTCTGTACGTGCCGTTTTTGTCTCTCTCTCTCTCACGTGCCGTTTTTGTCTCTCTCTCTCTGTACGTGCTTGCTTGTCTCTCTCTCTGTACGTGCCGTTTTGTCTCTCTCTCTCTCTGTACGTGCTGTTTTTGTCTCTCTCTCTCTGTACGTGCCGTTTTTGTCTCTCTCTCTCTCTGTACGTGCCGTTTTTGTCTCTCTCTCTCTCTCTGTACGTGCCGTTTTTGTCTCTCTCTCTCTCTGTACGTGCCGTTTCTGTCTCTCTCTCTCTCTCTCTGTACGTGCCGTTTTTGTCTCTCTCTCTCTCTCTCTCTGTACGTGCCGTTTTTGTCTCTCTCTCTCTCTCTCTCTGTACGTGCCGTTTTTGTCTCTCTCTCTCTCTCTGTACGTGCCGTTTTTGTCTCTCTCTCTCTCTCTCTGTACGTGCCGTTTTGTCTCTCTCTCTCTCTCTCTCTGTACGTGCCGTTTTTGTCTCTCTCTCTCTCTCTCTGTACGTGCCGTTTTTGTCTGTCTTCTCTCTGTACGTGCCGTTTTTGTCTGTCTCTCTCTCTCTCTGTACGCCGTTTTTGTCTGTCTCTCTCTCTCTCTCTGTACGTGCCGTTTTTGTCTGTCTCTCTCTCTCTGTACGTGCCGTTTTTGTCTGTCTCTCTCTCTCTCCGTACGTGCCGTTTTTGTCTCTCTCTCTCTCTGTACGTGCCGTTTTTGTCTCTCTCTCTCTCTCGCACGTGCCGTTTTTGTCTTCTCTGTACGTGCCGTTTTTGTCTCTCTCTCTCTCTCTCTGTACGTGCCGTTTTTGTCTCTCTCTCTCTCTGTACGTGCCGTTTTTGTCTCTCTCTCTGTACGTGCCGTTTTTGTCTCTCTCTCTCTCTCTCTGTACGTGCTGTTTTGTCTCTCTCTCTCTGTACGTGCCGTTTTTGTTTCTCTCTCTCTGTACGTGCCGTTTTTGTCTCTCTCTCCTTCTGTCTTTCTTTTTCTCTCTCTGTGTTTTTTTTCTCTCTCTCTCTCTCTTTCTGTGCTTTTTTTCTCTTTCTCTTTCTGTGCTTTTTTTCTCTTTCTCTTTCTTTTTTTTTTTTTTTTTTTCTCTTTCTCTTTCTTGCTTTTTTTCTCTTTCTTTTCTGTGCTTTTTTTCTCTTTCTCTTTCTGTGCTTTTTTCTTTCGTGCTTTTTTCTTTCTTTCTTTTTTCTTTCTTTCTTGCTTTTTTCTCTTTCTCTTTCTTTTTTTCTCTTTCTCTTTCGTGCTTTTTTTCTCTTTCTTTCTTGCTTTTTTTTCTTTCTTTTTTTCTTTCTTTCTGTGCTTTTTTCTCTCTTTCTCTTTCTTGCTTTTTTTTCTTTCTTTCTTGCTTTTTTCTTTCTTTCATGCTTTTTTCTCTTTCTTTCTTTTTTTCTTTCGTGCTTTTTTTCTTTCTTTCATGCTTTTTTCTCTTTCTCTTTCTTTTTTCTCTTTCTCTTTCTTGCTTTTTTTCTCTTTCTCTTTCTGTGCTTTTTTTCTTTCGTGCTTTTTTCTCTTTCGTGCTTTTTTTCTTTCTTTCGTGCTTTTTTTCTCTTTCTCTTTCATGCTTTTTTCTCTTTCTTTCATGCTTTTTTCTCTTTCTTTCGTGCTTTTTTTCTTTCGTGCTTTTTTTCTTTCTTTCTTTTTCTTTCTTTCTGTGCTTTTTTTTCTCTTTCTCTTTCTGTGCTTTTTTCTCTTTCTCTTTCTGTGCTTTTTTTCTTTCTCTTTCTGTGCTTTTTTTCTTTCTGTGCTTTTTTTTCTTTCTGTGCTTTTTTTCTTTCTGTGCTTTTTTTCTCTCTCTGTGCTTTTTTTCTCTCTGTGCTTTTTTCTCTCTCTGTGCTTTTTTCTCTCTCTGTGCTTTTTTTCTCTGTGCTTTTTTCTTTCGTGCTTTTTTCTCTCTCTGTGCTTTTTTTTCTCTCTGTGCTTTTTTCTCTCTCTTTCTGTGCTTTTTTCTCTCTCTCTTTCTGTGCTTTTTCTCTCTCTTTCGTGCTTTCTTTTTCTCTCTTTCTGTGCTTTTTTTCTCTCTCTTTCTTGCTTTCTTTTTTTTCTCTCTCTTTCTCTGTGCCTTTTTTCTCTCTCTCTTTCTGTGCTTTTTTTCTCTCTTTCTGTGCTTTTTTTTCTCTCTCTTTCTGTGCTTTTTTCTCTCTTTCTGTGCTTTTTTTTCTCTCTCTCTTTCTGTGCTTTTTTCTCTCTCTCTTTCGTGCTTTTTTCTCTCTCTTTCGTGCTTTTTTCTCTCTCTCTTTCTGTGCTTTTTTTTCTCTCTTTCTGTGCCTTTTTTCTCTCTCTTTCTGTGCTTTTTTTCTCTCTCTTTCTGTGCTTTTTTCTCTCTTTCTGTGCTTTTTTCTCTCTCTTTCTGTGCTTTTTTCTCTCTCTCTCTGTGCTTTTTTTCTCTCTTACATAACATCAGGTAACATAAGCTACATAACATCAGGAAGACATAGTTTCTCTCTTTCTGTGCTTTTTTTCTCTCTTTCTGTGCTCTCTCTCTCTCTCTCTCTTTCTGTGCTTTTTCTCTCTCTCTCTCTCTCTTTCTGTGCTTTTTTTTCTCTCTCTCTCTCTCTCTCTGTGCTTTTTTCTCTCGCTCTCTCTCTGTGCTTTTTTCTCTCGCTCTCTCTCTCTCTCTCTCTCTCTCTCTCCCCCTCTCTCTTTCTGTGCTTTTTTTCTCTCTCCTCTGTGTTTGGTGTTTATATCTGTTCTTCTCTACCAATGATTTTTCTTTTTCCCTACCGCCTGTGCCATTTCTTACTGTCTTTCTCATTTTCTCTTTTTCTCTCACTTACTCTCCCCTACATTGTCAGTACATTTTTTGTCTTTCCATATATGTCATTTTTTTTTTGTTCTCACTGCCTTGTTAATCATGTCTCCTTTGATTCTCTTTTAACAATTACGCATATAATCCATCTCCCCATTACTATGGGCTAAATAGTAGAGTAAACTTGCCAGTTTATCTTTGGGTGGAACCCAGTTTAAGATAGATTACTCTGCATTCTTCATGCTTTTACAGCACTAATTTTCCCAAGAGTTTATGGCAATTTACAGATATTTAAAAGTAGCAATCTGTGGAGAGCCATAATTGCCTATATCCTGGAGGGATATATTTCAAAAAATTTAAATAGGAAGAAAAAAGGTAATATTATAATTAGTTGAATGATGCATTAAGTCAACCTAGTTAATTTGCTTCCAACCATAATGCACTCAGGTATGTTTACTTTGGTGGATTTCCAACAGAATATGGAATCTTATTGAGGTTTTAAAAGAAAAAAAATGTGGTTGGAATGAAATGATTTTGTTTTTTGGCAGGTGGAAAGAAGAGAGGGTTGTTTTTTTTTTTTCTAAGAGATGTCTGCGTAATGAAAAATTTCATTAGAAACAAAGAACAGAGTACTAACTTGTTGCATGATATCTATCCTATATAGCAGTAAATGCTGGGCAATCTCACAGATGAAGAAGAGAGACTTATCAGTCTTTCAATAAGGCGCTGAATGATGGACAATCTCCTCACATATGAAGAAGCTTGAAGTAACAGAAACAAAGAAAATAGTACTGATCTGTTATGTAATATAAGTCCTACATGGCAGGGAATTCTGTACAATTTTCTCACAGATGAAGAAGAGACTTGAAAAAAACAAATGTGATTCTACAGAAGGATGCTGAGGATACCATAGACTGAATATGTGAGCAATGAAAACAAAAAGGAAAGCTACATAACATCAGGAAGACATAGCTGAAATTTCTAGAGCTCATAATGAGAAAAGAAGACTTTGAAAATCTGATACTCACAGGACAGATTGAAGGCAAGAAGGACAGAAAAAGACAATGCATAACATATTTAGTGAGCTTGATGAAATAGATTGCGGAACAAGGGTTAAGAGATTTACGGAAAAGATAAAATTTATTAAAAAAGATGAAGGACAGGAAATTGTGGAGAGTCATGATCACTTACATCCTGAAGTTGAAAAATAAATGGCAGAACAGGGCTTAGTAAGGATGGCAAAATTTAGTAAGAACTACAAAGGACAGGAAATTGTGGAGAGCTATGACCACCAATATTCTGAAAGAACACAGAATATAGAAGTTGAACAAAGACAATGCCAAGTGATCCTCCAAGATGTCAAGATCTTGGGGAGACCAAATACAAGAGGGTTAGACAAAATTTATTAAGAGCTATGAAAGACAGGAAATTAGGGAGAGCCATGATCACTTATGTCCTGAAGAGACATGGCACATGGAGATTAAGAGTAATGAAATCTGTTGGTATAAAATTGATCTCAGTGTCAACATGGTTTTGTTGTCATTTCGCGCTATCACGCGGTCTGACGTCATAGAACCGCATTGCAAATTTGCGAACTGCATTCGTTATTTTTGGTAACTATTGCCATTGCCTTGCGGAGTTTTATGTCAACACAAAATAAAATCGTCGGTGATGGTGAATGTTATTGTATTATCATCTAAATCACCTCTCTGAAGATGGCTCATGTGAGCCGAAAACTTAGAAAGAAATTAATAAAAAATTATCCAAATGTTGGAGAATTTTTGTCTTTATTTTCAACTGAAATTAAAGCCAAAATCTGACGTTTAGAACGGCTCATGATTAAACATAATAAACATTCATTGTCTCTTATATTTAATAGTATATGTTTAGAAAATTTATTTTCTGCCTCTATATATATATATATATATAAATATAGTGGTGCAAAAGTCTGGACCCATAGGCAATTTATTGTATAACAATTTACTGTTTACATATAACAATTGATTTCCTTATGAAAATTAACTGTATAACAATTTACTGTTTACATATAACAATTTACTGTTTACATATAACAATTGATTTCCTTATGAAAATTAACTGTATAACAATTTACAGTTTCTAATAACTGAATTGCACCTTCTTCCAAACACTTTCTTACTTATGGAAACACATGCTCTACCCTTAGTTCTCATGTTTCTTTTTATGCTCTTAGCAGCACAAGTTCTACTCTTTCTGGAATTGTTAGCTTTCCTGCCATAGGTAACAATCCGAAAGATAAATAAAATTAAATATGACAATTAAATGAAAAAAATTCTGTATTAAATTGTCAATGGGTCCAGGCTTTTGCACCACTCTGTTATATATATATATATATATATATATATATATATATATATATATATATATTGCTTAATACTTAGTTTTTGCTCATAATAGGTTTAGACCAGTACACATTTGTATTAAAAAGTGTTCGATACAATTGTAGAATTTTTGAATATTTGCCATTTTTAAATGAGTTATTTTGCCACCAAGGTTTCTACCATGAGTGGTGTCTTCAGGTGATTTTTAATAACTGATTTTATTGTTCACTAAGAAATGCCTCTTAGGTTCATACAACCATGGATGAAAATGCCATAATCCATTTTAATTTAAAAATTGCGCGTTCATAAATTCCCTACCATGTGAATGTTCAAATAAAACACCGTTACAAGAGCGTTCTTAAAAAGAAAAATGGTAAATGTTAAAATCAGTTATTGAAAATTGCCTGAAGACACCACTCATGGTAGAAATTTGGGTAGCAAAATAACTCATTTAAAAATGGAAAATATATACTTATCACAAAAAGTTATTTTTAGTGGATGCTTGTATTTGAGTAGGTGCTCCATTTATTTATTAAACACTATATTTATTTATTTTCATCTACCAGTCTGAATGTTCTAGAAATCTTATTAAAGAAAAATTCTTTGGCAGGAATCTAACCTGCATCCCTCAGTGTAGATGGTGCTACAAAACATCTTATCAGTTGACCACAAAGAATAGACAGTTAGGCAAATTGAATTTCATGCTTTCATGATTCATTGAAATATTGTAATAACAATCACAGCAACACAAAGAATGGGTTCAATAGTCTAGACAGCTCTTGGAATGATAATGACTCTTCTCAAAATTATAGAAGGTAGGCATAGAATGGATTGACTGAAACATTGTGGTAACAACAAAAGCAATACAGAGTTCAATAGTCTGAACAACTCTTGGAATGATAATGACTCTTCTCAAAATTATAGAAGGTAGGCATAGAATGGATTGACTGAAACATTGTCCTCACAACAAAAGCAATACAGAGTTCAATCGTCTGAACAACTCTTGGACTGCTTGTTCTTGTAAAATAGAACAAATGTGGCACAAGGTCAAAGGGGAAAGAAGTGGAGTAAGGCTGGTCAACATTAACTATCGCAGACCTAGGTTAATCAGATTAACAACTCATTTAGCTATTACAATTTGCTCATTCACCACAAAAAAAAAAAATCATTCATCACCATTTAATCCTACATATGTCACAATACCAGATATTCACAGGGATCCTACGAAAAAAAACAATCTGTGACATGAAAATTTAATTTTTCTACAAATTGTCCAGATTACTTTTTTTTTCTTGATTTTTTTTTTTTTTTTTTAAATATATAAAAATATATTGTGATATGAAATGGGGAGGAATGAATGAACCCACAAAACTAAAATAAAACAAAATGTTCAAACTAAAAATAACAGATAATAAAACCCATTCGCCCCTCAAAAGATGTGTGTCTGCTTTGCTCTATCTTTAGACAGAACCAAGAAGCTAAACAAATCTTGGAATAATAATGACACTTCTCAAAAATTCTAAAAGGGAGCTATAAAATAGATGCACTGAAACAACAGAACGTTTAAGATGCTTCTTGTTGAGAAAACGGACCCTGTTTAGTGCTGGTATAGTATGTGGCCTACCTGGTTTGAATATGTCCTACCTCAATAAAAGTATATTTATAGATTTAAGTGTTCAACTATTTATTGAAACTAATTATTTTCCTTAACCTCTAAACCTTACCAGAGAGTTCTACTACTGCCTTATAATACACTTTTTAAGGTAGACCACATATTATACCAACACTCTATTCTTACCGATTTTTTATGTCTGAAAAACACTAATGGTAGAAATATACTAACAACCAAAGCAATGAGATCAATAATCTTGAACCAAGTAAGGAAAGATAATGATTGAAAAATCACCGTGACGGTCAGGTGTAGGTGTCACTGGACTATCACTATTCGATTTTTACTGACAAAGATATTGCCTGTCGTACCAGGTACAGTTTTATTCTTTGCTATTATTTATTGTTCTCCATATTTTTTTTTTCTTTCCAGACGCACTCCTGGCTGACCTCCAGTCCACTACTGCACATATTTCGTCATTTCAGCAACAGGTGGAACGAGATCAAGCCAATCAACGTTCTAACACAGCAAGTTCACAATCCTCACCTAGGAATTCTACGCCATCTCCCCTTCCACCTCATCCGTCAGGAGATCAGGTAAGAGAGATATTGGTTTGTACTATGACAGAAACTTAGCTAGTAGTATTAGTTTCAGGCTTGTTTATCATGTCATCTTACTTTCATTATTTCATTTTTTTTGTTGTAAGCTGAATGGAATGGGGGTAATGGTAATAATTAACCATTTGTTAATATTAGCCATGTCTTTATAAGGAAACATTTTGGCATTCATTAACAGGTAGTTCTACTTTTGGTTGCAGTTTATAAAATTTTGCTCTTAAAATGACTTTTTTAGGAAAACAATTTCTCAAGTGCTGTAGCTTGTATTGCTCTTTTTGGTATTGATAGGGGTTTCTTTCTGAACCTTCGATTTGAAGTGGTGAGGAGTGTTAACATCTTGATTCCGTCATTATTTTCTCTTAAGAGTTACATATACTATCCATTTTAGTTGCTGATACTGTTGGTAGCCCTCAAGTGATGTAGTTTCTGTTATTTGGTAGAGCTCTTTGTTTGGGATTCTTTATTGCTACTCTACAATGTTCAAAGAAGCATGAACTTTACCAAGTTCTTCAGGCTTCGCTTACACAAAGCCTTTTGATAGACTTACCATAAATTTCTGTTTGGGTGAGTGGGTCCCAATGTAACAATATCAGTACTTGTATGAGCCCTGAAGCTTAAGTGGGAATTGGTTCATTAAAGCACTTTATTATGCAAGAACTCAAGAACTTAAACTGTTTTTTTGATTTTGAACAAGCGTAGAGATTTATCCCTTGTTTCCTGTCTGGAATTGTATGTCTGTCTCCTAAAGTCTTTTTTTTTCACTCCCAGTAGCCCCTTGCATCTTAGTGGCATTATCACCTTGCTTGAATTGAATTACTTAAAAAAGGAAGAAAAATTTGAGATTATGCTAACTGTTGTTTGAATGTAGTTATTTGAGTTTTAAAATGGTTTTGCTTTGGATTAGGTACCTCCATTAATTTGCTGGGGGAAAAAAAAACAAAAAACAAAAACAGTATAGAATGAAGTAAAAAAGCCCCAAACTTAAAAACAAAGTTTTATCATCAAAGTGTTTATTATTTTTAAGAGGAAAGATCAAAGTATTTTTAAATTATTTTTTAAATTTCTTTATACTTTCTAACATGCTTAAAATTTTGGTAAAAAGAAATTTTTTTTCTCTTGGCCGTAAGTGACACAATTTTTACAAGGGCTTACTTCGGCAATTGTAATATTACACAACTCATTTTTTTGCTAGTGAAGAACATATTAATTTGGAAATTTTTGCAAAAATCAAATCATTGTTGGATTTTGATGAAACTTTCAGGACTTATTCACAAATGACTGAAATCATTTTTGAAATCATTATTTTAGAAAATCTTGGGAAAAATATTTTTTTTTACATATGTTAGCCCTCTTTCCAATTAATTTCCTGAAATGTCTAGAAATTAATGAGTGGCCAGGCAATTTGTATTATTAAGTGCAAGATTCATTGGGGAATGTAACTTTTTTTTTCTTTTTTTTAAAATTAGCCCTTTTTCAGAAAAACTTCACTGAATTGTGAAAAACAAAAATGCAGTAAAACTATGCCGTCTTTTATTTAAATAAACTTTTAATTACTTTTATAAACAATATATATTAAGGATATCATAGTCTAAATTTTTTTTTTTTCAATGAATAATGAAATTTTACAAGAATTGTTTTTTATTTTTACTCTTTTTTTATTATAATTTATAAAATTTCAAAAATCTTTTAAAACTCCTTCCATTCATTGTTTTCTTTCGTTTATTAAGTTAATACATGAAGACTATATTTACTAATCAAAAAGTAAAAAGCTTAATACAGATTTTCAAGCCATAAAATTTAAAAAATAAAACATTTTTTTGGTGTGCATGCCAATGACATATTTCATTTTGTTGGTAGCTAAAAGCAATATATCATTAAAAAGTCACATGTTTCAAAGTTTGCACTCTTTACAGAAAAAAACAAAAATACTATACAAACATTTTTAGCAGGGTACAATTTTTTTATTATCTCACTTCTGTGTTTCCTGTACCCTACATTTCAACATTCAATGGGCTTTGCAAATCATCCCTTCAAAATTTAAAGCAAGTTTTATATTTATGGAGGTACCTAATAAAATATATGAAAAATAGGTGTTAAAAATAAAAGTTAATACCATAACATTTCATAAATTGAGTTATTTCTGTCATGTTATATAATTTCATTCTCTGTTATTGTAAAATTATTTGTAAAAAGTTTTATATTATTTTAATCTTTATTTTTCAGAAAACATCTTTAAATGTGAGGCTATAAAGCTAAACTAAAATTCTATAAAATATTAGATAATTTCTGAAAATATTGTTAAAGTTCTAATTTGACTGTATAGTTAAAAACCAAAAAACGAAGTGTACGATTGAGCTACATAAAATTGTATAATTCGGCCACCATACTTTTATTTTTATTTTTTTTTTTTAATGGCTTCTGTGTGTCATGTCAATTAATCCCTTGGATAACACCAATAACAAGGCTACCATGATTAAGAAATGCTTTTATAGTACATTTCAGGCAGTAGGCAAGTAATAATTGTTTCAAATCAGATTAAGATGAGTTTAAATTTGATGTAATCACAAGTGTATTTTACTAACTGGAATTAGTAAATTTAATTAGCTTTCAATTAAAGCTAAATTGAAAGCTTCAAGAAAGCTTTTTCATTTATTAAAATGTATTTAAAATATAGGTGTTGAAAATGGGTGGAAGTACCTAATTAAAATTCTGTTTGGATTTGGTATTCCAATTTAGGTATGGAGTTCTGTCACAAAATTAGTTTTTCACATGTAGGCTTTAAGTTTTAAACTTTAGTTTTAAAACCTGTTTATCATCTCGGTTTTTTTTTATTAAGCCTTCAAAAATAATGGCAAACTATATGATATTGTTTTCATGGTGTGTTCAAATTAATAAAAATTTAGATGTTGTACTCTCCAGGGATGAATAATGGTTCAAAACTAAACCTTTATGGTTAGGAGAAAGCTACAGGATTTTATTTTTTGAAAAGCTTGACTTGATTCAAGAAAGAAAGCTAAGTTGAACAAGACAGGATTATCTCTTTTTCAATTAATAGATCAAAAGTGAACAAAATTTCTTCATTTCAAATAGATTTACCACTTACAACAATCAGATGTGCAATACCACTGTATCTGAAGCACTAGGATTCTCTGTGAATTTCATAGTGAAGGTTTATTCATTGATTGATTGATAACATGTGATTTGCAACATTAGTAATATTGTTAATATCAAATGATCACTCCATTTATGTTATAAGATTGAATTTCTTTTTGAAATCATTTTACTCCAAACAAGGTGATAATGCCATTAGAATGCAGGTAGTGGGGTTACATGGAGTGAAAGAGAATAAGATTATTTTAGTGGAGATGATTGAGGAAAGGACATAGAAAAAGACAGGGTTCAAGATGACAGAAAATGGGAATTGACATTGCATTTAAATTTTGGAAACTGTTATTAGGGAAGCAAGAAATCAGATGGGAGTTTCACAAGTGGAAAAGAAATTGTTATAGTAGATTTCACACTCCACCAGACTAAACTATCGCCCAGTTCACACTCCACCGACATCTATTGAACAGGTGAAGAGGCTCATCCCTTGTTCCTTGTTTAGGATGTGGTTTCCGGCTTTCTCTTTTCCAATCTTTTCACTCTTTTCTTTTTTTTTTCAATTGGAGTAGATAGACTAAACTATCGCCCAGTTCACACTCCACCGACATCTATTGAACAGGTGAAGAGGCTCATCCCTTGTTCCTTGTTTAGGATGTGGTTTCCGGCTTTCTCTTTTCCAATCTTTTCACTCTTTTCTTTTTTTTTTCAATTGGAGTAGATAGACTAAACTATCGCCCAGTTCACACTCCACCGACATCTATTGAACAGGTGAAGAGGCTCATCCCTTGTTCCTTGTTTAGGATGTGGTTTCCGGCTTTCTCTCTTCCAATCTTTTCACTCCTACATAGCCCCCTGCGCTTCAGTGGCATTACCGCCTTGCTCGGGGTGATAAGATTTAAAAAAAAAAAAAAAGTAGTATGAGACAACTAATTTGATCATGCTATCCATGAGTCTTGACTGAAGTCACAGAAAGAAAGAGTATTCTAACCCTGTCATTATTTTTTCTTGTTATTTAATGATATCAATTATTTTTCATCTCAACAAAATCATTAATGAATTTATTCTAATAAAACTTGTCACAAAAATTTCATTTGTTTAAAGAAAGTTCTCCTTTATTTATACTTAAAATTATTACAAATTGCCGTGTGTATAAAAAATATGAAATATTTATGGATCTGTGATAGGATGTGCATTGTGGTACAGTGGATAGTAAAGTTCTCCTTTATTTATACTTAAAATTATTACAAATTGCCGTGTGTATAAAAAATATGAAATATTTATGGATCTGTGATAGGATGTGCATTGTGGTACAGTGGATATCGGCTTGGAATGAGAAACCGGGGAGCCAAGTTCGAATTCCAGTTGAATCCATTGTATTCATTTACGTGCAAATACCCTTGGGAAAGGTATTAATCCGTCTCTTCCTTCCAGTTATGGGTTAAATAGCAGGACAGATTGGGTTCTATAGCCTTGGTCGGCAACCAGTCTACCGCAGAAAGCAATGGCAACCTACTGCAGCATAATCTTCTGCCCAGTCAGTCATGTCTCTTTCAAGACATGATCGCCCAAGCATGTATGACGTATGACATTTAACTGACTGACTGATAGCAATGGTAGTGTTTGATGGAAATGTAAGTGATTATCTGGAGATATGTGAACAAACTGGAAATGGGTGCATGACAAAATGGTTAGAGCAGTAATGATCAGACTATAAGACCTGGGTTCACATCTCACCATTGTTGATTAGTCAAGGAAATAATTTCTTGATAATATTGTCTTGGAGAGAGAATTCCAGTGGACAACACCATTGGGAAGTACTGGAAACTACAGCAAAAGTTAACCCAAGTCTTGTGAGTGAAATTGGAATGACAAAACTCTTTGAAATCTGTCAATGGTTGTGCTTGTACTTACATGTGTCCTCAACTAATGGACAGAATGAAGTTCTTTAACCTTGGTTGGCACTCTATGTGGCAATAGTTTTTTGATAAAAACACTTATACCCCACTTCTTGACAAAATCCAAAGGAGGACATGCAACGTAATCAATCCTGACTTGGCAGACCAGTCATTTTCTCAGTGACGTGATGTGTCTTCCCTCTGTCTTTTCTACAAGTATTTTCATGGCACCTGCTTTGAAAAGCTTCTTTCCCTGGTGCTCCAACCACCTGTATTTACATGTGCTACTAGATTGGCATCAAGGTACCACTTTTTTACCATCAAAATAGTTAAATGTAATGTCCTCTTCTACTCTAATAGTTTTTCTCGCACTTCCCATTCGTGAAACTCACTTCCATTTGCTTGCTTCCCTATAGCTACAATCTCCACAAGTTTAAGTGCAACATCAATTACCATTTTCTATCTCCTTGATTCCCATTCTTCTCTTATCCTTTTTTTTTTTCTTTTTTGACATCTCCTGTACATTTTTTTTTTCTTTTTTTGTGATGGTCCTGTCTTGCTTGGGGTGAAATGATTGTTTCAAAAAAAATTTTGTTTTTAAACTTGCAGAAATGTATTTGGCCTAAGCAACTCAGGATGACTGAAATTTTTTTTTAACGAGAGCAAAAAAACTTATATGGTCATTAAATTTCTTTATTTATATCTTCCAGATTGCTGGACGGTCAGGTGTAAAGCAACACATTATACAAGAAAACTCAAGCCACCAGCAGCAACAACACAGCTATAGCAGTGAGCGAGTCTGCAGTGGCAATAGCACAGCTACCTATCACCAAGAGAGAAGCAGCTCAAGTTCAACACACTCACAGTCCAGTCTGCAAGGAGTCAGCCCTGTCCATTATAACAGCAAGCCCCTTAGCTCACCCAGCAACAACACTAGTGTTGGTTCAAATACCATCGGCCAAATGTCTTCAACAGTTAATAGTAACCTTTCGGAGTTGGATCAGCTTCTTCAGGATCTCAACTCAGCCCAATTTATTGATCAGGTCAACCGTAGAAATGCATGTAAGTGTTTTATTCTTGTAAAAAAAATTGAATTTTCTATATTGTTATTTAACTTTCCATTAGTATTGTGGGCAGGGCCGGATTTTCCTGTAGGCTAGTATAGGCTTCATCCTAGGACCCCTCAGGCTTTAATAAAGCAATTATTTTAATTTTCTATATGTTATAATTTAAATATTGAACATTTATCACACTAACATGTTTCACTTTAATTAAACCTTTATCAAAGAATAATAAATATTTCACTTCTGATCTGTTTTTAATCCCAATTCACGTTATAATTTCTAAATAGTCTTATAAATTGAAATGTTATCAATATGACAAACTCATAATTATTTGACTTTACAAGAAGCAAAGCAAGGAAAAGAGTATTTTAGTTTGTGTCATTGTTTCATGTTTGAGTTTAGTTCAGAAAATGTTTAATTTTTATAAAGCTGTGATTTTAATTTTCTAGATGTTATAACTTAAATAGTTTATAAACTAAAATTATATCAACATGACAAACTCATATTGATTGTTTTATTACTATAATGCTGGCTATAAAAAAAATTTTCTATGCTTGTGTTGAAATAGGTGCTAATTTGGTTTGCAATATATAGTAAAACTAGCAGTATATCCCAGCGTTGCTCGAGTGTAATGAAAGCTTTCAAACTAATTCATGGTCATGGAGCTCAGACTCTTTGGACGTTGGCACGAAAGACTAAAAAGCAATAGTTGTTTCCAGTTAAAGCGAAACCGTAGACTGAAAGAAAAATGAATGGATGTAAGTCAAATTTTGATTTCCTGCTATCGATATCAAATAAGTTTTTTTCGTCGCAAACTGAATTTTGAAGGCTAAATAAGTCCTCTGAGTAAATGGTATCATAGCTGAGACTAAGAACTATAATTATACCTACTTAGAGCCAAACCTGAAGCAAAAACTAAAATAGCTGAAAAAAATACAGACATACAAGCAGATAAACACACACACACAAACATCTTGCCTTATATATATATATATATATATATATATATATATAATCGATTTTCTGCACTATTGTAAGAACTGCCACCTTGAAACTTCTGAATATTGTTTCTTATGTCTTTGTCTATGCGTGTATCAAATTTGATTAAAATCAGACCACTCCTTCTATAACCCGATTTTGATTATCGATTTTCGATATTTATTGGGGGTACCTCTACACAAAACCTAGCTAAGAATACTCGCAGACGCTTATAGTACAACTGTTAAATTTTCAAGAAAATTGGTTCAGCCATTATGGAGTCTATGGGTAATGGACACACACACACACACACAGACAAAGTTCCATTTATAAATAAGTTTAGAAAGTGGGATTTCTTAAAGAATATTTCATTGACAAACAAAAGATCGCTATTCTGGTTTATTTAAAGAATTTGCAATCAGTTCACTGCAAGTTATGTAAATGTTGCTAAAATATATCAAGAGTAAAAAAATATTCAAGAGAGTGGATTCATCTGAGAAGGGTCCCATAATTTCATTCACCGAGGGACCCCAAAAAGGTCATAATATGGCTCTGGCCATAGGACACTTTCACAGCTTTAGTATAATGGCATTTTCAAATACACTATATCATTTAGCTCTTAATTTTCTTGTTATATATTGTCTTGAGTGTTATTTTTGGTTTTTTGATAAGAAAAATACTGGTAGCAGAGAAACAGGTTTTATTTGAAAAAATAAAATTATTACTCTGAATAAATTTAAAAAATGTTTTATACTAAAACCTTATAACTATTTTTATTAAATATTCAAATGAAATGTCTTGTTTGAGAATGTTCGTTGTTGGAATTTTGGCTACCCTGGTGAATTTTTCTCTAAAAAAGCATAATCATCCTAGTTTGTCTATTTGAAATTTAAAGATATATTTCAGGGTTGGGGTGGGGGACTGTCCAAGAAACTGCATACACAAACTTAGTGGGATTTTTGCTACGATATAACTTATCAGTTAGTTCCAGTGTAATCTTTTAAATATTTTTTTGACACTAATAAAAAAAATGTGATACTAAAGAAAGTTTTTTTTTTTTTTTTTTTTTGTGGGGTGGGTCTTTTCTTGCTATTTCTGAAATTTTTTGGCAGGGTCTTCTTAGTGTGTTTATATAAAAACTTGTACACTGTAATCTGGGCAGTAAATCCTGTGTACTGTGCTTTATGGGCAACTGACTAGTTATACCCTATTCTAAGAAGCCATCAGTATCACTAATATTAAAAGCACATAAATATGTTATCTGCTCAAGGAATATGGTGATTGAAGAGTGTTTATTGTTCTGTAGATAGATTTTTTTTATCTTGTCCTCATAGCTTTGATTTTTTGTACATGGGTCAAGGATGTATGATGACTCAAAAATAAAAATTAGATTGTCCAAATATGCCAGCATTTTTAAATGTATCTGAAAATTAAACCAAGTGGAGTTTAATGGAAGCTGGGATTTATCTTAAAAGTAATTCCCTCTTAAGTTGGATTTGGGTCTAAATTCTATCTTAAGACTTGACTCAGTTAAGAGGGGCTTCATAATAGTTGTATCATAAAGATTAGGGACTTCTTTCAGTTTTTGAACAATGCCTCTGGTGCAGCAAATACCCCCCACTTCCCATGGGGGGTCTGTGTCATCAAAGACCCCTCACCATCAAAGCGGGGTTCGTCAATACCTCTGCAACTTGTCTTTTTTACAGGCAGGGGCGTTAACCCTTAATTCTCTGAGTGAGGTAGACTGGTTGCCAGCAAGGACTATAGAACCAAATCTGTCTTGCTATTTAACCCATAGCTGGAGACAGAAGAGATGTATTAATATATTTCTCCAAGGTATTTGCATATACCTGAATGCAGTGAATTCAAATTTGGCTCTATGATTTCTTATTCCAAGCCAATATCCACTGCACCACCCACGTGCATTTTATGCAGCAAATATTTGGGGTTTATTTCTGTTAGTACCTACTAAAAAGTTTTCTTTTTATTTCTTTATACAGCTTAGTGCATCACAGTCTAAAGAAGCCTCACAAACAGTGATGTAGCAAAAGTGGAGACTTTTATTACCATTTACTAAATATGGCCTTTTTAGCTTCCTATAGCATAAGTGTTTTATAATCTGATACAAAAGCACAGAATATTACTTCTGTTACCAACTATTAAATGGTGGTCTTTAGAACTGGTTGCTTCTCTATATTTAAATCCAACCATCGGTTCCTGGGTACTTGCCTTGCCTCTAAATCTGAAAACAAGTTGACTACATTATTTGAAATATTTACTTGATGATTGTTATTTATTTGAATATTTGTATTTTATTACTTATTTTAAATTATGATGTTACTTTATTTTTTGACAAAGTTTAACATTTATACCCACAAAAAAAAAAAAACTTTTTTTCACTTACTATATACTCCCTTTACAATTTTTATGGCTTTAAAAAGCTATTTTTAGAAATTTAATAATGCTTAAAAATACGAAGCTGGATATATGCATTTTCTTATCAAGAATTAATAACAAAAGTATTAAACAATATTTCTCTGAATAAACAGTCTAATAAATGAAACAATGATATATCTGGTTGGGTGCCCCTGCTATTCATCTCAAAGTTCTCAACAAAATCCAAGGGAGAATCTGCAATGTAATCAATCCAATGGCGAATCCAACGAAGAATCCAATGGAGATTCTGCAATGTAATCAATCCAATGGAGAATCCAACAAAGAATCCAATGGAGAATCTGCAATGTAATCAATCCAATGGAGAATCTAACAAAGAATCCAATGGAGAATCTAACAAAGAATCCAATGGAGAATCTGCAATGTAATCAATCCAATGGAGAATCTGCAATGTAATCAATCCAATGGAGAATCCAACAAAGAATCCAATGGAGAATCTGCAATGTAATCAATCCAATGGAGAATCCAACAAAGAATCCAATGGAGAATCTGCAATGTAATCAATCCAATGGAGAATCTGCAATGTAATCAATCCAATGGAGAATCCAAAATCCAAGGGAGAATCTGCAATGTAATCAATTCAATGGAGAATCCAACGAAGATCAAATGGAGAATCTGCAATGTAATCAATCCAATGGAGAATCCAACAAAGAATCCAATGGAGAATCTGCAATGTAATCAATCCAATGGAGAATCCAACAAAGAATCCAATGGAGAATCTGCAATGTAATCAATCCAATGGAGAATCTAACAAAGAATCCAATGGAGAATCTGCAATGTAATCAATCCAATGGAGAATCTGCAATGTAATCAATCAATGGAGAATCCTGCAATGTAATCAATCCAATGGAGAATCAACAAAGAATCAATGGAGAATCTGCAATGTAATCAATCAATGGAGAATCAACAAAGTCAATGGAAATCACAAATGTAATCAATCCAATGGAGAATCCAACAAAGAATCCAATGGAGAATCTCCAATGTAATCAATCCAATGGAGAATCTGCAATGTAGTAATCAATGGAGAATCAACAAAAAGATCAATGAAATCTGCAATGTAATCAATCCAATGGGAGAATCAACAAAAGAATCAATGGAGAATCTGCAATGTAATCAATTCAATGGAGAATCAACAAAGAATCAATGGAGAATCTGCAATGTAATCAATCCAATGGAGAATCCAACAAGGGAATCAATAGAATCTGCAATGTAATCAATCCAATGGAGAATCAACAAAAGAATCAATGGAGAATCTGCAATGTAATCAATTCAATGGAGAATCAACAAAGAATCCAATGGAGAATCTGCAATGTAATCAATCCAATGGAGAATCAACAAAGAATCCAATGGAGAATCTACAATGTAATCAATCCAATGGAGAATCCAACAAAGAATCAATGGAGAATCTGCATTCATAATCAATCCAATGGAGAATCCAACAAAAGAATCAATGGAAGATCTGCAATGCTAATCAATCAATGGAGAATCAACAAAAGAATCAATGGAGAATCTGCAATGTAATCAATCCAATGGAGAATCCAACAAAGATCAATGGAGAATCTGCAATGTAATCAATTCAATGGAGAATCTAACAAAGAATCCAATGGAGAAGTCTGCAATGTAATCAATTCAATGGAGAATCCAACAAAGAATCAATGAAGAATCTGCAATGTAATCAATCCAATGGAGAATCAATGGAGAATCTGCAATGTAATCAATCCAATGGAGAATCAACCAAAGAATTCAATGGAGAATCTGCAATGTAATCAATCCAATGGAGAATCCAACAAAGAATCAATGGAGAATCTGCAATGTAATCAATTCAATGGAGAATCAACAAAGAATCCAATGGAGAATCTGCAATGTAATCAATCAATGGAGAATCCAATGAGAGAATCAATGGAGAATCTGCAATGTAATCAATCAATGGAGAATCCAACAAAATCAATGGAGAATCTGCAATGTAATCAATCAATGGGAGAATCAACAAAGAATCAATGGAGAATCTTTACAATGTAATCAATCAATGGAAAATCAATGGAGAATCTGCAATGTAATCAATCCAATGGAGAATCAATGGAGAATCTACCAATGTAATCAATCCAATGGAGAATCCAACAAAGTCTATGGAAGATACACAATGTAATCAATTCAATGTAGAATCCAACAAAGAATCCAATGGAGAATCTGCAATGTAATCAATCCAATGGAGAATCCAATGAAGAATCCAATGGAGAATCTGCAATGTAATCAATCCAATGGAGAATCCAATGGATAATCCAAAATCCAATGGATAATCTGCAATGTAATCAATTCAATGGAGAATCCAACAAAGAATCCAATGGAGAATCTGCAATGTAATCAATCCAATGGAGAATCCAACAAAGAATCCAATGGAGAATCTGCAATGTAATCAATCCAATGGAGAATCCAACAAAGAATCCAATGGAGAATCTGGCAATGTAATCCAATCAATGGAAAGAATAAAATCCAAGTGGAGAATCTGCAATGTAATCAATCCAATGGAGAATCCAAAATCCAAGTGAGAATCTGCAATGTAATCAATCCAATGGAGAATCCAAAATCCAAGTGAGAATCTGCAATGTAATCAATCCAATGGAGAATCCAAAATCCAAGGGAGAATCTGCAATGTAATCAATTCAATGGAGAATCCAACGAAGATCAAATGGAGAATCCAAAATCCAATGGAGAATCTGCAATTAATCAATCCTGACCTAGTAGCTTGACTCCAGTCACTTTCTCACTATGACTAGGTATGGTTCCCTCTGTCTCTTTGACAAATATGAGCTCCCTGGTGCCTCTTCTACACAAATTTATTCTATCTGCTAGACTGGCAACAAGGTCCCACCATTTTACAGTCAAAACAACCAAATGCAGCCACCACTTTTACTCTATCGGCTTCTCTTCTTGCACTTCCTGCCTGTGGAACTCCCAACCGTATACTTGTTTCCCTGATAGCTACAATTTCCAAGAGTTTAAGTGCAACATCAATTGCCATCTTTTATCTTCTTGACTCCCATCCTTTTCCAGACACCCTCTGTATCTTGTTCTTCTCCCTCTTCGCTCTACTCACATAATTTTCTTCACACCAGCATTCCCATCCTTCTCTTATTCATTCTTCAACACCCACTGTAACCTGTCCCATTTTCTCTTTGTTCCCCTCTTATGTAACCTTTCTCTCTCCTCTTACGTAGCCCCCTGCACACCAGTGGTAGTACTGCTTTGCTTGGGGTGAAGCCATTTTAAAAAAATATGCATTTTTATATATCAAGAGACAGTAGTGAGTATATTTTAAACCAAAGTGGAAAAAGTTTACTTGTGATGTGTTTCATCTATTACTGGGTCTGTTGACTACAAGGATAGGAAGTTGTGGAGAGCTATGATAGGTCTGGTAATTTCACTGTTGAAATTGCTAGATATAATGATAAATTCTATGTTAAAAGTTTCTTCTCTCACACTTCTCGCTTGTGAAGCTCTATTTCAGCTTCCTGTTTACCTGTCACCTTCTTCTTCTATGTGCCCTGTCCCTTCTGGACGTAAGCGATCACGGCTTTCCGCGTCTACCTGTTACCTAGGATCTTCAAAAATTTAAACGTATTGTCAATCATCATCATCATCATCTGTCTCCTTCAATCTTGTTCCATCAATATCCTCTCTGTTTCTTTTAGTTTCTGTAATCCCTTGCATCCTAGGTTGTTTTTTATTGCCTGACTTGGGGTGAAAAAAAAAAAAAGAAAAAAAACTCTTCTTTAAAGCCACATCTCTGTTGATTAAAGTCACTTCATCTGTGAACATATTATCCAGCATTCACTACCTTACACATCAGAAATACAGAACTATAGTTCCTAAGTAACAGAGTTGGTTTCACTTTTCATAATTAACTGTTCATGATTTAACTGTCACTTTTAGAAGAGTCATAATCATTCCATGTCTTATCTGAATCATTGACCTTTGAACTCTTTTGTTAACACATTGTTTTGACCAATCCATTTTATCTGCTTTTATGTGTCCCTTGGAAGCAATCGTGGACCTCCACTTATTCCTATCCTATATTGTTCTTAACACTTTTTCTGTTGATATCTCTCCCATGTGCTGTTTCGCTATCCACTTGCTCAAGCCCATCAAGTATGTCTTTCCCCTATCTCTCTTTCCCTCTGTCCATCCTGTGAGTATCAGATTCTCTAAGCTCTCTTTCCTCATTATATGTCACATAAGTTTCCTTTTCATTCTATTCTCTCCAAAACCTTGATGTTGCTCACATGTTTGGTCCGTGGTATCCTTAGCATCCTTCTGTAGAACCACATTTCTATTGTTTCGAGTCTTTCCTTCATCTTTGAGAAGATTGTCCAGCATTTGCTGCCATATAGGACATATATTACATAACAGTCAAGTGCCATATGTGCCATATTGGGTGATCATGTCTCAAAAAAGACATAACTGACTGGGCAGAAGATTATCCTGTAGTAGGTTGCCATTGCTTTCTGTAGTAGACTGGTTGTCAGCCATGCTATAGAACCCAATCTGTCCTATTATTTAACCTATAACTGGAGGGAAGAAGCGGATTAATACCTTTCCCAAGGGTATTTGTGCATAACTGAATGCAAGGAATTTAACTGGAATTCGAACTCGGCTCCCTGATTTGTCGTTCCAAGTCGATATCCACTGCACCACAACGCACAAGTACTTTTTTATTTTCAATGAAATTTCCCTCTTTGAATATTCTACTCAGCTTTTGAAATGCATTCTTGGCCATACCAATATACCTTCGAATCTGTGTCACGCTTTCCTTCCTCTGTCAGAACACTTCCAAGAAATTTAAGTTTCTGCACCAGCTTGATTTTTAGTATCCCCGACCTGTAGTTGGCATTTTGAGCTTCTCTTTTTTCTGATAACCATGCATTGTTTTCTTTTAATTTAAATTTAGTCCGTTCTTCTTGCTTTCCTTTGCTATCTTATGTAGGTGCTCCCATATTTTCCTTTCTGTTTCTGATGTCAGCACTGTCATCTGCGTATCTTATATAGTTAAGATTGTGGCATTAATGATACATCCTAGCAGGACTTATAGTTCTCTCAGAATTGCTTTGCTGTACAGGTTGAATAGATCTGATGAGAAGAAACACCCTTTAATTCATTCTATATCCTTATATAAGATATATAATTTCTAAAGTAAAGGAGAGTTCACTTTGATTTTCTTTTTTTTTTTTTTTTTTAAATGACACTACTCTTTCCTTCTGAATTATACATCCAATGAAAGTTGAAACAGTAATAGCATAAAGAAGTTCAATTAACCAGACAAAGCATGAAATACTTGTGAACATTTTAAAAATGTATTAAAAATATTTTTGAACCAAGGGAGACAACTCTGTAATTATCAATGACAATTTGAAAACAAAAACTTATAAAAATATAATTGGTATATTATTTAGCAGTATTGGTGTTTGTTTTTCTGAAGTGCTTTTGTTAGCGTATCTATTTTTATTTATTTTTATTTTTTTTTCCTAGATTTCTTTTTATTTTTGAACATTTTGTTTTCTTTTAACATAACTGATTTTTTTTTTTACCTATTTTCCACATGATTTAAATCTTTTTTTTTTTTTTTATTTCACACTATGTATGTATGTGTGTGTGATTTTTATTTTTTATGTTTTATTTACATTTGTGCTTTTCTACATTTATTTTCTTTCTTATTAAGACCAATTGTGTCTGGCATAAGCTCAAATGCAGGAATAACAAAAACGAAATTCTGTTACATATTCATGTGTGCTTGCCTGAAAAAGCAGCATTCTAATTTTTTTTTCTTTTTTTTTTTAAAGTAATGGAACCCAAATCAATCCCTTTATTGGGAATATTGCAGGAATCACCACTTCTGTTGTTTGGGGTGGATGTTTTTTCTTAAGTATTTAATGGCTCCTGGTGCATTTGTTCTACAAACACAATTTGGACTCATCCATACAAAAATAAAACATAAAACATGGATTTTGAACAAACAATGCATGCATTAACAAATAAATTACATTACTGCATTCACAGTTGAAGACGAAAAGTAGACTAAAACATTTAGCTGTTTAAAAATTGTGTGTGTCTTCAGTCAGCTGAAGAAACAAACATTCACCAGCAGGAATACCTTCATCTGTGTTCTTCTACATTTTGGAGCAAAAGAGAGCATATGTTTGTCTTTTTAAACAGCACCACCTAATGGGTGTTTGTTGAAGCCAAGTGGAGTAACCTGCAGAAAATATGGGACTAATAATTTATTTTCTATTGTCTATTCAGTTTCTAGTATTCAAAAAAAAGGGGGGTGCTTGGAACTTTTACACATGCCTAATACATTATCCACTAAACAAGTATTCTTGTAGCATTGATTTCTTTCTGTCTATCCTTGCAGCCACCAACCAAAATCAAATGGTGAATGGTAACAGTCAAAGAGTTGTTTCAGCACCTGTACCCCCTTCACCAACCTCCACCACTGTACCACCTGGTCAGCCCCCAGTTGGGCCCAAACCCACTCGTGTTGAAAGCTCCAATAGGTGTCAAATGAACCCTCCTCTTCATGAAATGGAAAATGTTGTTCCTCCACCTATGGGGTAAGTTATATTTCATTTTGTTAGTCTTGTATTAGTTGTAGTCCCACCACTTCTCCTTGGACTGCTATACTGCAGTGGAGCTTATTGGAGCATTGTGGGTAAAAGTGTACTTTTTTTTTTCTTGTGTGTGTGTATTTTAGTTGGTGGTGTTATTGTTTTTGTGTTGTTTTCAAAAATTGTGTTTGAGCATCACCCTCACCCTTATTTTTTTTTACTGCTTCTGTCTTTGAGAGTGTTTGTGATTATTTGTCTAATGTTTTTAAGGGCCAATATTGGTTTTGAAAAGGTTGTTATAGCTTGACTAATATCACAATACCAAGATTACTTCATAACTTTTAAGAAGGCAATAAATGTTTAAAAAAAGGTTATAAATTTTAAAAAATTCTATTGAATAGTGGATATCAGTTAGTTTTATTCATGTAATTTGTCCAATTGCATTTTATATCAAGTTGTTGGATTAAATTTTTTGCTATTATATTTCTTCTTTATTTAATTGCTAATTTTTGGATTCTGTTCTATTATAATTCTGTTTGTTTCCCCTATTAGTTAGCTACCACATGTATTACTCTGCCATTAGCTCAGATAAATAATGGACCATTCTGTTTTTATTGTAAAGCAAGATGGAAGAAAAAGATATATCAGAGGTGTTGTCTGGTTTTAATGAGAAAAAGAAAGTGTACATAATATGAAAGAAAGAAATAGAAGATAATATTCCCATGTTTCTACTTTGGTGAAAGGTTGGTTGATTCACTTTTTATGGCTTATCAATTCTTTGCAGGTTATTTAAAACCAAAAATTAGTTTTAGATTGTAAGATTTTTTTAGATAATAATGGTTTAGTGATGTAAGTTTTAATAATTAATTCATAGCTTGGAGGAGATGAGGTGGATTCATATCTTTTCTAAGGGCATTTGCTCAAAAGTAAATATAACAAACCCAATTGGAACTTGGCAATCCAGAGCCATTTTCCATTACATCACCTGTATATTCAAGCTTACAGCACCTGATATTTCCAAGCGATCACCCATCTAGGTACTGACCAGGCTTGACGTTGCTTAACTCCTGTGATCGTACAGTAACCTGTTTCAATGTGATATGGCTGTAAGCCCCTTCAGCGAAAAGGAAAAACACTGTCAATTTTCAATTTTTTCATTTGTACCCTCATAATATTCTAAATAATGACCTTCATTCATACTTTTTGGATTTTGTTACAGTATTTATTTAAGGTGGTTAACTTAGAATATTTAATGGTACAATAGAGGGATTTCTATGGTTATTTTTCATTTCTGGAACTTAAAAAGAACTTAATCATTATGAATTATAATTCCTTAGAGAGTTCAAATATTAAGGTTGTAAAATTTTCCAGAATAGTTAAGAGTATAATAGTGGTTTTACTTTTTAAAAAAAAAGTTTTTTTTCTCAGCATTGTTTGAACAATACTTTCATTTAGTAGGTATTAACACAATCTTTCTGAAGATCAATTCTTCACCTTTTGCTTTAACAATAGAACCCCAAACCCTTGAAGATGGAAAAATCTATTTGTAAGCTCATTTGAAAGCCAGAACAAATCTTCTCCACCATACTAAGAAGCAAACTCACTGTAACAATGATATGGATCAGAGATGATCTTAGTGTTAAATTATTATGATCCTTTCTCTTCAAGAGCTTATTATTCACTTTGATGAATATCCTGTCTATTCATATTGAATAAAATTTGAAAAGTAGTTTTAATTGGATGCTAGTTAGTGATATAAATCTGTGTTCATTTTCTGTAAGTGAAACCATTGTTAGTGATTTGAATGATACCTGAATTGTCAAAGATTATCAGTGGTCCTGAATTAAAGCCAGCATTATTGACATATCTATATATGTAAAATAGATGAATGTTAAATGATTTAATTCTTAAAAACTGTCAAATATACTGTATAAATGCACTATAAATGATTTTGAGAGAAATACATTGAAAATCACTAAGAAATGGATTATCAGTGGTCAGGTATTAATGCAAATATTACTGACAGAATAGTATTATGCAGAATATGAATTCAATGAGAATAGTTTTACCATAGAACACATTGCAAATGAGAAAAGAAATAGATTTTCAGTGGTCAGGAATTATTACAAGTGTTACTGATAGAATAGTTCTGTTATATGGTATAATTATTGTAGCCAGTTTTCAAAATGAAAACAGTCCTGTTTAATCTCAGATATTCCTTTATCATCTTTGTTTTGCACATAATTAAGACATGTTGGCCCTTTTTATGTGTATAATTCTAATAATTTGTTCTTAAAACAATCTTTTTTATTATTATTATTATTATAACTGAAATGATGTGGTTGTGTTTAATCAATGCAAAATGAACTAACGTGGAAATCACCAGACAATTACGTCTGTTGATGTGAATATGATTTTATTTTTCTTAATACTAAATTCATGGTTTTTTTTTTCTTCACGTTTTGTTAATATTGATAAATTTTCATTTTTTATTACCAATTTTAACTCATTTTATTTGTTCAATATCTTGTTTGTTTTTGATTTTTTTGTACAGCTTCAATCTTATGAGAGTTTTTATTGTCAACATGACATTAATTACAACGTCATTGTGAAAATCATTATCAGCATTATATTTTCACTATTCTGTCTTTCCATTATTCTGTTCTTTCTATTAATTACTTTTTTTATTTTACTTTTTATTTTTTTTCATTTTCTTCTTTGTAGTCACTGTCTCAGGATTATCCTTTTCCTGTTCATTTTGATTTCAGGGATTAATATTGTCATATGATCTTTATTTGAATATCATAAAAGGATTAAGAAAATAAGTTCATTTTCATATATAGACTTTTTTTTTTTTTTTTTTTTTTTTTTTGAGTGGGGGTATTTTTACCAAACTTTCTCCTCTTAACGTGTGGATGACAGAGTTTCTATCATTACAGTTTTGTTGCTCACTTGTAAATAGCTGAAATTTCTGTCAAAATCAATGTTCATCTAATTTAAAAAAAATTTTTTTTTTATTATAGAGAAATGAATAATAGTAATTACAATACCTGGTAAAAATATCAATCCTTATAGTATTTTCAACTGCAACATCATAATCCTTAATGCTAGCCTAAGATTATAACAAGTGACTGCATTGTCATTACTAATCATTACACTATCATCTTGTGTTATTGAATTTTAACTTTTTTTTTTTTAAGATATTTTTCATTTTGAGATACACACACATACATACACACACACATACATACATATATATATATATCCGAGTGAGTATAGAATGAGCAGACATCAACCAGTTAAATGATAGCCAACCATAAAAATGACCACTCAACAGCGCCCTCTTAGAAATCCTAACCAAAAGATATACCCAACCGATAAAAAGATAAAACATACATTCCAACAGATAATACCATTAATCAACAATTTCACACTTACACACCAAATTTCTCAAAAGTCTAACGATCAAAACAAGACATTCACTTAATTACCAATAACCCCAACCAACCCCCACGACAACAACGAACCAAATATAAACAGAGAATGATTCCAAACCTTTATTTCCCCTCAAGAAGTGTTTAAATCCAAACACTGAAATAAACATATGATTGTAGGGAAGAGGACATATATAGAAGAAATTATGTACATGTTCTAAAACATAATTTATTATAAATAAATATATATATATATATATATATATATATATATATATATATAGTTATCCACAGACAGATCTGTTTTGCTGTATTACAGCTCATCAGTACGGCTTAGACTCCAGTCGTTTCCTAACCCAGGATTGAAACCCAACTGAATTGGCATCAGTCAGCGATTCTACCCCTAGTCCACGAGCATCCAGTAGAAGAAGGCAGGCTTCTTAGCACGTATAAACATGCCCAATAGCTAGGGTGCTCCAATTCATTATCGAATATATATATATATATATATATATATATATATATATAGTTATTGCTATTATAATATCGTACAACTTGATAGCTATAAAGTTTCGGTGTTTAATACACCATCATCAGTAGTTTTCACTGCCTGATAAATTCCAAAAATTTATCTCTATTAAGTTGCAGTGCACTATTATAATAATACTAATACTAATACTAACTATATATATCTATGCTCTATTTTTTTTTTATTGAGCACTTTTTAAAAGTAAATATCTGTGAAATGTACTTCCATTAGTATTAACTCTTTATATATGGTTGATTCACTTTATTATTTTTTCCTAAAAAATAAATATCAGGTATTTGATGGATTTATCAAGATTTTCAATTAAATCTACAGTAAATTTGCATTTTTTAAATGTTTTTTCCTTTGTTTTGTTTTGTTTATTTAATGCTTTCCAATTTTATTTTTTGAGTATTTTGCTTTATTTTTTTATTTTTATTTTTTTTTTTAAGCAGCCTTCTTTGTTTTTATTTATTTTGGCTTAATTTTTTCAGTTAAAAATAGACAAAAATTCTTCAACATTTAGATAATTTTTTATTAATTTGGTTCTAAGCTTTTGACTCACATGAGCCATCTTCAGAGAGGTTATTAAGACGGTAACACACACACACGTGTGTGTGTGTGTGTGTATATATATATATATATATATATATATATATATATAAGCATGTGGTGTAGATATAAAAGAATCCAAAGGCGTATCCTGTACATACAATGGTAGGATAGCTTTCTAAGTGAGCTCTAAATATATATGTATATATACATATATAGAGCACATTGCACTTAGAGCAAATATAAGAAAAATTAAGGCACACACATTATTTCATGGTAAATCGGAGGTATAGGCCTATTTCAGGTGAACCATCATCAGCTTCCGTCTTTATTGTACAAAAGATTTTACGTGTGAAATCTTTTGTACAATAAAATGTCATAGTTTGTACAATAAAATTGTCATAGTTTTTTCATGTGCAATATAATGTTATGTTATGAGATATCAAAATGATGGAAGTTAACTGTTTAGATAGTTCGATGAGTAAATTGTCATTTTATATTTTTAATTTTGTGTATACGCTTTGTTTTGAGGATTCAGAAAGCATTGGACATGTCTAATGGTGATTAAGAAGGCATGGCTGATCGGAAAACTCACTCTGATCATTCTGATAAGAGAAAAAACTCTAAATTTGTTAGTGAGGACCTCAGACTCAACACGGAAGCCTACATCAAGTACCTCAAAGAGGTTGTGCTGCTCTGAGTCAATAGGGTGGCTGCTGGAAGACCTTAGGTCTGGCAACTAAACTCTGCACCAAGCCACGCAAGCAGGAGTAACCGGTCATAGCTATTAGACAATTTCTGCAACCACATCACCCCTTGCATCTGACTGCCTAACTCTCCAGACTGCAGCCCTCTTGATTATTTTGTGTGGGGTACAATTGAGTGAGAGACCAACAAAACTCCTTGTAATATTAAAGAGTTGAGCTGAAAGCAAGTATAATGGCAGCAGTCACCGACTTAAACAAGAAGACTGTCCAAAAGAATTCCATGAGATTGTAAAGTAGCCTGGAGGCCATGATTGATACCAATTGCGATTTTTTTTTTTTTTTTTTTTTTTTTTTTATATATATATATATATATATATATATATATAAAATGAAAATAATAAATATCTCATTTTAAGATATATTTACCAAAATTACACAAAATTCTTGAAAAATGAGTATATATATATATATATATACACACACACACTCATTTTTAAAGAATTTTGTGTAATTTTGGTAAATCTATCTTAAAATGAGATATTTATTATTTTCATTTTTTTTTTAAATTTAGATGACAATTTATCCATCACACTCTGTACTCTTCCATCCTTTTTCAATGTATGAGGGTACAGTAGCTAAGTTCTTAGAATCAAACCTCCAGACTATCTGCATATATGATTTGATTATATTAGTGAAGGCTTGTGCAAGACTGACCAGTGTCTTTGGAAGAACCAAATACATAGAACTTGGGCGCATAGTGTGCTAAGATGTTTCCGAAAGACCCCCTTCATATTTTGAGTTGTCCTTCTTCTAGTCTGGTTGCCAACCAAGGCTTTAGGATCCAGTTTATCTTGCTATTTAATCCATAGCTGGGAGTAGTTTGATTTGTACCTTTCCCAAGAGTAATTGCACTTAAGTGAATGCAACAAACTTGGCTGGAATTCATACTTGGCTCTCCAATTTCTGGCCATTATCCATTACACCACCGTCCACATATATATATATATATATATATAACTTAAATACAATTAAACAACATTTCTTAGAAAAGCATAGCCATGTGGGTAATATCAGACAGATTTTAGTCAATAATACAATAATACTCACTCATACACAGTAAAAAAACCTTCAGATATTGGAGGCCATCTACATTAAGTCAAAACAACTCACACTTAATAAAACCACATTTAGATCTGGTCATGACACATTACATTGCATTTAAATATATGGTTCTGTTAAGATTTCGAGCTCTCACGCAGTGTGACATCATAGAACCACATTACAAATTTACGAACTGCGATTGCTATTTGGTAACTGTTGTCGTTGCTTAGCAAAGTTTTATGTCAATACAAGATAAAATCATCTTTGATGGTGGATGTTTTTATGTTAACGTCCCTGTAACCTCTCTGAAGATGGCTCATGTGAACCAACATAATAAAAAATTATCCAAATGTTGGAAAATTTTTGTCTTCATTTTCACCTGAAATTAAAGCCAAAATACAATGTTTAGAACAGCTCATGATTAAATATAATAGATATTCATTGTCTCTTATATTTAACAGTATGTGTTTAGAAAATTATCTATCTCGATACACTATATATATATATATATATATATATATATATATATATATATATGACTAAATGTAACTATACAAAAAATACCTATTAGGGTCATATAATCATATAACAAAATGACAACACAACCATTATCCAAATGTTGGAGAATTTTTGTCTTTATTTTCAACTGAAATTAAAGCCAAAATACAATGTTTAGAACGGCTCATGATTAAACATAATAGATATTCATTGTCTCTTATATTTAACAGTATATGTTTAGAAAAATATATATTTGTATAATCCTTTTATGTATATGAGAGTGCTCTATTTTAAATTTCTTTGAATGAGCTGATGAATGTTTAAGTAAATCTCAGGAATGCAATTAAAAACACCTGCACATTTTGAAAATTTCTAAAGATTGCAAAGTACTGTAAATGGATAAATAGAATGAAAGTTTGTATGTTATACCCCCCACTCCAACTGCCTCAGTTTATTTTAGCAGAGGTAGAATAATAGACAAATCTATTATTGTCATTCATGTACCACTGTGATTACAATCTATATATTTACCCCATCCCTTTTTAGTCTAGCAAGGAGAACTGAACAGTGCTAAAATCTCTATGAGCATGATTAACACAGCTGCCCAAGAATCAGATATAGGCTGTCTCTTTCAACTTCATCACTCTCCTGCAGTTCTGTCAATTATTTGGATCCCACCATAGAGATGATAATATATGTATTTCTCTTTCTCTCTGGATCAGGAATATCAAATTACTGTACTTCTTTGGTTATAGCATTAAGAACAACACCAAGAATATAAAAGAGCTCAATTAACAATGAAATTTGCAGTATTAATGTTACCTGTCAAAGTTACAGGAAATAATCTGTAAATATTTTGATATTTAAAAATAATCTGAAGACGCTTCTTAAAGTGAAACCTGTTCAATTAAAAACACTTTTTTTCCTACCAGTTCTTTACTTTATATCTATCTGTCTCTCTCTCTCTATATATATATATATATATATATATAAAAGGCAGTCTGTGTGACTGTTCCCTATGCATGCCTACATTTTTTTAAGCTACACCATTCAAACTTTCTAAGGACACATATCTACAGGGAAGCCAGGTCGACACATACTTTTTGAGTTTAAGTTCAGCATTTTCCCTTTCGCACTTTTTGGTCATTGGGGCCGATTGTTTACATTTTCTCCGTAAAACATCTAAGATGGTTGCTAAATTACATCACAGAAATCAAATTACACATGTCAAACGTGATGAAAATATTTTTTATTTAAAAAAAAACAAAAAACAATAGCCTTTATATTTAATTTTTATTTTGACATTTTAAAAATTCATTTGGTCAACAAAAAAATGTGAATATTTTTCCCCGTAATTTTGAAACAAAAGAAATATTTCTAAACAAAAAGTTTTTTTTTTTTTCAGACAAAAACAAAATATGCAAAAAAAAAAAAAAAAAAAAGTCATATCTTCTACTACTAAAATGTTCTGAGTTGCACAGACAATGCCAGGCTATGATGCTAGTATATATATATATATATATATATATATATAGAGAGAGAGAGAGAGAGCAAGTAGGAAAAAGTGTCTTTAATCTAATGTTTCACTTTCAAAAGCTTCTTCAGATTATTTTTAAAGATGATTGGTCTTTAAAAGAAATCTCTGAAGAAGCTTATTAAAGTGAAACATGTTAAATTAAAGACACTTTTTTCCTACCTGTTCTTTATTTATCTTGTAGGATTTTCATCCATATATTCAACACACACACACACACACACACACACACATATATATATATATATATATAAAAATTAAAAAAGGATTAATTTTTTTAATATTAAAATAGAATTTTTAATATTAATTAGGATCAGGTTTTTGGAATTTACCTTCCTGCTTTTTTCGCTTGGATTAAAGTATCTGAATTAAAATATATATATATATATATATATATATATATATATATATATATATATATATGGTTAATATTATTAATGTGAATCAAATCTTTTCTTAAATGATTGGTGTTATATTCAGCACCTTGACTCCAGAGTTTCATAGACAAACTTTGGCGTAATTGTTCCGGTTACTCTACAGGAAGATTCACCAATTGACTGCTGATATTTTTTTGTTTTTGTTTTTTTCATTTTTTGTTTTCTTTTTGTATTAAGTTTGATGTGATTAATTTACTTTTGTTTTGATTTTAGAAAGAACCTTTTGAAATTTCAGATCAGGTAAAAACATATATAGTAAAGATTATCTATGTACATTTCTCATAATATGTAGATATTGTAGGTCGATGAAAGAAATTTGAAAGATGAATAAAAACACAAAATAATCATAGACTAATATTGTGTATTAGTCGGCCTTTTAACAAGTTAGATGCCTGATGAGAAAAGATGTTAAAAATCAGAATTTTCGGGCATGTGCGTCCTTATTTGACAAGAAATAAAAAAAATTAAAAAAATGAGTGTTGGGGGAAATTTATTTTGTATTATATTACTGATGAATTTTAGTAGTTTTGGTCTAGTTGTTTGCTATAACTAGTGTTGTAGAGGATTTGTAGATGGCTTTTTGTGGAAACTGTATTCATTGAGTATGTCTAAATTCTTATTTAAACTTAGAATGTGGGAATTTTTTTAAAAATGTATTTCAATTCTGACTTTTGGTATTAAAAAGAAGGCACCAATGGGATGTAGCTAACCTTATTGATACTATGGTTCAGTTGGTTGAAATATGTGGGTACACTCTAGCTACTGAAAATCTGCTAGAGTTTAGAGCTGCAGATTTCAAAAGAAATATTATTAGTGTTGTTATTATTTTTGTTGTTGTTTTTTATATATATATATATATATATATATATATATATATATATATGGCTTATGAAAAACATTCTAGAGAAAAAAAACAGCAAAAATAATAAAACTAATAATATTTATTGTTTATTATTAGGTCTTTTGACCAAATAGAAGCATGAGTCAGTCAGTTAAGTGCCATACGTAATACACACTTGGGCAATCATGTCTTGAAAGAGACATGACTGACCGGGTAGAAAATTATCCTGCAGTAGGTTGCCATTACTTTCTACAGTAGACTGGTTGCCAACTAAGGCTATAGAACCCAATCTGTTCTGTTATTTAACCTATAATTGGAAGGAAGAGACAGATTAATACCTTTCCCAAGGGTATTTGCATATAAGTGAATGCAAGGAATTCAACTGAAATTTGAACTCAGCTCCCTGATTTCTCATTCCAGGCTGATATCCACTGCACCACAATGCACATCCTAGCAGCATGAGAAAAGATGTTAAAAGTTGGGATTTTCAGATATGGCTGTGTCTTTTCTCAATGAGAAATTAAAATATGTAATTTGAGTTTTTGGGGTGGAATTTTTTTTTTTTTTACTTACATGTGTTGTAATACAGATGTAATCTAGTAGTTTTGGGCTTCTTTTCTAATGTTTTTATTTGGTCAAAAGACCCATTAATATACAATCATTTTATTTGTTTTTTTATCTTTCAAATTTCTTTTAACACCCTACTATATATATATATATATATATATATACACACACACACACACACAAAAAAAATTGACTGATGGAAAGATACACATCTTACAAGTAGTATCCCTTTGTGTACTTACTATACAGTGTTACAGAGGAGTGTGCATTACCCAAAGTCAATGTTTCATTGCCGCCACTTACCAAGCTCCCTGGAGAACCTGTGACACCACCATTTCCCGTTCCTCATGTGGGATTTGGGAATATGCTGCGGGAGTCAACATATGATTGCCCTGCTGACTTTAGAACATCCGACGTGAAATCTGTGCAGGCCATGTCAAGCAGGTTGGATAAAAAAAAAATTAAAACAACCTCCATCTCACCATCACCAAATTAGCCCAACTCTCCCTACTCCTTAAGAAACTGTTGATATTAACCTAACTGGATCTCGAATTGTTTTGCCTTAAAATTAATAGTCAGGTTATTTGCTTTTGACAATATTTTAATTTAATTTTGCCAGCAACTGTTAAATATCTTTTAGCAAACAAAAATCTGTTTGTCTTTGTGTTTTAGTTGACTAATCATTCATTGTACATGTCACCAAGTAAACTAGCTGCTAATTTGGATTCCTGTCTAAGAAACAATTATTATTTTTTAACAAATCAAATCATATCTTTCTTATTAAATTGCTTTATTTTTGTCTTTCCTCACCAATCTGTATAATTTTTATCATGGCACTGTAACTTCATCTGTTATTCAATATAATTTAAGAAACTTGAATAGATTTTATTAATAATATTAATTTTATTAATATGGCTTGGTCAGAATTTATAAACCAGTAAAATTCTTACTTATCCAAAAAATTATTTGCAAGGCAGAATTAGATACGTATATCCAGTTATGTTAATATTAATAAAGTATCTTTTTGTCTGTCTTTTCTGCGGACCTGGTATACTCTTTTCATCTTGCCTGAATTCCTGCAATTCATACAAAATCCTTTTTTTTTTTTTTTTTTCATCTTTGATATGCTACAGAGTAACAAATAATGTTTTTAATGGATTAATCTTCATGTTTTTAATGGATTACTCTTCACCTTTTTAAGCAAATATTTTTTTTTTATTGGTATCTATGAGTATACACTGAGTATCATTACTATTAAATTGGGTTTGATACTCAACACTTGTGGCATCGTGCCAAGTTCAGTAAATCTATATTAGAAAAGGAGAACTGATTCTCTATCCGTCACACACTGGGTTACTTTATATTTGCCTCTGTAATGTATATGCATACGTCTGTATTTAGCATAAGTCACTTACATCTGTTTAGGCCATTTCCTGTACACACATGCACACATAATTTGACTGAGTTTAAACTAAGGCTTTGGATAATATATCCCCTTCTTACTCTGTCTGGACCACCCCTGCCTTGGGCTGTGCAATTAAAATCATTTTTTTTTTTTAACTCTAAAACAATTGGATAATTATAAAACTCTGAACATTTCAGAAATTATTCAGTAAGAAGCAAAATTATTTTTAAAACTTTAGAGGGAAAAAAAGTATGAATATTTTTAGGCCTGTTATTGAATTAAAATATGCATGCACTTGAATGAAACTGAAATGAATGTCTGTGTCATAAGGGCTGATACCTGGCAACAACCCCTGGGTAACAGGAAAAGAGTATAAGCCAACCCTTTGAAGTAATTTTTATGACCCTCCCCCTCTCCTATTTTGAATAATTAGTTTTTCAAGTTGACAAAAATTTTAAATTGGATTATCTTGCAGTTAGCAAAGCAATAATTACTGAACTGGTATCTATAATTTGCATTTGAAGTTATCTGTTCTGCTTCAGAATTTTTCTCTGTGTTGCACTCACTTGATAATCTTTGCTATTTGATTAAGAACTAAGACATAAAAATTTGATTTATGGTTGCCATTTTGAATGATCTTTGGTATGTTTTGTTATGACTTGGCTATCAACATAAATATATGATTTTAAATCTGAACTTTACTCCTTGCTTAGTGGTAAATATGTCCAATTAGTTACAGTGGCCAGTATTCAAGTCCAGGTAAAGGCCAAGATCTCAAACAATGATTTTTAGGCTAAGTTAGTCCTCTCCACTTGAACAATTGGTGCGGCACAAAATTTTGTACACTTATTTAGTCTTGTGTGTATCTCACCTTATTTTAGTATACACCAAATCTTAATTTGTATGGTGTAAGCAAATCAAATTTGATTTAATTGGCTAAAATGCTTCTTTTTTTTTTCTTTTTTTTTTTTCTTAACCAATTTCAGTCCTTTTTCCTAAATTTGGGAGAAGGCCTCTTCTCAAAGCCTTGAAATACTGAAGGATTTTCACTCAATTTTGGCAAAGAAAATTTTGTTTTAGTAGACCCAATTACCCAAATGTTTGGTGGGGCACTGTTTGAATTTAATAATTAGTATATTTCATATGTTCTTTGGTTTAATTACCATGTACTAAGCTTGGATAATGTAACTATTTAACCCATTAGGGCATGACATCCAAATTTTTGCTTTTTAGTGTGTAAATTTTAAAATCTGTCATTCCTAAGATTATTTTCATGAAAAATAATAAAATGCATGAAAACTAGTAATAATAATGAAAATGATTAACCTATATTTTCTTGGTTTTAGCTTAAAATGACACCTATATATGGTGGCCACTTTTGCTTAAATTATATATTTTATTGATTTCAGATGAAAAATAGAAAATTTCCCAATATATTTCAGTGAAATGTTCAATTTAAAAAATTATAGTTCAGATATGAGAGAATGGAAGAAGATATCAATTTAAACTGATGTTAGAATGTTATGGAATAATTTAAAAAGCACAAAAAATAAGTCTGAAACTTGTAAGAGTGAAAATGTTTCATAAAACAAAAAAACAAGAGGGAGTAAATAAAACTCCACAGTAATAAGATGGAACAAAACTTGTAATAAAATAATTACTATGAAAAAACAAAAAAAAAAAACAAACAAACAATTGGTAATACCAAAAATGCTTCAAAAAGTAATGTTTCTTTTTTTTTTCTTTTTTTTTTTATTATACAGGGTGTCCTTAACATTGGACACATTGGCAAAAATGCATATTTTCAAGGAATTAAATTTTCAACATTTTATTGAATTGGAATATTAACAAATAACATTTTCAGTGTGATATCCACCTTTTGTGATGCAAAACTTGATGTGCTTTGCAAGATTCACTTGAATTCTGTACAGTGACTCCACATTGCTATCAATTTTAGCACATTCACTCGTTATACATACAATCAAGTGTGTTGCATCTGTAATTTTCATTGAGTACACCTTCTTCTTTAGCATATCCAATAAAAAAAAAAGTCTATTCTTTTGATAAAACCATGTTTAATCTGGTTTAATTTGTGGGGGTTAAAAAAATATATTGTTGTCTGCAGACAGATCTGTTTCACCGTATCACAGCTACGGTTAGACTCCGATTGCTTTTTTACCCAGGATTGAAACCCAACCGAAATGGCGTCAGTCGGCAACTCTACCCCTGGGCTATGGGCGTTCGGTGGAAGTAGGCAGACTTTTTAGCACATATCATTATACGCACCCAATAGCTAGATCGCTCTAATTCATTTCACTGAATGAGTGATGCGTACTTGCCAGAGTAGCTACTGTTTATCAAAGTCTACTATTTTTCCAGAGTGCTCAATCAGGGTGTGAGAGCATAAATATTGTCATCTGCAGACAGATCTGTTTCGCCATATCACAGCTCATCAGTACGGTTAGACTCCAATTGCTTTTTTACCCAGGATTGAAACCTGACCAAAATGGTGTATATATAATATATTTAACAAGATTTCCTGTGTGTCCAGACTTTAGGGACACTCTGTAGATAAATAGATTTGGGGTTTAATAATGTAAAGAGAATTGATTTCTTTAGTTAATTTTCCTAATGTGAAGATTAATCCTTTATTTTCATTATTGAAACTCATTCAACCTCATGTTTGTTCTCAATCATTTACATTTATCATGTCTAATGCATTTGGAATTAGATTTTAATATTGGAGCTCATGGTTCAAACCTTGCTGTCCATCATCTCACTTATTAGTCACTGCATCAATTTTCATCTACCTCTAATGAATTGCACCTCATCCACTAGTTGAGAATGTCAGCGTGCATGTATATTGGGGGTGGATAAAAGGTTATCAAGAAGGGGTATAAAATGAAGTGACATGTGAAAGATCATTTTTTTATTTTCAGTTTGATATTTTTTCTCAGTAGATATTTATTTACTTGGTTTTTTTTTTTTAAGGTAGAAGTAAGTTTTTTTTGTTTTTTTTTCTCTTATTCAGTATCAAAAAGTATGTCAAATTCCTAATTGGTTAATAAACCAAGAAAGATTTTAGAAACCTTCAATCTTTTAATCTTTTTCAATTTATTATTACTATTTTTGATTCAGGTAATTCATATAATTATATAATAATTATTTATTACATTGTATTTCATATAATTATAATATCAAAATGAATCTATCAAAATCTCAGCTTGTTTTGTTTCACCTGTTCAATTATGTTTGAATTTTGATCTTGTCAAATACAGTCAACCCTTTTTTTTCATAGCATTTGTGATAGCATTGAGATTGAAGAATACATTTTTCATCATATTGTTGAGCTAATTATCTTCATCAAAAATACATAAAATGAATTAAAGGTAGTATTATAATAATATTTAAAATTATGCCTGTATATTTTCTTGGTTTTAGTTTAAACTGACACCTACATTTTTATATTATGGCCGTTTTGCTTGAATTTTATATTTTCTTGATTTCAAGTGAAAAGTTGGAAATTTCCCAATATATTTCAGTGAAATTTTTAATTTAAAAAATTATTATTCAGGTATGAGAGAACAGAATAAGGTATCTGTTTAAACTGACTTCAGAAGGATATAGGTTTATGTTGTCACTCTTTGAATTCAGATTAGTGAAAAACAAAAGGTTGGTTGTATTATCACAACTATGTATTTTTAATTTTGTAATTAATAATTTAAAAACATAGTTTATAAATTTTAAATAAACTGAACACTATATCATTCTCATTATCTATGAATTTTTAATCAGTAATTTTGTTAGAAAATTACTAATATTAATAAATGGCCTATATTTACATTTGCTTTTAAATTTAATTTAGATATAATAATCTATTTACATCATTCAAACTGTTGTCTTCATCTTGTCATGTTCACAACATTTTGGCTGTTGTACATTTCAGCCTTCTTCAGGTGATATACATTGGAATTTACATGCTGTGCTTTTTTTTTTTTTTTTTATAAATATTCACAAACTTACAGGCAGATAAATTCTCTTAGACACAACAATCCAATTGTATATATCCTTCAACAAACTGAGACACACACACCTACCATCTTCTCATCCAAGATGGCTATCTTTCTCTTTGTAAAAGTCACTTTCTGCTCAATAGAATTAACTTGGTATATCAGAGTTATCTCCCTTTATTGATCAACATTTTAACAAGTTTAAATGCCATTTATTTTATCTATATATATATATATATATATATATATATATATATATAAAACCAGATTACATTACATAAGAAGAAGCCCCCTTCTCCTTCTGCACAGATTGTACACTTGAAGAAGGCCACAGAAGAGATCAGCCAAAAGATGATAGCAGCATCAAAAGCAGTTATAAAAGTGAGCTTCATAGTATAACTGCTGTAATGATAATGGCTCTTTTGAAAATTGTAGATGTTTCATTCCAGTTTCATTGTTTAAATCTAACTATTCCAGTAAATACATTGAATATAAAGAGAAATACAATGTGGATGATCCTAGCTGGTCACTAACCTGATGTGTATTGATGCTTCAGAATTCTTGCAACCCTATGTTAAATTTGTGCCATTTTTGGGCTTGTATTCAGACAAAGCCAATCCATCACTATGAGAATACTGTACCCACAAGGCACTGTTGCCAATAGCTGATCATTCTGCCTCTGGTCTTTTCATTCTGTAACAAAAACAATCTTTACTGCAATAAAAAATTAAAAAACAATGACTGCTGCAGTTAAGGGTATATCATATACAATTAAACGGGAAATATTTGCTAAAGTTTAACAGATGCAGTCTTATAGGATTTACATTGGTTTCATTTTGATTTTTCAGTTGTATTTCATTGAGTAACATTATCTTAGCCTCACTTTTTTTTCTACAGAAACTTTGAATTGAAAGTTTCTTTTTAATGACCTTTCTATACACATTTTCAGTTTTGCCATTGTTTTTCCAATGAAGTAAAGTTTTTCTACTCTCCCCCACTTTTTTTTTTTTAATAAGAACTTTTATTTCTTTCCTTATCCAGCTCTCCTCACTCCTGTTTACTGGAATTTAACACTGATTTTTTAACCAAACTATAGTCTGATCACTATTTTGCTAAGGTTTGGGCACTCTCCAACCTTGTTTTCCTTTTGTCTTGTCATTCTAGTCACTATACATGGCTTCCTTTTATCTAAGGCAAATCAACTGACTTTCCAATAACATTTGTTCATCATGTAATTTCCTTTTTTTTTTCTCACATATTTTTTCTTTTTCTTATTCTTTCTGTTTCACGTTTTCTAAATATGTTTTACAATTTTCAAATGTCATCTTAGTGTTTAATTATCTATCTTTATTTCTTTTTTTAAATTATTCAAAAAGAAAAATGATCCAAAACCAAAAAATAAAAACTCTTATGTTTCAGTTTTCCAGGACGTTCAACCAGAATGAAACTGACCAATCCAAATTTCCTTCTATTTTTTTTTTTTCTCATTGGTGGTTATCATCAAATCTGTTTAAATTATAATACTTTTTTAAAATTTTGTCATGTTTATATTTTTCTCAAGAGCCAAGGCAACTTTAATTGTTTTCTTTGTTTTTAAATGAAAACTTAAACAAGAACTTAAATATTTTTTTTTTTTTAACAGGTTTATTTTTTTTCACTTTTATAAAATGCACTAAGGTTTTCTTTCTGTTACAAAAGATTAATACATTAATGACAAAAAATATTATGATGAAAAGCTTTCTCAATATTTCAAAGAAATGTTTCTTTTTTACAGTTTTTAATTTGCATAAATATCACTTTCGTTTATTACATTCTGTTGATTTTAATGGCAAATTATACATTCCTAGAGTGTACAAGTGACAATGACTTCAATGAAGAAAATTCTAAGTGAATGAACTTAATATGCTGTCTTGAGTGGGAAATTTTTTATCGCATAAACAACTCGTAAATATGATGTTTCTTTAAGGACAAGAATTGGAATTTCAGAAACAAAGGATTTCCATTTTCTTTGATATTTGTTTTTGGGCCCATCAGTGAGCAAAAAAGGGTTTTTATTTTTTTTAAATAATTTTTGTATTAAAAGTTAATGCTGCTGTTACAAAGTGTTTTTAGTTTACAATGTTTGTAACATTTAGCTTTCAATGTAAATTCTTTTATATTTAATTTTGTATGGTTAAAGTTTTTACTTTTGTTCTGGTATTTTTTTTTTTAATTTATTGCATTTTTTTTTTTAACTTATACTCGGCCCTTTTGAATTAAAAATTTTGCCTATATTGTAAAAACAACTTTAATTGTAGATATAATATAAACCATAGAATCCCATTTTGTTTTGTATTTGTTTTTCTACCTGTCAGTGAGCAATAAGCTTCTATTTATTTATTTTATTTTTCATTTGATTTTTTGAATTTTTTATATTAGAAGTTAATTCTGTAGTCGCAAAATGTTTATCCAGTTTAGCTTCAAATATGGATTTTTTTTTTCATGGCTAACAGTTTTACTTTTGTCCTGATATTTTCTTTACATTTTTTTTTTGTATTTTTTTTTTTAACTAACACATATTTTTTAAAATTTTTTTTCTTAAAAGTTAATTCTGTATTCACAAAATGTTTTTAGTTTGAAATGTTTGTATGGTTCAGCTTAAAATATGGATTTTTTTTTTCTTTAAGCTTACACATATACATATGCCCTACCCATTTCAATGCAAATTTTTGACTTTATGGTTTCCTAAAAAAAAAATATATGTATAATTTAGAAAAATATTTGAAAATCAAAGTTTAACAATTCTTTTTTTTTTTTTTTTTCGACAAAAGTCTTATTTTCTCATCTTTAAAAAATAATATCAAGAATTTCTTTGTTTACACGAAAATTAGTATATTACTCTTTAGGAAATATTTGATTTAAAAAAAAAAAAGTGGGGGTGAAAGTAGAAGAAAAATTTGGGCAAATTTGAACCTTTGTGCTCACCAAAAAATCAGTGTCAAAAAAGCAGTTTTTTTTTTTTTTTTTTTTTTTTTTTTTTTTTTGTGACACCACTTTTATTTTAACTACCTTCACTCCTCGGCAATGTTTACTGTTTTAAAAAGTGATGATTACTATTGTAATAAAATCTAAACATATGATGGAAGTAAATTTCTACATTTCTTTTGTTCTTGAAAATTTACAACAAAATTTTAAACACTATTAGATTGTTTATTTACAAGTATAATTTTATATTTACAACATTCTAAAAAACTAATACAATGTTTATCATTTACTGATTTATGAACAAATATGAAAACCATTTTTTATTCATAAATTTATAAAAATTTACTAAATTATTAAAATATGTGAACCAACTATACGGGTATACTTATTTACCATTTTAAAAAAATCAAATCAATTGGCACTTAGCCAATGTTTTGCCAACCATTACAATAAACAGTATAATGATGAAAATAAACAGTCTAATAGTGTTTACTATTTTTTGTTAATTTTCAAGAACAAAGAAAATGTATTCAATTTCATGTGTTTAGGTTTTATCAAAATTCTAATCATTACTTTTTAAAATAAACATTGCCGAGGAGTGAAGGTAGTTAAAATAATAGTGGTGTTAATGGGGTTAAATAATAGTGGTTTCATGAGGTTAAAATGATAGTAGTGTCAATGGAAAAACTATCCTTTTGACATTCCATTTTTTTTTTTTTTTTTTTTTTTTTTTTGTGGGCTTGAAGGTTCAAGATTGCCAAAGTTTCCAATAATCTTAAGCAATTGGCAACATTATTGAAGAAACATTAGTTCTGCCACTGCAAGTAATTCTGATTTGATCATTTGTATAAAATAGTCTGCTTGAATTTTTTGCATTAAAACCTAATGCTACATTTAGAAAATGTTTCCAGTTTAAAATGTTTCTACCAGTTAGCTTCAGACATGGATTGTTTTTGTTTTTTATATAGCTAAAGTTTTTGCTTTTGTTCTGATGTTTTTTCTTATATATTTTTTTTAGCTTATGCATATGCCCTGCCCTTTTGAATGAAAAAAATTTGCCTTTATCTTATAAAAAATATTGCCTATATAAAATTTCATGAGTATCCACTACAAATGAAGTATTACAATAGCTTGCTAAAAATTTAGATGGCTAACTTTTAAGTTGTAAATGAACATAGTTTTTTTTACTTAAGATTTAAAAACCCATTTGAAGGTTCAAAATTCAATTGATTTATTTTATTTTTTTAAGTATACAACTGAATTAGTAAGAGTGGGTATTAAAAAAAAAACAAAAAAACAGCCGTTTTTCAAAACTTACATGCATGTTCATTGATCAAAATCGTTCATTAATTTTGTTACTTGTTAATAGATTTTCTTAAAATTGTTTCTGATGATGCTTATTCATTTAAATTTTTTTCTAACTTGTCACTGCAAAACTTTCACTTCTCTATAAAAAATACCTATATTGTCTTTTCATTAATCAATATTTAGTAGTGAATAAAATTCAGTTGAAATAAGTTGTAGTCAAATTTCTATAACAAATAAAAATCAAGTATTCATAATATGAGTTACTTTTTATCGGCTTAATTTAGATTTTAAAATAAAATCACCTTTTCAGATAACTGATTCATCAAAATAGTAATTTTAATTTTTATATATATATATATATATATATATATATATATAAAAAGTTCCCCTGCCACAAATTCTGGATGGCCCATCAGTTGCCTCCAACACACACTTTTATCAGCTTGAAAATGGAAAAGAGGGCAAGAATAGATTAGAACATCACTATTATGAATGAAAAGTTATTCTGTTTAATTTAGTGAAGTAACATACTTATGTTACTTCATGTTCGAATTCCAGTTGAATCCATTGTATTCACTTATGTACAAATACCCTTGGGAAAGGTATTAATCCGTCTCTTTCTTCCAGTTATGGGTTAAATAGCAGGACAGATTGGGTTCTATAGCCTTGGTCGCCAACCAGTCTACCGCAGAAAGCAATGGCAACCTACTGTGGGATAATCTTCTGCTCAGTCAGTCATGTATCTTTTGAGACATGATCGCCCAAGCGTGTTTCACGTATAGCACTTAACTGACTGACTGAATATACTTATACTCAAACTCATTCCTAAGTCGTGTATACAATATTGGTGTAGTATGAAAATGAAGACACTGCTTGAGTTTGTTCCCCTCCTCAGAAGAATCTTGGCCCCCTAAGTGGCCCCTCCACTTTCAGAGTTCTACAATCGCCACTGCTTAGTGTCATGATTGTTTTTATTTCTTCCACAAGAAACAGTTCAACAAATTAAGTGAAGAAAATATCAAGATCTTCATATTGTCTTAATTAAAACAGTAGAATTGAGGCACCTGTACATTAGAGGTAAAGGCCACAAGATACACCTGCACAACATTTGGTAGTAAATATAATACAATGGGTCCTTAACTTGTGACATACTTACTTTCCTGTGTGGCATAATGCAATTTTCTGTGTAAATTGGAACATACCTGCGATTTCCCCCCCCCCTCATGAATAACAACTTATGTCACTCACCTATGTTAATGCAATAATAGAGTAATAATCTCAAGCATAACAACACATTTCTATGAGATATGTTAACATAATTAGGACTAAAAAACACATGGTGGACATAAATATAATACAAATATATAATGAAATAAAATTGTTTTAAGTTGCTTGTATATTTATTGTCAGTGATGTCATTGGTTCTTGGTAGATAAAAAGACGAAGCTTGTCTCTCCTGCAGTACTTGGAAGCAGCAGCAAATTTGGGAAGAAAGAATAACAAACGTAAACTTGTCTTCTGTTCTTTTTGGCAATTCACCAATTTTTAGGCAAAACAAGATTTATGGAGAATAAATTGTTGTAGATTGGGAATGTCATAACCTGGAGTCTTGTATATATAACTAGCAGTATAGCCTGGCGTTGCTTGGGTGTAATGAAAGCTTTTATATATATATTATCGATTTTCTGCACTATTGTAAGAACTGCAACCTTGAAACTTCTGAATATCGTTTCTTATGTCTTTGTCTATAAGTGTACCAAAGTTGATTAAAATCAGACCACTCCTTCTATAACCCGATTTTTTGATTTTCGATATTTATCGGGGGTACCTTGACACAAAACCTAGCTAAGAACACTCACAACGCTTATAGTACAACTGTGTAAATTTTCAAGAAAATTAGTTCAGCCCTTTCAGAGTCTATAAGTAATGGACACACACACACACAGGCAAAGTTCCATTTTTAAATAAGTTTACATATAATAGATATATAAGTTGTGATAATGTTTAGTGCCAAGATTGTTGTTTTTTTCCAGTAGTTTTACTGATAAATGATATTTTGGCAAGCAGGTTTTTAATAATAAAGTGCTTGATATCGGGATGGAGATAAAGCATTGATAGGTTTAATGCAAAGAATTTGTCAAGAAAATCAGTTCAGCCGTTTCGGAGTCTATAGGTAACACACACACACACACACAAAGTTCCATTTATAAATAAGCTTAGATTTAGATTAGATTAGATATTTTAAAGACATGGTATTATACTAAGTATTTTTTCTATGTGCTCTGTCTTAAAATTGTTTTAAAACTATTTTCTTCTGAGTTTATTATGTTATATAATATTTCAAGATTGTATTTACATTGTTCAGACTATTATATTCATTTGTCATATTCACAACATTTAAGCCATTGTACACGCTGGCCTTCTTTAGGTGGTTTATATTGGAATTTCTCAAAGGACACATGTCCCAGTGGATAAAAACATCAGTTGATTAGATCCAGTGACTTAATCCAAAGAGTTGTGAGTTCAATATCTGGTCACAGCAGAAGGAACAAAAAAATTTAGAGATTTGAGTTATACTAAAGGAAAATAACTGAAACTGAGATATACAGAAAAGACATGGCATGTGGAACTAGAACAATCTACCCTCATAGACTAAATAAAGGGTTTGGTTAAAAATTTCAATATATATCACCTGAAGAAGGCTGTAGCGTACATTGGCGAAACATCATGAATATGACAATAAAGATGAGGACAGTCTGAACAATGTAGAGTATCTTCTCAAGAATAAAACATATTTCAGGATACATATTTTATATATCAGCTTTATGAATTAGAATTTTTTCTTTTAATAATTGAGGCTTTCAGTACAAGAAGGTACTTTTTGTCATGGATGTGAAAATCAGTTAAGTTTAAGTGTAAGTCTTCGTATTTTAAAGTAGATGCTTTTAGCTTCCTTAAAAAAAAAGATGGAGTAGTTTATCTCAAATAGATAAATATGGTATTTCAAAAATCAACAAAAATTAAACACAATTTTCTCTTTTTTTTTTTTAATTTTGTGGTGGGAAGTATTTTCTAATTCCAAGCACCTCATTTTTTTCTTAAATTTAAAACTATTTTCTTCTGAGTTTATTATGTTATATGATATTTCAAGATTGTATTTACATTGTTCAGACTATTATATTCATTTGTCATATTCACAACATTTAAGCCATTGTACACGCTGGCCTTCTTTAGGTGATATATATTGGAATTTCTCAAAGGACACATGTCCCAGTGGATAAAAACATCAGTTGATTAGATCCAGTGACTTAATCCAAAGAGTTGTGAGTTCAATATCTGGTCACAGCAGAAGGAACAAAAAAATTTAGAGATTTGAGTTATACTAAAGGAAAATAACTGAAACTGAGATATACAGAAAAGACATGGCATGTGGAACTAGAACAATCTACCCTCATAGACTAAATAAAGGGTTTGGTTAAAAATTTCAATATATATCACCTGAAGAAGGCTGTAGCGTACATTGGCGAAACATCATGAATATGACAATAAAGATGAGGACAGTCTGAACAATGTAGAGTATCTTCTCAAGAATAAAACATATTTCAGGATACATATTTTATATATCAGCTTTATGAATTAGAATTTTTTCTTTTAATAATTGAGGCTTTCAGTACAAGAAGGTACTTTTTGTCATGGATGTGAAAATCAGTTAAGTTTAAGTGTAAGTCTTCGTATTTTAAAGTAGATGCTTTTAGCTTCCTTAAAAAAAAAAGATGGAGTAGTTTATCTCAAATAGATAAATATGGTATTTCAAAAATCAACAAAAATTAAACACAATTTTCTCTTTTTTTTTTTTTTTTTTAATTTTGTGGTGGGAAGTATTTTCTAATTCCAAGCACCTCATTTTTTTTCTTAAATTTTCAATAAAACCATCATCTACAAACTCATAGCATCAGATGTATTTGGTGTTCTACAAAATGAATGAAATCTTATTACCTAAAATTCATGAAATAGGAGTTATCTATTGAAAAAAAAAATGGAAGATATAAATGTTCAAAGTGAGAGCAGGTCTTTTACTGGAAATATACACCATTTTTTGTAAATAACTTATATTTCAGAAGTGTTAGGCTGAGTCATAAATAATTTGTTTTGATTTATACACTTTCTTACTTTTTTTTTTTTTTTACATTTTATTTAATTATATATTCATTATTTGCAATGATAGAGGATTACTTGGAAATACCAGGTGCTCTAAACATGGATGTGCAGGTAGTGTAATGAATAATAGCTTGGAATTGTTAATTGGAGAGCAGTGTTCTAATCCTCATTGGCATCTTTGATTTCATTGTCTCCCAAGTTGCAACATATTGATGATGCTCTATTAATATACCGCGATGGTACATCAATACTTTATATTCTAGAACTGGTCAGTACTAAAACCAAAGCTTTCAAGAAGTCAATTGCTATATCAAAAGAGTAGTATTTATAAGTAATGTTAAACACTTTCATATATCTGCAGTAAACCATGCAAATATCTATAGTGAGTGGTATAGTTAAATTATAAATAATGACATTTTCTTAGTCTCACAATAATATGCTATAATCCTGTGTGTATAAGATACATTTTTTTTTTTTTTTTTTTTTTTTTTCTAAAAATTTCCAAAAGTTTGCATCTTATATTTTAGTTCAGAACTCATTTCTTCCATAACTCAAAACAGACAAAACGGGATCAAATTGGATTTGTTGACTGGAGAGTAATGGTGTATATGCATTATGGTGCAGTAGATATCAGCATAGATAAAGAAATTGGAGAAATAAGTTCAAATTTCAGTTGAATTCGTTGCATTCACTTATGCACAAATACCCTTCAGAAAGGTATTAATCCATATCCTCTCTTCAGCTATGGATCAAATAGCAGGACAGATTGGGTTTTCTAGCCTTGGTTGGCAACCAGTTCATCACAGAAGTAATGGCAACCTGCTGTGAGAAAATCTTCTACCCAGTCAGTCATGTCTCGAAAGAGACATGATCGCCCAAGCATGTATCATGTATGGCACTTAACTATAATGGTGTATTGCAACAAAGGGAAATAACTCTTTCATAATGTTAGAAGCTAGAGTAGATGATGACATGTTGAGAAACTTAAGTCACTTAAATATTAGTTTTTTGAGATTTACTCATAACCTGACACACATCAAAAATATTTATTACTAAATGCTTAAATAAAGCCATAGGCAGATTTTGAGTAATCATACATGTAATAAAATAAGCACATCCCATCTCCCCTCTCACTTGTAACCATCCACAATAATACAATGTTTTCAGTTGTAAAACTGCATTAGTCAAATAAAGCTTCTACTTAAGAGTTGTTGCTGTGTTTTTTACAACCATTACCTCAAAGTTAAAATTTTTGGGAAAACGGCTGTATTAATAAAACTATTACGTTAGTAATTCTTAATCTAGCAATGGCAGAAACAGTAAAAAGATTTTCCTAATGTATAGGAGAATCTAATTTTTAGCCTAATTGTTTATACAGGTTTTAAGAAAAGAAGTCTCCCAAGTTTACTAATATATTTAATCATTAATCTTATCATTTTCCCAGGGGTCAAGTAGTCCCCAATCCACAGATGCTCTTAATGCGTGCGCCTTCACCAGTTCCTGTCATCGTAGTCTCTGAGCCAGTCCAAACCCCAGAGGAGCCAATGCTCACCGTGTTTGGGGACCCGAGACAGGAAGGGAACATCTTCTACGAAGGTGCATGTGCTAAGAATTCAGAAGTCAACAGTGAGAGGTCTGATTTGTGATAATATAAATCCGCTTGCTTGTATGTAATGTAGTCTTTTTACAATTTTTTTTTTTTTTCCTGCTTGAATGCTATGCTGGTAGTTTCTAGAACATTTATAACTAGGGTGTTAGTTTCTGCTAAGCTAGACAGGAATAACTCAAACTTGTGCTTCCTCAGCTGGAATGTTATTTGTCTGATAAAACAACTGAAATATTAGTCGAGAATGCTTTGTGTTGACTTACAATCATAATGGGTGAAAAATAAAAGATGGCCGCTGCGGTAGTGTTGTTTTGTTTTGTTTTTTTTTGTTTTTTTAAACCCCCCCCTTACTTACACTACTTGGACTGTTGTCCTCATCTTTATTGCCATGTTTACGATGTTTCGGCCATTGTACACTCCGGTCTTCTTCAGGTGCTAGAAAATTATGAACTGAACCCTTTATTTTGATCACTGGGGTATATCGTTCTCATTCCATGTGCGATGCCGCTTCTGAATGCCATGTAGTTATCTCCCTTTAACTCAACTCTCTAAGTTATTTGTTCACCACTGCTGTAGCCAAATATTGAACTCTCAACTGTTTGGGTCAAGTCACTGAAACTAACTAATGATTATATCCACAGTGTATATAGGCATTGAGATATATATATATATATATATAAATTCCTAGCACCTAAAGGAAGACCAGAGTGTACAATGGCTGAAACGTCGTAAATATGGCAACAAAAATGAGGACAACAGTCCAAACAGTGTAAATAATCTAAATACTACCTAATCTCAGCAGTACAGACAAATACTGTTTTTTTTTTTTTGTTTCATTTTTTTATTAATGTTTAACCAATATAAGGCCGAAGAGCCACTCAAGGTAGGCAGTTACTGAATGAGGCATGATATGAATGTAAGATATAAGAAAAGACTATGAGAATATGGAGATTAGATAATAATTGAACCTAGATTTGAAGAGGATAAGTTTCTAGTGACCAGGAAAGTATCCATGCTGGATACAAAGTCGTAGTTTTTCATAAATTAGCAATTATTAGGAAGAAGCTTACAGAGCAGAACTTTCTTATCAGGAGGGGATGAGGGTGATTCGACCATGTGGATGTGGCAAAGTGGGTCTTTGTTGTAAAGGTCTGAGCTGGTGCCAGTAAATAAGGAAGCTTTTATGAACATTTGGCATGGAAGTAGGGATAACCTCACAATGTTACCTGTGGGAAAGTGGCTGTAGGTTGGAAAATCAGTTCTCCTCCATAAGACTGCATAGTCAATTTTGCATTCTGTCAAGGCTGGAAAGTGGGGATTATTATTAAAAAATACAACATAAATTTTAACTGATTGCTATTTTCTTCATAATCACATTTAATATTTATGTCTGGGGAAACACTTTCATTTAAACTTAGTTTTAATTAACAAAATTAATTTAAGTTAGAGAAAGAAACCAAAAAAACAACAAAAAAAAGTAACTCATTTGATTTGATGACCTTTGATGTAGTTTTGATGTTTGGGTATTAATAAATTTTCCTTATTAATTTTTGATTAGCATCAGCTCTATTCTTTCACTATCAAAATAGTATGATATGAGATTTGAGTTCAATTTTGGTTGGAATCAACTTTATTCTGTTTTTTAATGTTTATTTGAACATTTAAAGGAGGTTCAATTGTTTGAAACATTAAGAAAAAAAAATTTTTTAAAGAATGAAATTTTACTTAGCATATTTGATGACATATAACTCCACTCCATTTCAGCAGGGAATATTAACCCATTAATTCTCATGCGCTCTCTCTCTCTCTCTCTCTCTCTCTCTCTATATATATATATATATATATATATATATATAGTGTGCATTATAATGGAATATCCCAGCACCTTCTATGAACACTATGGTGGACAAAGTCTATCGTGAATAAATGAAAAAGAACATTTTCACTAGTGAATCTTCCTTACAGATTGAGCGATCAATCTTGAGCAAGCATTCTTGTTCACCTGTGTTTGAGCAGAGAGGGACCCAAGTGAGGCTCCACTGAAGGGTAGTCTCGTTTAGGTTTAAAAAACAAGAGCCTGACCCAGCCTTAAGCTAGGTTTACAGGATATTTTTGGCGGAGCTTAAGGGCTCAGAATTCCCACATAAATTGACCTTGTATCACACCTCTTTGCTATAATAATAATGTTGTTATAGCAACGGTCATGGTACTACTCTTGTCTGTAATAATTCACGTGCTGAATAAACCTTTTATTCTATTACACCTGGTTTGGTAATCTTTCCACATGGATTTACAGTTAAATTGTACCCTTCTTCAGGATACAATATATACACACACACATATAATCTCAAGTGTGTGAAATGAAAGACCGTTACTTGCCACTTAAAATTCAAAGTAACACTATGTTTCTAATGATAAACTTAACAGCTACTGTATTTGCTTCCTTCTTTATAGAAGAGTGCAGAACTTGATGAAATGGAAGTTGTACAAGTCACAGTGCATTGTGCACATCATTATGAGAACTGTTGTAGCTGATGGGTGGTGCACAAATCTATATCTATATCTGATCAGTATTGGCTGGGTCATCACTGAGAGCGGTGTATATCTGGGCAACAAAGTGTCTTTTGCACAGCTTTAATTGAAGACAGCTGACAAGGCCCAGCAATTAAACTTTTTCATTACGTTGTATCCTTTAAAGAGATTACAAACAGACAAGATGGTACTCAAGTGAAAGAACAGCAACATGTGCGTAGATGAAAGAAGAGAAGTTTATTGTGAAGAGAATACACTACAGCAAGTCAGGGAATCTGGTGCCAGGCTAGTAATTGCCAAAGCAAGTCACAGGTATCTGCTGTGCTCACTATATGGCTACTTATATAGTCAGTCCACATAGGTGATAGAGTATGGGATATTTCATTATAACATATTTTTCTTGTGTTTGTACAAGTAATTTCTTTATGAGAGATAGTGTATCCATCCAAATGATCATTTGGACAATTTTATACTCTTTTTACAAAACCTTGTTGTTCCTTACTCATTTTATACCTCATTATTCCAGATAGATTACTTTCACAGCCATATTTGTATGAATAGGCACAAAATCAAGGTGAATGTTTGCATTCATGTTAAATAAAACATTGGCAATCATAAATTTGAGTGCAAAGACAAGATCTTGTTTGGCATAATGCTTACACTCTTGTGCAAATTCATTGAAACAACTGCTTTAATTTTCTTTCACCATATGGTCAGTTTTAGACCCACTGGAGTGAGAGGGTGTAATTTATTTCTATTTTATTTTCTCAAATTAGATCATTTGCAGTGATGTGCATGCATCTATATTTGTATGATGAAATTTGTTTGGTCTTTAAAAATATTGCGTCATCCATGATTGCATCAGATTTTTATCATGTTCAGAAACTATTGTGTCAACTGTCAATTAGTTGTCCTACAGCCATTGTCTGCAATGGACATTATTCCAAGGAAGCATACCAAAATTGTAATGCTGCACAAACACACTGGCAAGCCTTACAGAGAGATCATGGATATTGTTTGTGTCAGCCTTTCAACTGTCAAGTTGAAGAAACAAACTGGATCCATCCGTCCAAAACAGAAAGAAAATGCAGACAGAGGAGAATAACGCTAAAAGATGATGTATACGTGATCAGGAAAAGTGTGAAAGATCCTAGAAAGACATTATTCATTTTGTTTCAATTAATTTGCACAAGGCTGTATATTGTAAATTGTATCTCACTTGAGAGCTTTTTTTTAATCCCAATTTAAAAATCTTTTCTTTCAAAAAATGAGAAATTTATGGAAGAAATGAATGTCATCTTTGCAAAGCAAAAAAAAAACATGTCTTTGATAGCAAAAAGCGTTGTCATCTCCGTGATTATAAAAAACTAATGATTCAATGATTATAAAAAAAAATATTGATTCTATGAACCAATTTTTGAACAATATTAAAAAAAAAAAGACTGATAAACTTATTTCAATATGTAACTTTTTTTTTCTCTCCTCTTACACTAAGTAAGAAATCAAGATTGTTACTGTTATTTATTTTGCAACTATTGTCTTTTAATTATGATGCTAGTTGACCGCTACCATCAAAAAGTGGCTGCAAGATTTTAGTCATTTTGCAATTGCATTATTTTTCCTGCATGAGCAATCTAGGATTTTATCTGCACAATTAACTCTATTGTTGCATGTAAGGAAGAAACCATTTTTAAATCAATAAAATATATCTAAAGAAAGCTAACTTTAAATATAAAAATAGCCATATTTTATGAACCACTTCCTGTGAGATTTTCCATTATTACAGTAATACAGGGCATGTTTGATTATTGACATCAAATGATGCTTTCTGATACCTTAACAACAGAATATCTCATTACTAAGATGTAATCAAGATGCATGTTACAGAGTGCGATTGGTAAATTGTCGCCATTTTTTATTTTTATTACGCAGTATAGTTAAGCACCGTCTGTTAGAAAAAGAGCACCATGACAATTCCTCCTGCCAGAAATTTGGAAACATCCTGTACTGTTTGTCATTAGCATTGGAAGCTCCAATACAAATATTTCAGTGTGTTTTGGTGTTAATCTGTGGACAGTGCAGAGTATTTGGAAAGAGTTGGATGAGTGATTCCAATGATATGGCAGCTCAGAAAACTCCCTGATCATTCTGATAAGAAAAAAACAAACTCTCAAATTTGTTGGTGCTATCCTGGGTTAAGAGAGTGGCTACTGGAAGACCGTGTCTGGCAACAGGATTCTGCACCATGCCACATAAGCAGGAGAACCCAGTCATGACTGTCAGACAATTTCTGCAACCGCATCACCCCTTATGTCTGGCCAGATAACTCCCTGGACTGCAACATCAACAAAACTCCTTGTAACACCAAAGATGAACTGAAGGCAAAGATTATGGCAGCATTCACCAACTTAAACAAGGAGACCATCCAGAAGAGATGCAGGAGATTCTGAAGTCGTCTGGAGGTGGTGGTTGAAGACAATGGCAATTATATCAAATAAATTTACTCCTTAGTATTTCAAGATTTTTTTTGTATAATTCAGGTAAATACATCTGCTAAAATGAGATATCAGTGTTATTTTCATTTTTAGGTCATGTAGATGACAGTTTATCCATCGAACTCTATACAGCTATATTGTATCTTAATTTTTTTTCTATTAGATTGTTTACTTAGCACTGATAGAATTATTTTAATTAATTTTGTTTTTTCACAATAATGCTTTATTATAACAATAAATACTGTATTTTTCAAGCTTCTTATTCTCAGTTAATGTTAGTAATTGTAGTTTTATTTACTAGTTCTCATATTACTAGTTGTAGTTTTAGTGGTTGTTACTATTATTTATTAGTTTTGGATGTTTATGTTTCAAAATGTTTTATTACCTTTCAGTTCCGAATAAATGAACTAGAAAAAAAAATTTTTTTTTTTTATTTTTGTTGGGAGGGGCAGGCATCCTTATTCCAATTTTACTTTTTATGAAATATTCATAATCTTTCGCAAAAGTGATGTAAAATAATCAAATTTCTGCTTCACTTAAACACCATAAAAATGTCATTTTACGTAAAATGTATGATTTCTACATCTTAAAATGTTTTTCATCATAAATAGCACCTTGGCTAATGGTGCCTTGGCCATTGAATATTTGGCAGTATAAATTGTTCAGGAAAGTGTTTCTTGAGGTGACGGATTGGTGATTAAAGACAATGAAAGTGGTTAATCGGGAAGTATATTCAGCCTGGAAGCCATATTGTTTCAGATGGCAGGTCTACTTATTCTGGAATCAAGGAAATCAAATACAGGATATACTTTTGTGACATTGTTATTCATCAGGAGCATTTGTGGATTTTTCAGTACAACAGCAGCCTCTGTGTTTTCAGCATTTGCTGTGTAATTCACCATTACCCATCATAATAATGTTTAATTGTAATAAAGATATATACAATAGGGTGGCTAAACCATAGTTTGCAAGCCACATGTGGTTCTTTGACTTTTAATTCAAGAGTAACCAAAACAGCAGCTCATTGACCTTTAATGCTTATGTCTTGTGGCTCTCAAACATCTGAACTTCATTGTATGTGGCTTTTACATTAAGCAAGTTTGGCAACCCCTTGTATGTACCTTGGTCTTATTGATTTCACGCTGTTCAGGGAATAGCAATTTATTTTATGCTGCTTAAGAGAAGGATTACCGAAGACTCATTGTAAACATTTCTATGAATCCTTTAATAAGCTTTCTAAAAATCTACAGAAATTAAAAGTAGCTAATAAGCAGAGATACAGTATTCATCTTTAAACAATATTTTTTATATATCAATAACAATACTGGGAAATTGTATGACAAGTAGAAAAGGTTCACTTGTGACACATTTTGTCCATCAAGACTTCATCAGACTAAATTTATGTTAATATAACTACATGTGCACACGAATGAGAGGTGTTGGCAATTTTAGAATTTTTTTTGTCATAGTGTAGGATATCTATTAACCAAAAGTGATGGAAAGACAAAACTCTAAGTGAATTTGGCTAAATATAAATAAAAAAAATTTTTTTTTTTACAAATTCTAAAATCTCCCAGCACCCCTTGTTTGTGTGCATGTGTAGTTGTACCAACATAACAAATTTAGACCAATTAAGTCTTGAAGGATGAAATGCATCACAAGGTAAACTTTTCCTCTTAGTCACACACACACACACACACACACACATATATATATATATATATATATATATATATATATAAAACCATACCATAAAATACCTATTAGGTTCCTACAACCTTGGATGAAGTTATGATTTCTTATTTTAAAAATTGTGTGTTAAAAAATTCCTCATTATGTGAGTGTTCAAAAAAAATCCCCATTACGTGAGCATTCTTGAAAAAAAAGGTGGGGGGTAAAAGAATTCGGTAAAATCAGTTATTGGAAATCGCCTGAAGACACCACATGGTAGAAACCGAGGTTGCATAATAACTCGTTTACAAATGAATTCTGGCATCTACGCATCATTCATTCAGCAATGAATTAGAACACTCTCAGCTATTGGGCGTGTATAATGATAATATACATGCTAAAGAGTCTGCCTCCTTCTCCCAAGCGCTCATAGCTCAGGTAGAATCGCCGACTGACACCAATTTAGTCGGGTTTCAATCCTGGGTAAAAAGCAATCTGCTGTCTAACTGTACTGATGAGCTGTGATACAGTGAAACAGATCTGTCTGCGGATGACTATATATATATATATATATATATATACACGAGTCATTGTTCTTTCAATGTTGAAACAAAATGTACAATTTTGTTTCAACATTGAAAGAACAATGTCTTATATATATATATATATATATATATATGTATATATTATGCACACACATATGAGGTCAGTCTGAAAAGTAAGGGGCTTATTCAGCCTTTGATGTGAGAGGCTTCTTCAACAGTTCTTACCACAAGGACAGACAACAAGTCTACAAAGAGATCCCATAGTGTTCACTTAGCTCAGTGCAGAAGCAGAGATGAGTTGTGGCTGCTTCACCACAACAATGCACCTGCTCACAATACCCTAAATATGTGTCAGTTCCTGTGTGCAAAGAACATTCCCATACTGGAACAATTTCTCTGCTTACCTGATATTACTCCATGTAACTTTTTTTTTTCCACCCCCAAGCTCAAAGGAATAATCAAGGAACTATCTCATCAGCCGTCCCAATTTTTTCTTATTAATTTAATTATTATTTTATTTTAATTTGATAAGTTATTTATGTATTTATTTATTTTAAATAATAAATTTTGATTTAACCATTCTTTTTTATTTTTTTTTTTTGTGAAAGCTTTTATGTATGTTGGATTAGGAAGGTGTATATTGTTTAGGAAAGGAGATTAAAAAAAATATCTGTAGCACAGATTTACATTTTGACAAGACTTGATAGCAGCACTCAAGAACTTTTTATCTAAGTAAGTTATTTTCTCTTATAAGTGTGGCATTCTTTAGATAGAAATTATGCATGACTAATGCATTTGATAAATTGTTATTTTTTACATTTTGTGTTTATTATTTAAAATAATTACATAAATAATTTATCAAATTAAAATAATAATAATTACATTAATGAAAAAAGTAAATGTATAAACAAATACAAGAAAAAAAAACTTTTACTCACTTTTGTTTATTAGGCATTAAATTATATCACTTAGCATCCTTTATAGTTTACCTTGACTTTCACAGTTAGCCTGAAGCATATGTCAGCATTCTTAAATGAAAAAATTTTGAAAACCTAACAATATTTCTATTTTTGTTTTTAAATACATTTTGCAAAAAACATTCTTACATTTACCTTGATAAAGTCTATCAGAAGATAAACATGTCTGTAAAGAATAGTTTTTTTTTCTTTTGTCTTCATTCATTTGTCTTTTTACTTATATTTTTTTTATATATTTTTTTATACCTGAATTTTTATACACCCACAAAATCTGAACAAAAGTAGAGAAATGAGACAAAATGGAAAAAATTTAATAACTTTGTTTTAGCTTCGTGTATTAGGTAGATATCTTTAGGTCAGAATGAAAGACAAAACTGTTTTTTTAAGTTTTGATATAAAAACACAGTTTTGTCTTGAAGATGATTTTGTCTATACCTCTGAGATGAGGTAGTATTTACATAATTTACATTGTTCAGACTGTTGTCCTCATCTTAATGACATGTTAATGACATTTTGACCGTTGTACGCTCCGGCCTTTTTCAGGTATTAGGAATTCCGAGCACCTGAAGAAGGTCAGAGTGTACAACGGATAAAACGTCATAAACATGGCAATAAAGATGAAGACAATGTAAATAACTAAAGATGTCTACCTAACACATGAAAGTGAAATGCATTATCATTAAAAATCTTTTCCTTTTTTTTTCTCTCATTTACACACAACTGTAAATATTATATTTTATTGATCCTATTAAAAATGTACCAATCATTGCTAAAAGTTTCACATTAATAAACAAATCATCAAACATTCATAGCTTATTTGTAACAAGAGGATGCTGAAAAGTTATTATCTCAATCTACGTCACAAAATATTTGGAGAGGGGACTCCTGATTCAGCCAATAACTTTTCAACACACACTTGTATATCCATAAGTGTACACCAGTTGAAATGGATGTTTCAATGAGGGTTGATTTTGACCAAACTGAATGGTTTTTGCAAGTTCTAGATATTGAAATGTGACAAAAACATATTTTACGTAATTGAAGTTTAATCATTAACTTTTTGTAATGCCAAAATTTTAGACCACTTTTTAAATAACTGTATTTAGTTGTATCATATTACATTTGTAGTACTTGAGATGAATTCAGTTTACATCTAAAGAAAAGTTGGCACAACAAAAAAATTGTCAAAAGGACAGTTATTTCCTTCAAAACTGCTATCATTTTATAATCTTTTGATTTTTTTTTTTTTCCCCAAAAGCAATGATTAGAATTTTAATAATGCTTTAATATATGAAAGTGGGTTTATAGTACATTTCCTTTATTCTTGAGATTTGACAACAAAAAAAAAACAACCCTATTTATTAGATTGCAAGAATAATTTTGTAAAATACGTGCATCAACTATAATGAAATATTTACTATTTTATAAAGAAACAGATATGAAAATATTTGTTTTATTCATAAATGTACCAAAATGTCTGAACAAGAAAATTACATTGTCCAGACATTTCTTTCATTTGCATAAAAATTCACTAATTTGAGAGCATCACTTCCTCTGAACCAAAGACTCTTGAATTTTAGTTTTTTGAGACTATAAACACTCAATAATTTCAGTTCATTAGGGGGACAAAGTTTTCCTTGTATTTAATTTCAGAATGTTTGTAATTTGTACTGCAAATATAGGATGTGCGTTGTGGTGCATTGGATATCGGCTCGGAACGAGAAATCGGGGCGCCAAGTTTGAATTCTAGCTGAATTCATTGCATTCACTTACGCGCAAATACCCTTGGGAAAGGTATTAATCTGCCTATTCCTTCCAGTTATGGGTTAAATAACAGGACAGATTGGGTTCTATAGCCTTGGTCGCCAACCAGTCTACCGCAGAAAGCAATGGCAACCTACTGCGGGATGGTCTTCTGCCCAGTCAGTCATGTCTCTGTTGAGACATGATCGCCCAAGCGTGTATCACGTATAGCACTCAACTGACTGACTGCAAATATTTCATTGTAGTCTGTATATTTTGATAATTTTGTAATTTTTATAAATTTTTGAATGAAAATGTTTTCTTTTATAAAATGGCAAATAATAAATCTTTATAAAAGATAAATAATATATATCACATTGCACTTGGATACTTTCTTTTTGTAATTTTGTAAATAAACATTGCTCAGGGAGTCAAAAGTTTATATAATAATAGTGGTGTCAAGAAAATAGCCATTTTTTTTGACACACTTGTTTTTTGGAGAATATGAAGGTTAAATATTTCTAGAACATTGGTCAGTAAATATTTTAAATCTTTTGCAGCGTTTCAGAAAAGGAGGAGAAATATTGGTTATTCAAGATTGTATTTATGTAAACTGGTCTTTTAAAACATTTGTCCAAAAAAAAAAATCTTTTTTGGAGGATTCATTTAGGGTCACCATTTTGTGTTAATTGACTACTGTATTTGTGTTTGTACTTTGTTTTTAATCAATGAGAAAAACTTTTTTTTTCTTTTTACACAATGTCTAAGTAATTTTTTTTTCTAATGCAGATAAGATTTTTTTTTATAACAATTGATTTTTTTCTTTCTTTTTTTTTTCATATTGTGTTATCTGTAATTTGATTTATTCTATTGACTGCTTGCATAAAAGGGTACATTATAGATGTTCATACCAATGAACTAGCAATAAGTCTTGACAAAAATGTTGCAATTGCTTCCCCTCTTTAAAGCTGGTATAATATCTGATTTTAAGAGAAAAAACAGATATTTTTATTAGTATTTAGTTTTACCTTAATTTTTACTTACTTTTTGATTGCAATATTACTCAGGCCCTCAATCTCCAGGAGCCAAGTTTAAAGTAAAAAGATAGTTTGATTGACTTTTGTCTTTATCTCAGGAAAATCTCCTTCAATGCACTAAGTACTCTTATGAGTTAAAAGAATTCTGCAGTTTTGCAGATCAGATTTTTGCCTTTAAAACACTCTTTTATTCCATGATCTCTCTTATTGCTGCATATATTTGTTTTTTTTTGTTTTTTTTTTTATAATAAATGTGTCAGTTATAGCAGTATTGTCTTTAAGAGATTATATTTTTTCATTAATTTTTTTTATTAATGTTTCCTTTTATGTTAGTTTCTTTCTAATCAGTACTGTTTGCTCACTGCCAAAGATTAAGGTCCTGAGTAATTTTGTGATACAAAATAACTAAAAATATTTAAGTGAAAATACAAGTTAAAATTAATAATGGTTACCAATTTTTCAGTTAATAAAAAATAACATCAGTGTTTCTACTAAAGGTAACTAGTAGTACTAACAATCCAGACAGAAAAAAAAAATGGTAAAAAAAAAAAGAATTATCTTTTTGCTTGTGTTATTTTATTTTTCAAATCACATTTTGCTTTCATTTTTATTATCTTTTTCAGTTAATTTTTAATTTTTATTTTATTTTTTCAGATTTAAAAAAAAAACATTTATTTCTTGTGATGGTGATTAGGATGCAGCTGTTACTAAAATTCAAGTCTAAGGATTTTTTTTCAAAAGTTAAATATATTTAAAAACTTGTAAAATCTTAGCAGCAGATGAGGGGAAAAATGTTTTGTATATCAAACATAGCCTAATATTTCTTTGGTAAATTATTTCAAAATAAGTTTGTACATAAAATTGAAGAATTAACATTTGAAAATTTTGAGTTTTTATAAATTTAAAGTATGTTTCAGAATAAAATTTTCAGGTAATTTTTTTTTTTTTTTTTGTCTATTAAAGGTGATTATATCCCCCAAGCTCTTAGAGAGTGGTACCTGGGATTTCAAACTATTTATATGCCCTCAAATTTTCCCCATCCATCCAACCTTATTTTACATATTTTTTCCAAGTGACACGTGCAATGTTTTATATTTACCAGAGACTCTGAAATTGAGAGTGAAACAGAACAGTGCCCTCCACGACCTCCACTCCCTAGGCGCTACAAGCTTCGTCAATTGTCCCACGGCCGAAGACGGTCGTCCTCCCGTGAGTCCCCAGGGTCCAGGCGTCGTCATGGTGGGTCTTCACCAACCCGAGATGGGAGGAGGAGGTCAGAGTTTGAGGCTTTTTAGTTTGGTTTGACATCACTTTATTTTCATCCTCATCCTCATCTCCTGCTTCTGCTCTTTTCCAGTAGTTGATTTCTTTGCTTCTAGAAACTTCAGACATCTTAGCATAGGAACTAGAAGCTCTAGAATTAGCGTAAGTGGTGTTTATTTTGGGACTCAGTTAAGTGCCATACGTGATACTTGCTTTGGACAATCATGTCTCAAAAGAGACATGACTGACTGGGCAGAAGATTATGCTACTCTAGATTGTCATTGTTTTCTGCAGTAAACTGGTTGCCAGCTAAGGCTATAGAACCCAAGCTGTCCTGTTATTTAACCCATAACTGGAGGGAAGAGATGGATTAATACCTTTCTCAAGGGTATTTGTGCACAAGTGAATGCAAGGATGTGCATTGTGTTGCAGTGGATATCAACTGAGAACAACAAATCGGGGAGCCAAGTTGGAATTCCAGTTGAATTCCTTGTATTCACTTATACACAAATACTCTCGGGGAAAGGTATTGATCTGTTTCTTCCCTCCAGTTATGGGTTAAATAATAGGACAAATTGGGTTCTATAGCCTTGGCTGGCAACCAGTCCACCACAGAAAGCAATGGCAACCTACTGTGGGATAATCTTCTGCCAGTCAGTCATGTCTCTTTTGAGGCATGATCGCCTAAAGTGTGCATCACAAATGGCACTTAAATGACTGATTTTGGAGGTATGTTTCCTAAAAATCATTTGCACAATTCATTGAACTGCACAAACTGATAATTTAGTTTTCATGATGTCTCCATTATTGAAATTGGAGTTAGGGAAATCCAAGTATGATTGTCGTTTTGAAATTTGAAACCCTGAAAAAAAATAACACACACAACAACCACTGCAAGGAAATTCAGTTCAATAACTTGAAGAACAAACATTTACTGTAATTGATGGCATAAAAGATCTCTCCATTGTTTTTCCTTAAAAAAAAGAAGAGCTCAAAATAATCTCTTTTATGAATGTGTGCTATGGTGTAATGGATACCAGCTTGAAATGAGAAATTAGAGAAGTGAGTTCAAATTCCAGTCAAATTTGTTTCATTCACTTACGCACAAATACCCTTGGGGAAAGTATTAATCCATCTCTTCTCCATCCAGCTATGGGTTCAATAGCAAAACAGACTGGGTTCTATAGCCTTGGTTGGCAACCAGTCTACTGCAATAGAATTAGCAACCAACTGCAGGAAAATTTTTGCACCACAAGCAGTTGGGACTCCACTTGTGAAGCCGAAAAAAAAAAGAAGTTTCATGAAACTTCTAGAGAATGAACCAGCTCGGCCTGCCTAGCATAAATGGCACCACAGACAGATTATTTTAAGAAGAAATAACTGACATGCATAAGATATTTTTGTCTCTAGTTATTGTTTTTTTGTCTTCTTTCTTTTCCTTTGTTTTTTTTTTTTTTTTTTCTTTTTTTCTTAAGAATGTGATTCTGAGATTTAAGACTGACCAAAGTTTCTTTTGTGTCTGGCCTAAGAATTAAAGAAATTCGGTCCCTCCACTTTCCTCCTGAACCATATTTATATAGAGATAAATGCAGGCAATATTTACCCAAGTTTAATGTGTGTTTTTATAATCAGTATTTTTTTTTTTTTTACAAAAGTGGGTGGGTGGGGGGATTGTACTATATCCAGGTAATATTTTGAAGAGCTTAAAAATCATGCATTATTTTCAGTGATTGATGCAGGTAAAATTTTTTCGGGGGTGGGGTTAAAATTCGTGCATTTTGGCTGAACAAACCTCGTAGGAGCTATTGTACGGTATCTAAATCTGTATGTCAAATATTTTGCAGTAAGTTTGTTTCTTGCCATTTTGGGGTAGTTTTACACAAAGAACCAAGATCGTTTATTTGCGATAAAATATACCCGGTTGATACCCAGCATTGCAATATTTGAACATGACAGCCCTAATATTGCTCGGAGGCTTAAAGAGTATAAGAAATGTCTAACTACTAGAGCAATCAGTATAACTACAATTTTTTCCCCTCACACAAAATCCCCAAATCAACATTTGGAAAATTACCAAACATGGATAAAAAATGCTTACTAGATCCACACACACACATATTATAATCCTACATAGACAAACTAGAATTATGATACATATACACACATGAACACAGCTTGACAGGACAAATGCAAGGGAGGTCTGCTTAACCAATGAAAAACAAACACAAAAATTAAAATTAGTAGAATTTTATTTCTTTTCCCCCCGACCCTTCACATTTAATTTTTTTAAGTAAGCTTCAATAAAAGCAAAATATGTTAGATCTATAAATGTTTTCTATTTGTTCCTTATCCTATCATTATGCTGGCTTCCAATCCATATATATATATATATATATAGTGTATTTGGGCAGTAGTCTCTCTTTTATGCAAGTTTCATTGAAAATGACTGACAAGATATTATCATTAAGTTTTTTTTATATAATTTCACATGTGTTCTTATTAATTTTTTTCTTTTCAGGAATGAAATTATATAGAAATTGTCCAAGTGTTTTGTTTTTCTAAGGGCTTTCAGCTATACTTTTAGCCACTATCAAGGGTGAATTTTATTTTATGTATAACTGGATATGTGTAGAGTTTGCGTGTATTATATTCCAAACACGGTAAGCTTGTTGTTGCCTTGTTCATAATTGATATTATTAAGTGTAGGATTTTTTTATTTTTTTTTATTTTAACATACACTTAATATCAATTATGAACACAGGAACAATGTACTTACCATATTCAGAATATAAACACACACATGACTTTACATACATAAACTTTACACATATTCAGTTGCATGTAAAATAAAATTCACCCTTGATAATGGCTAAAAGCATAGTCTGAAGCAGTTGGGAAAAACAAAACATTTGGATAATTTTGATATAATTTGATTTCTGAAAAGAAAAATAACACATGAAAAAATTCATATGAAAAAAAATTAATGATAATAGCTTCTGTCATTTTCAATGAAACCTGCATATATATATATATATATATATATATATATATATATATATACTTGTGCAATTTTTGTTTTATAATAAATTTTATTTGAAGGTGCCTATTCGTCTAATTGTTTATGTGATACAGGGTAAAAAAAAACCCTGAGTAACCTCCTGTTATGTAGGTATATGCTGATTAGAATATCAAACTAAATCTTTCATTGTAAAATAAATTTTCATGGTGCTCCTCTGCAGATAAGAGGCAATACTGTAAAATCGGTGCCACCACCACCACCACCACACTTAGAACTATCACAGAAGAATTTATCTGTTTTATGTGAGCTCTGATATCAGAAATAAAAGGGATATAGAACTTTTTAAATCTTTGTTCTGAAATTAATAACATCTGATTGCAACTTTATCATTATGGAATAATGATAAAGACCTAGTCAGATGTTATCAATAACTTAATCATTGTTAAAATGTGCTTCAATATAATTGGTTCATTATTAAATTTTTTTAAGTTCTCTTGATTTCTTTCATGTCGACTTTACATAGCTGTATATCATTTAATAGTAACCAGATATATATTGTATCTTGTGAGACTCAATTTTGTTAAATGAAATGTCTATATAAATATAAAATACTTGAAATGATAAAGAAAATGATCTTTGGAGCTAATTATTAAGATTTTCTTTTTTTTAATGCTATTATAACTTTCCAATGATTCCTTTTCTTTATTGTGTATGAATAACTATGACTTTTTAATTTTTTTTTTTTTTTATCATTTCACCCCAAGCAAGGCAGAAATGCCACTGGTGTGCAAGGGGTTACGGTGAGAGAATAAAAAAGGTACAGGGGATGTCAAAGAAAATATAATAGATGGATGGGAATCAAGATAGCAATTGATGTTGCATTTGGGCTTTTGGAGATTGTAGCTATCAGGTAGGCATACAAGTGGAAGTGACTTCCATAAACAGAAAGTGAGAGAAAAGAAACTATTAGAGTAGAAGAGGTGGTTACATTTAACTATTTCAATAATAAAAGGGTGGATGCTTGATGCCAATCTAGTAGCACAAGTAAATACATATAGTTGGGGTACCGGGTGGGGAGGAAGCTTATCAGAGCAGTTGCCATGAAAATATTTGTAGAATAGACAGAGGGAAGCCACATCACATTGGTGAGATAGTGACTGAAGATGAGCTGCCAAGGCAGGATCGATTCAAGCAATGCAATAAGGCCAGTAAGAAACAAGAGGTTATTAATATGAGAGAAAAAAATTATCAAAAAGAACAACAAGAAAAGAACAGGTTTCAAAAAGAAAGAGAAGAATAATTGACATTGGAATTTAAATTTTTAAAGAGCTAACATGACTAGAAAGCAAGAAGCTCAAAAAAAAAAGTTTCACAAGTAGGAGAGAAGAAACTGTTAGCATAAAATGTATAGCTATTTCAACAGTAAAATGATGAGACCTATCTGCCAATGTAGTCAGTCAGTTAAATATCATATGTGGTACATGCTTGAGTGATTGTCACATTCGATCCATGACTGACTAGAAGATTTCCCTGCAGTAGGTTGCCATTTCTTTATGTAATAGACTGTTTGCTAACCAAGGCTATAGAACTCAGTCTGTTTTATTTAATCCATAGGTGGAGGGAGAAGAGATGGATTCATACCTTTCTCAAGGGTATTTACATGTAAGTGAATGCAATGAATTCAACTGGAATTTTAACTCTGCTCTTAGAGTTCTCATTCCAAGACAATATCCATTGCACCACAATGCACATCTTACACAGCATTGTGCTTAAATTCATAAAGTAGTGGTCCAAAAAAAAAAGTAAGCTCATCAGAATATTTACCATGAAAATATTTGTAGAAAAAGCACAAGGAAGTTGCATTATGCTGATAAAAAGTAATTGATACTGAGATACCAGGTCAGGACCAATAACATAGCATACTCTTTTTTGAATTTTATCAAGACTTTGTAGATGCATAGCAGAAGCACCATATGACTGTAACATTCAGTTATTCAATATTCTTCTTAAGAAAGGTAGTGGAATGACTCTTATTTATCATTTACATGTATTTGAATTCATAAGTCTTTGCAAAGCCAGAGTTCTCTGTCTACTCTGATATTTAGCCCATATCTGGGGACAGAAGAAAGTATTCATGCCTTTTCTAGGGCATTTTTATAAAAGTGAATACCTCAAATTAGGCAAGAATTTGAACTTGGCTCACAGATTTTACTTTCTTCACTGATAATCATTACACCATCTTCATAGAGTAATAAATCTTTTATCAGGAATCCTTTTGGTTAAACATGTTTTGGAAGTCAAACTCTTTCAAAATTTCTAAATAAGATATACATACTATGTATCTGAGAACTAGTCAATACTAAATCTGTAATTTTTCAAGGAGCTAAATACTGTTTGATATTTTTCAGTAATGTTAAACACCTCAATATATCTACAATGACTCATACAAATATTGATACTATTATAAACTTTGTGTAACACTTAAAGTTGCTGGTTAGTAAAACTGTAAGGAAAACACTAGAAACAAAAGGTTGAATGAAGATGGATTTCATCACATGAGAACATGGATTGAGATTACATTCATTCAGTGTGACAAACTGGAAAGCACTACCCCTTTTCTACCCACTTTTTTTGCCACTGTTTCATGAGCAGATGTTTTATTCATAGCAGATGAACAAGTTGTGTCAATAACAGTTGTAGAGAAGTTTAGTCAGTTTTTATACACAGCATATACCAAGTGGTATAAAGACTAAATACTGTTGCAGTTTATTTGTATGAAATAAAATAAGTGGGTAGACAATTGATAAAATTATCAACAGACGTTTTTTGTTTTAATATTTTTTCTTTTTGATATTTTCATTGTCTTCAAAATCATAAAACAACAATGAATATCAGTATCCAGTAAATATGTGTCTGAGATGAGGGCAAAGGTAATTGACTCAAAATTAGGTTATAGATGGATCGATAGGTTTCTTTGGGTAAGTTTTGATCACAAGTCAGAACTTGTGTGTCCAAATGACCTTCATAAAAGATTTGAGATTTTTAGATCAAATATAGATTTTTTTTTTTTTTTTTTTTTTTCAATAGCTACATATAAAATAATTTCCGTGAATTTAATGTATTTTCTGTCTGAATTTCTGGTATAAGGAATTATTAGTATTAACAATATTTATATTTGGACTATTGTCCTCATCTTTATTGTTATAATGTTTTGGCCAGTGTGCTCTCTATCCTTCCTCATGTGTATATTGATCTGGATAATCTACAGGGGTTGACAGTTCTTGTTCCACAGGGAACACAAAGATTTAATCTAGTTCTTATTTTTAGTCCAACTCATTTCCACTAAGTATGCACAACCACTGTCACTAAATTCATGAGTCAACACTTTCATCTACTAGGCCATTGTCATGTAGGACAACTTGCTATAATAAGAATATATTAATACAAATAAGGTCAAAGTTAAGAATTTATTTTCAGATTGATTCTAATATATTACGGAAACTACTATTAGCTTGTACTACTGAAGTCCTTTTTTTTTTTTTTAGATCATATTAATAATATATACATACAATGTGATGGTGTCTCAATGGGTTCAGTACTAGGTCCAACAGTCAGCAATTTCTACATGTCAAACCTCAAAAATAATAAATTTATAGAGGTTAAAAAACCATCCATTTACTTAAGATTTGTTGATGGTATCCTTATGTTAGTTAAAAATACAGACAAAATACTTCAACTTCAAAAACATTTCCAAAATAATTCTGTCCTTAAATTCACGTATGAACTTAACACTAATAATAAAATTCCCTTCCTCAACATATTGATAAACACAAATAACAAATTTACCATTTCACCATACAAAAAACCTACCAGCATAAGTTTATGCACACTTAACTACAAGAGCGAATGCCCATATTACTACAAAATAGCAATTATAAAAAATCTAATACATGCGCAGAAACTAATTCATCCACAAAACAGATTTTTTACGGTGAACTAAAGAATATAAAATAAACACTTATTAATAATAGCTACCCAAACTATATAGCTGACGAACAAATAAGATGTTTTCTTAGAAGTCTCAATACCAAGCAGGTGAAGCACAGTGCTGCCTCAACTAATCTCAACTCATATCAATCTCCTATATAATTGGAGTAGATAGACTAGACTATCGCCCAGTTCACACTCCACCCACGTTTATTGAACAGGTGAAGAGGCTCATCCCTTGTTTCCTGTTTAGGATGCGGTCTCCGGTTTTCTCTTTTCCAATCTTTTCACTCTTTTCTTTATTTTTTTTTTTCAATTGGAGTTGATAGACTAAACTATCGCCCGGTTCACACTCCACCCACATCTATTGAACAGGTGAAGAGGCTCATCCCTTGTTTCCTGTTTAGGATGTGGTTTCCGGTTTTCTCTTTTCCAATCTTTTTACTCTTACATAGCCCCCTGTGCATCAGTGGTGTTATCGCCTTGCTCGGGGTGATATGATTAAAAAAAAAAAATATCACAATCAAATGCATACTAACTATAAACAAGATGAAACTATACTAAAAAATGAATAAATAACAATATATCTACATCAGATCCTACCAAAAAAATTAAGTTAATTATATACTACTCTTAATCTAGTATATCCAGCTCACTCATTCACAACGACTCTTCTCCCCAGCTTAGCGATTTGAAAAAAAAAACACCACCATAATTTACAAATTCAAGTGCCCTTTGGGAGATTGTATCTTCAATGGATTCAACAATATTTATGTTGGTCACACTACAAACTCACTCACGACATTCGACACTACATTTAAACGACAATTCTAACATCAATGACATACCAGGCCACATACACAAATCCTTGTCAAAAACGCAACCATACTTAAACACGAAAACAATCACAAAAACTAAAGATACTCAAAGCCATATACATAAAACAGTTGAAACCTAACCTGAACAAAGGTAACTACGAAATTTCCACATTCTCAAATGCCTATAATAAATAACAGAAGCGATTGGTTATCCCAATGACTTTCCATACTTAATACTTCTTGCCCCCACTCTTGTGCAGTCATGTGAGATGGCACAAGCTGTAGTGTGATTTTCACTTTCAGCATGCACGCACCTGTTCGCCAATTCTCCAAACAAACAAAATAGACGACTACTACTATCGTTCATTTGCGAACTGCTTGTTACAACCACACTATTGTCATCTTTGATAATGGCTGATGTAAGCCGAAAGCTCAGAAAGGATTAAATAAAAACATGTATCAATATTGTGATTTTCTTTCCTCTTTAAATGATAATGCTATTAAGCTTATCAGAAGATATGAAAATAATTTACATAAATCAACAAAACTTGTCTATTTTATTTAATGAAACATGCATCAATGAAAAACTGCTGCCTAAATACACACAATTTAAAATATATACACATGCCCACACTATGGGCCATAATTATTAGGCAACCCCAGTGCTTTAAAAAATGATGTATTTCATACTATTTTTTGTATTTATTGCCAAGTGAATAATTATAAATGAAAACAGAATGGTTCTTTTGTTAATACTGCACAGTAACATGTGCATCAAATGAATTTATAAATATTTAATAATTACCTATATTGCAGTTTTATCAATGAAAGAATGAAGAAAATTTAGGGTGATTCGGACAAGTTCATCTTTGCTTCCTTGCCTTGTAAAATTTTGCAAAGTGATAATAACAAAAGAACCATTCTATTTTCATTTGGCAATAAATACTCAATAATATGAAATACATCATTCCTTTTAAAAAACTGGGGTGGCCTAATAATTATGACTGGTAGTGTATATTTTGTCAGATTTGCTTTGTGGATACCTGCCTTTGTATTCCTGAATATTCTTTGATTCTGGTAGTTTCCAATATATACAGTGATCACATTGTCTTAAATTCTAGTCTACATAGAACTGGTATTTAGATTTTGCCTTTAGTGCCTCTCTCTATACTGCTGTAGATTCTTTAGTCTGCATTAAGCTAATTCCTGTTACTCTTTCTATGTTTATCATAAATTCTTGTGGATTCTCTGTTGTACTGTAACGAAACCTGTCATCACCATCATACCCTTTTACGCCCAATGGTGTGTAGGGCAGTAACTTTTGTTACTGTTTTCATAATTGTTTTTATGGGGCAGAGTTGTTAGCCCTGCACCCAACCCCCAAGCCTGGTGGACCATTCTTGCTCCTTATGTTTACAGCACCTGGTATTCCCAAATGGTCACCCATCTAAGTACTGACCAGGCTTGAAGTTGCTTAACTTCAACGATTGGACAAGAACTGGTGTATTTAACACGATATTGTCGTAGACAATGAAACCTGTATTGATATAATATTATCTTTGCATACATAGGTTCAGCTTTGACGGTGCATCAATAAATATGTAGCCTGCCACTAAGTTATTACACTACATGTCAAATTATTATCGACATAACTTCTAATATTTCAAAAATTGTTCAATCAATTCATACAAAATTTGCACACAATACTTGCAACACTGACCTGCGCAATCGCTGAAGTTTTCGTACTAATTTACGCGATGTAAACAAACTGACACCATATTTGTTATCAGCATGGTGATTTTAGTGTGCCTTATTATTAAAAAGGTTTAGTAAAATTCCCAGAATTGAGCAAACCAAAGGTTTATTAATGTTGCACGTGAATGTTTATGATCAAAAGAAGCTAATAAATAAGATAATCAAACAAATAAGATACGAACAAAGACAGAGTTTTAAACAAATTAGTAAGGAATGTGCTTTCCCTGTTTTGAAATTAATTCAAGAAGTCGACTATCCATAGAATTTGTTAATTGTGGGATGTCATCTGCTTTAATGTCGTGAGATATGTCAAGAATTGCTTCTCACAACTCAGCGTTGCTCCTGAACTGTCATAATAATTTGGCATGTAGTGGCAGGCTACATATTTATTGATAAACCGTCAAAGCTGAACCTATGTATGCAAAGATAATATTATATCAATACAGGTTTCATTGTCTACAACGATATCGTGTCAAATACGCTGGTTCTTGTCCAATCACCGAAGTCAAGCAACATCAAGCCTGGTCAGTACTTAGATGGGTGACCATTTAGGAATACCAGGTGCTGTAAACATAAGGACCAAGAATATATTTTGATAAGCATTTTTAAAAAAATAAATTGAACAAAAAATTCACAATGAAACCAAAATATCCACCACTCTTATCTCTTAATATATTGTTCATCTTAGCAGTCAATTCTTTCCCTGAAGAATTCTTTTAACAAAAAGTGATAAATTCATTGAATATTAAGTTTTCTTAGCATTAAGTAATTTTAAATGGATATTTTAATCCAATATTATTTTTTACTACTATGAATATTATTTTTAATGGCTACACATGTGTAATTTTATATCCATGGTTTTTAAATTTTCATTAAAATCAGCTTATCTTAACCCTTTAGCATTCAACCCACTGTAACCCGCCCCATTTATTAATCAATTAGTTAAGTGCCATATGTGATACACGCTTGGGCGATCATGTCTGACTGGGCAAAAGACTTTCCCACAATAGGTTGCCATTACTTTCTACAGTAGATTGGTTGCCAACCAAATCTATAGAACCCAATCTGTCCTGTTATTCAACCCATAGCTGGGGAGAGGAAGAGATGGTTAAATACCTTTCCCAAGGAAATTTGCGTGCAAGTGAATGCAACCAATTCGACTGAAATTCAAAGTTGGCTCTCAGATTTCTCGGCCCAAGCTGATATCCACAATCCCCCATGTATGCTTTGCCAATAATATATGACAACATCATTGCAAATCATGCAGGAAGTCATGCAAGCAATGAGAATTTGGCCACAAATGGTGAAACTTTGAGAGCCAATATTTACAGCATGTTGAATGCTATAATGTTAAACACAGAATTTCAATAATATTCTCTGTTTTCCAGAACATCTTTTGTTTGCTAATCTTAACATTAATTCAATTATCAGTTATGAACAAATTAATCCATACACTCCTAAGACAAGCCATATGGTTATATACATATTTCATATAGGGAGATAATTTTACTCACTTATATATGTCAATCCATTTTTTATGATTTTTTTTAGAAAGTTAAATTAATATCAACTGGTATAGATCAAAAGGTTCTATAAAAGAAGAATATTAAACTTATATCCTTTTTTTTTTGTCCTTCAGGGAAACCACTCCTATAGCAAAAGCATGAGTTGGGCTTACAGATATTCTGATAAGAGATGTGCATTTTCATAAAATAGAACTTTGCTTTATCAAGATGGTTTCCCATAACCAAATTGGTAATCTTAGAGTTTTTCTTTTATGAGGATTCAGAGAGAATTGAAACTGACCATAATGATGAATGTCCTAAGAATTTTTTTACTAATTTTTGAGATAGTGGAAATTAATAGGTTAACCAGTTTCATAATTGGTCATCCTTCTTTATTATATTAGTGAAATTTTAATCCTGGCTTAAGAATCATGAGTTATTTTGAACATAAATTTTCAATAATGAAAGTTTTCCATTCATTTTTTGTTAGCTAATCTTAATTCAATTCTCAACTGATTTAATACATACATATGACCAGCCATATGAGCATATACATATTTCATAAAGGGAGATAATTTTACACACTTGTATATGACAATCCATGTTTTTTTATTGACTTAGAAAGTGAAATTAATATCAACTGGCATAGATCAAGAAGTTTTATTAAAGAAGAATAGCAAACTTCCATATTTTTTTTCTTTCTTCAGGGAAACCACTTCTATAGCAAAAGCATAGGTTGGGCTGCAGATGTCCCAATGAGAGATGTGCATTTCTATAAAATAGAGCTTTGCTTTATCAATATGGTTCCCCATAGCCAAATTGATAATCTTTTGAGTTTTTATTTTATGAGGATTAAGAGAGTATAGAAACTGACCATTATGATGAGTGTCCTAAGCATTTTTGCTGAATTCATTAGCCATTTTCAAGAGGTTCATTTTTAATATATTTTTCAGTTTTTATATTTTAAGTTGCATTGGAGTAGTAGTAATTTCGTTAAACCTCATTCCTCCCCTTGGTTCTCTCCTGCCTGTTCAGCCGTGATTGCCCACGGGAACCACTACTTCTGACTATTTCAGAGACATTCATCTGACCACAATAGGCGCCTATTCACATCTGCTCATAATGAGTGCAAGAGAATCCTGAATGACGCCAAGCAGTTGTTTGCTGAGAGAATGAGATAGCACATAGCTGACCACAAGTTTGGCTGCAAGGACTATTGGTGGTTATGCAAATGGGTGCTGAACAATCCCTCCCTTAATAAATTTGAGGTCCTCACAGTATCAGCAGACAAGTCCGAGTGGTTTGCTCACAGATTCTCATCCAACTCCACATTTGACTCATCTGGAATAACCTCACCTGACTTCCCTATTAGAACTGAGGCTAAACTAAATGATGTATACATTACCTCGACAGTAGTATCTTAAGTAATATCAAAACTTGACTCCCATAAGGCGAGCGGTGGTGATGGAATACTGGTGATTGTCCTTATGAAATGTGCCCCTGAACTCTCCTCTGTTCTCTCTAAACTACTGTAAACTCTCTAACTACTGCCTTTCTGTTTCCTGTTTTCCCACATACTGGAAGTCCTCTTCTGTCATTCTTTATTTAAGAACTCTGGTGAACTCTCGGACACATCCAACTATCACCCTATCAGCCTTCTACCAGTTTTCGGTAAAGTGTTCGAGGCCAATATTAATGCTGAAATTGTTCAACGTCTTACTGCCTATAAACTATTCTCTGACAGGCAGTATGCCTTCCACTTCACCAGATCCACAGCCGAAATGCTAACAACCATTATGGAGTACATGTTCCAGGCCCTTGAGGAGTCCGGTGAGGCTCGTGCTGTTGCTCTGAACATCTTCAAGGCTTTTGACAGGGTTTGGCATGCTGGCCTTCTATGCAAGCTACGGGGTTACGGTATTACCAGACACTTGCTTGATCTGATCCAATCTTTTCTAAATAACCGCATAATGAACATCATTTTGAATGGGCATGCCTCTACATCCTACTGTAAATGCTGGTGTCCCTCAAGGATCTATCCTAGGCCCAACGCTCTTATTTTCATAAATGATCTCCCAGATGATCAAGTGCCAAGTAGGCATCTATGCAGATGACACCACAATTTACTCCCGCATCAGTAACAAATCCAGCATGGCAGACAAACATAATCTCGCTGTTGATCTTGAGAGGGATCTACATTCTGTGGTGGATTGGAGTAAGAAGTGGCTTGTAAATTTCAGTGCATCTAAGACCAAGCAATGTCTGTCAGTCATTACAGGCAACCTCTCCTGCCTCCCATAAGTATGGACCAAGCGAGTCTCCCTGAGAGCAATACACTGCACCTCCTCGGCCTTACCCTCTCTTCCGATCTTAAGTGGAACCACTACATTGAGTCAATAGCTAAATCCACTGCTAAGAAGGTTGGGTCACAGTGTCGGGCCAGGATGTTTTTCCTGCCAGAATCCATTCTGCATATATACAAATCAACCATTCATCCGTGCATTGAGTACTGCTGTCATATATGGTCAGGGGCCCCTGCTGTTGATCTCGGTGTTCTTGATAGGCTCCAAGGAATCAGTAATATGATAGGTACCGACTTGGCAGCTCGACTCCAGCCACTTCCCCACCGACGGGATGTGGCTTCTCTTTCTCTGTTCTATAAATAGTTTCATGGCTTCTGCGCCAATGAATTTAAGTCACTGGTGCCTCTGCAACAGGTGTTTACTCGTGCAACCAGACTGGCTACTGGGTCTCACCCATTCACAGTTAGATCAATCAAATGCAGACGACAATTCTACTCCTGCAGCTTCTTTTCTTGCACTTCCCGCCTGTGGAATTAATTTCCATATTCTTGCTTTCCTGACGGTTACAACTTCTAGGAATTTAAATGCAATGTCAATACTCACCTCTTAATCACTTGACTTTAGTTCTTTTTACACCACCCTGTATATCTTTTCTTTTCTTAGCACCTTTGCAACTGTCATCACACCTGTATTCCCATCCTTCTCTCACTCCTTTCTAACTAGTTCGTCTTTCTCTTCAATCTAATCTTTTTACTCTTGTGCAGCCCCCTAATCTTTTTACTCTTATGTAACCCCTCAATCTTTTTACTCTTATGTAGCCCCCCCCAATCTTTTTGCTCTTATGTAACCCTCCCCCAATCTTTTTGCTCTTATGTAATCCCCCACCCAATCTTTTTACTCTTATGTAATCACCCCCCCCCCCCAATCTTTTTACTCTTATGTAGCCCCCTGCGCGTCAGTGGTGTTACCGCCTTGCTCGGGGTGATATGATTAAAAAACAAAATCCAAACATCCCTAACGTATTCCTGTTTGTTACAAAGCAAGTCATATTGAGTGTTGGCTTAAACCACTTCATAAAAAAGTAAAGGCTCTAAAACACAAGCAGTTACGGGGTGTGGAAGTATTCGGGACTAAAATATTAATAGTGAGTAGAAAGAGAAGAGAGTAATCAGGAGGACAGTAGATTACGATTAACATTGCATTTAAATTTTTTCAGACTAGAGCTGGTTGGAAAGCATGGAGCTGAAAGAGTTTTGCAAGTGGGAAGTGCAAGAGAAGAAACTGTTAGCATAGAACTTACGGCTTCATCTAACCAGCCCAACTGTAAAATGATGAGATTTTGATGTCAGTCTAGTAGTGCGCTTAAATTTATAAAGTGTAGGGTAGGGGTTAAGCTATCACAATGTGTTTAGTATAATAAGGAAGGTAAAGGTGTTGGGTATTACCTATTTATTATTCATTAATATTTCGAGATCAGAATCTCATCTTCAGAATGATAGAGCTTGGTTTCAAGTTGTCCACCGCTGGACCGTGCCTTTAAACAAAAGTGTAGATACCAAAATGAAGAGCTCATCTAAACAATTACCTTGAAAGTATTTATAAAAAAGACAATCTTACAGTAGAGGGTAAGTGACTGAAGCCAAACTACTAAACCAGGACCAACATGGCAGAGAATAGCAGTTATCATCATTATAGAAGGATTCAGGAAAGACTTAGAATAGTTGGTTATGTTTATGTATGTATGTATGTGTGTGTGTGTATATATATATATATATATATATATATATATATATATATATACTATAGTCATCCGCAGACAGATCTGTTTCGCTGTATTACAGCTAATCAGTATGGCTTAGACTCCAGTCGCTTCCTAACCCAGGATTGAAACCCGACCGAATTGGCATCAGTCGGTGATTCTACCCCTAGGTCACGAGCGTCCAGTAGAAGAAGGCAGGCTTTTTAGCGCATATAAACACGCCCAATAGCTAGGGTGCTCCAATTCATTATCGAATGAGCAGTGCGTAAATGCTGGAGTAGCTACTGTTTACAAAGTCTACCACTCTTCCAGAATGCTCAATCAGGGTGTGAGAGTGTAAATATATATATATATATATATATATTTTTTTTTTTTTGGTTTAGTTGTTAGTGATGTTGACTTTTGTCTAGATTAAAAATATTTAATGTTGTAGAAATACTATCTCTGTCCCATAATAGTTGTTATACTTAGTGTATGAAATATATATGCACATGTATACATCATTATGGGACTGAGATATGAAAATTATTATGAGCAGAAAATAGTAAAAGAAACAAAATAATACAAAATATAATTTCTGTCTCATAAGTTGTTACATTTAAAGTACAAAATATAGATGCAAATGTAACAAGCATGATGGGACATAGTACTTTTTTCTTTTTTTTTCAGACAAAAAAAATATTTATTCCCATATTATGATTAATTCATTTTTAATAAACATTAATTTCTTTTTTGTTCTATTTTCTTTCAATTTATAACGTTTTCTTTGTTTATATTGTTTTATTTTCGGCATTTTCTGTTTTTAACATATTTCCAAAATGCCTTTAGGTAGCATCATTTGATTATATTGAAAAACATATGAAACTGTTATAAGAATGCATATAAAACTAAAACAAAAAACAATTTAAAAAGCAATTTTGGCCAACTTACCGGCAGTAGAACTTAGACAATTTTATCAAGGTCAGATGTGAATCTGTAATTATATAGACAAATATGATCCAAACCTGATGATAAAAGTTAAGTCATTATTTTATGTGACAAATATTTAGTTTTAAAATAAAAAATCTCATTGAGTATTATATAAATAAAAAAATTCTTTTTTTTTTAAACTGTCAAAACTTCAGATTAAAATTAAGCCTACTACATGTCAGTGTATAGGTCTATTGATCCAACCTTGTTTATATATATAATCTCAAACTATCAAATTAATTATTGGCTAAAAATGGTTAGATGAATAAAAAGCACTTAATGCAAAGGGAATGTTGGTATTCCTGTAAAATTATTAAATTATTCATTTTTGTTATTTGTATTGAACACTTTTTATTCATACAACCATTTTTAACAAATAGTTAATTTGTCAGTTTGTTTTTTGTTCTTTTTTGTTTTGTTTTTAATTGAATTTGGCTCCTAATTTGTTATAGTCATTGAGCACTCTATTACATTGGTCTTCCTGTAAAATCTTAACTAGTGTGTATGTGTTTGTCTATACTTCTGAGATGAGGTAGAATTTACACTTTTTACATTGTTCAGACTGTTATTATGGCAATAATGACAAGGACAACAGTCCAAACTATGTAAATAGTGTGTATTTGTGTTTGATGCATTTAAAAGGAATCTCTTTATCTAACCATGGAAACAAAATTGTCTGATCCCAGTGCAGAAAGCAATCAATAATACAGAAAAATATATAATAAATTTAATATGTTCATTTATTTACTCTAGTTTAATGACATTACATCTCCTCTTCAGGAGACTTGATGATAATTGGATTTATTTCTAGAAATTAAATTTTACTTAAAAAATATTTTATGACAAACTTACAGTGAATAAACAATTATTTTAGATATGAAAAATGTAGTCTTATATTATCAGATGTTGCATTACATAAAGCTTTTGGATCTATTGTCAAGTGTGATATACACAGATATGATTAAAAACATAATGTTAATTCTTTAAATTGTTTTTTTAGGTATATTGGAACTATGAAATGGGGCGGGGTGAATAATTTAAAAAAAAAATTTTGTGTTGAAAACCACTCACTTGTTTTTCATATTATGTTATTAGTGAAATGGTATTCAATGCCCGAGCTGCAGCTGTGATTGGAGCCGAAAATGTTCCAAGATTAAATTCGGAAGCACCTTACTTCTCCGACTGTTGCTCTGCTGATATAGACACATCAATTTTTGTTTGCCCCTTTGAGAGTGGGAATGATGTCAGGTCTTTCTCCCAGTCTAATATACCTTTAGAAATAAATTGCCTACAAGAGAGAGAAATGCTCATCCCCTTACTAGATGATAATTCATCATCTTATCAGGCTACAAAGTTCCTTGAAACAAAGCAAGCTTTACAGGATGGCATGATGCCTGTAGAAGACATAGTATCTTCACAGGTAGAGACTTGTGAAAGTGTCTATAATTTGGGAGAAGAAATGTCTTCCCATGAACAAGAAACCTTAGAACAAGGTTTAGACATCTTCCAAGAAATGGATGGAGTAGTTTCAACTGAAAACAAAGAATTACAAAACAAAAATGTTCAAGTTTCAGTTGAGGAGATTCCAGTTGAAAGTGAATTTGTCAAAAATGCTGTAGTTTTGGGCGAACAAGAATTCCCCAAACGATTGAGTGAGAATTTCTCTCCTGAGATTCTAAATTATCAAGAAAAATGTGTAGCAATTGTGTATAAGCTCCAAAAGATGGATGTTGCAGTGTTTCCTGAAGAATTTGATCTTCCTGAAGAACAGACTGGTCTTTTAGTTGAAGCTGAAACTGAAGACTTCAAAGAATGTTTAGAAACAATTGCTGACATGTCTGCTTCATCTAAAATTGTACCCTCTAAAGAAACAGTACCATTTTTAGAAGAACTGGAATCCTCCAAAGAGAATAATGCTGTGGTTCCTATACAGGTTGAAACCTCCAGAGGAGATAGTTTTGCTCAAGCAGAAACTTTACATAAAGAGAGTATTACAGTTCCTGTTATAGATGAAAATCTTAAAGATGAAGTTATCACTGCATCTATTGAAGCTGAAGGCTTGAGAGAAAAATTTATCCCAATTCCAGTCAAAGTAGAAACTTCTGAAGAAGGTATGATCATTCCTACTGAAGTTGAAAGCTCTGCAGAAGGCGTGATCATTCCTATTGAAGTTAAAACTTCTAAAGAGGATATGATCATTCCCGTTGAAATGGAAGCTTCTGAAGAAGAGAGTATGATCATTCCTGTTGAAATGGATGCTTCTGAAGAAGAGGGTGTGATTGTTCCCATTGAAATGGAAACTTCTGAAGAAGAGGGTGTGAGCATTTCTGTTGGAGCTTCTGAAGAAGAGGGTATGGTTATTCCCATTGAAGCCTCTGAAGATGAGACTCTACCAGCCCCAGTTGAAGTCGATATTCCTATAGCACAAGAAATACGTATTATAGTAGCAACAAAAGAACATGCACCAAAACGCGCCGTTGAACGTGAAATGCAAAATGATGCATCTGTCGTTGCCATTCGACGTAAAAGGTTAGCTCTCTGGTTCTTTCTGGTTTTTTTTTTTTTTAGAGTGTCTTGATTGTTCGAAATGACTATCCTTATTGTTGCATCATATTCTTCCTTTCTGTCACTAAAATTTCCTATACCCAACTTTTTTCTTTTCAATCTCCTAAATAATTCTGATTTGTGCATTCCGTTTGATCATAGCTTGGTAATTTATTCCAGACTAGCATCCTCATGTTGCCATTGTCATAATTTCAACTGGCATCATTTTGGGTTCTGAAAGAGTTTCTGTGTTTGGACAGCACGGAAAGCTTTGCTACGAGATATATTTTAACTGATGTGTGTGATAAAAACCATGTAGACAATTGCCATGTAATGGTTATTAGCATTCACTCATAAAATTGGATCAAATCAAGCCAGATAAAAATGTTGGTCTGAATAAATTACCGAATAGATAATTATACTTATACGTTCCTCTCTTGTTCTCCTCCCTTTTTAGTATACTTTTTTTTTGTTCCTATTTTTATTTACATTGGTGTTTAATACCATCCTATTTCTACCTTGCCAAGCATGATTTGATCCTGCCTTTCAAATGATATTGTATAAATATGCTTTTTGAAAGGATCAAACTGAGTCTGAGAGATCAGGCTTTGTGTATTAATTGTGCTGTTTAACTTACTGTTTTCTATTAATTTCTCTCATAAAGAGTTATCTTTATTTAGATGCAAGCTGAAAGAATTGGTGCATATGCTAGGCTATGAGGACCTCATTAGTAGACCTAGCAAAGAAAAATAATAGGATATGTGAGCCGTTAATAAAGAAAGAGAAATGACAGCAAACTTTTATCACCAACAGCATCTGTAATAAAAAGAGAAAATCTTTAGTGAGTACAGTCAAACAGGACAAGCAACAGCACTCATCAGCAGGCACGCTTATGACCATGTCACATTAAAAAAAACTGTTTCCTCTACAATTTTCTATAAATATTTTCATGGCAATTACTCTAATGAGCTTTTTTCTGGTACCTCGACCGCATAAATTTAAGCATATTACTAGGGTGGCATCTAGGTTCCGCCCTTTTACTGTTAAAATAGTTAAATATAACTATCTCTTCTACTCCATCAGTTTCTTTTCTTCTGTTTCCCACATGTGACACTCTCTTCCATTTACTTACTTCCCTGATAGCTACCATCTCCAAAAGTTTAAATGTAATGTTAATTGCCTTCTTCAATCTCTTTGAATCCCATTCATTTTCTATCCTTTTTCGACACCCCTTGTACACTAGTGGTAGTCTCACTTTGCTTGGGGTGAAATGATTAAAAAATAGAAACAAAAATAAATTACCAGAGTTAAGCAACATCAAACTAATCAGTAGCTAGATGGGTGACCACTTTGGAATACCCATGCTGTTCACTTGAATGTGCAGGTGGTGTAATGGATAATTGTTAACTTGGAGCACCAAGTTTAAATTCCAGTTGAGTTTGTTGTATTCACTCATGCAGAAATGCCGTTGGGAAAAGTATAAATCCACTTCTCCCACCAGCTATAGATTAATTAGTAAGACTTGTATCACTAAATCATTATCTCCAAAACACAAAAATTCTTAGAATCTAAAAATATTTTCTAGCTTTAAATAACTTGCAAAGGGTTAATAAGCCATATAAATGGATGACTTCATTAATCATCAGCAGGCAGGTTAGGTTTATGGCTCCAAGTTCACAGAAAATAGCCTAGTGCTTGATTTGTGAATTCTGTGACATAGTAATTGTGAATTCAGTTCTTGGGCTGGGCAGTGTGTAGTTGAACTCTGTGGAAACAGTGTGAGTAATAAATGAGAAATACTAAAAATAAGAACTAGATGAGATATTCCTAGACATGGAAATGGTCTATCCCTGTAGATTAAGTATAGGTTTCAGTTTGGAATTCCCTGTAGGTCATCTGGATTGACATATACCTGATGAAGGCACAAAAACTGAAACATTGTGATAACAACAAAGAGGAGGATAATAGTGAAAGTAATGTTTTAAGTTACAATTAAAGATGTGCTTTGATTATAGCTAAAATCTTCTTTTTTTTTTTCTAAGTAATATCAAATATATTGTCGTGCTTATATCTTTTCTTTACCACTTGAATCATATTTGCATTAAATGAATAATTGAGAGTAAAGCTAGTTTGTCAACTTCACAATATTCTGGTTAAAAATATTAAAACTAGTTTAAAATTCATACTTTTCAACTGTCTCAAAAATTATATTTTGTTTGTTGCTCTATCAATAACAAGAGACACATACATTTTTAGGTTACTATTAAAATCCTTTATTCCTGACTTGAGTGAATAAAAACAAAAAAAAAATTTCTGGTGATGCAAATCATGCTTGGCACCTCTCAGTAGGCAAATGTCATGTTACTAGCAGAATAGAATTTTTAAAAAAATTAGTATTCTACATTAATATAAAGTTTTTACATTATTTTCTAAAACCAGAAACAAAAATGACATAATTAATTTTTTTTTTTCAGTTTAAAACTAGAAAACTTCAAACATTGTACCAGACTGGCTAACCACATGTTTAAATTAAAACTGAAATATGGAAAACACTCTGATATAACTTGCAACCTAATGAAAATAGCCAAACCATACAATGGTGGTAAAGTATGCAGGTTATGCCAGGAGGAAAAATTAGCTATTATGTTGTTCCCAGAAAGGAAAAAAAATTGCTAAATGAAAGATCGGAAATTATGTCCAAATGTAATGATATCCATAAATACTTACAAGGATCATACAAACATGGATGAAAGTGTTCTAATATCCTTAAATAACTCATCCCTAATTTTGAAAGTTTTTTGGTTATTTGAAAATTTCAATTGTGTGTTCGTAAAAAATCCCTGTTTGAACATTTGAAAAGCAGTAAAATAAGTTATTGTAAATCACCTGAAGATACTGAAGGGTTGAAACCTAGATCACAGAAATAACTCATTTCCAAATGAAAAATTATATATAGATCTATCACCTGGTTCACACACCACCCACGTCTATTGAACAGGTTAAGAGACTCATCCCTTGTTCCCTGTTTAAGATATGGTTTCCGGCTTTCTCTTTTCCAATCTTTTCACTATTACATAGCTCCCTGCACATCAGTGGCGTTACCGCCTTGCTCGGGGTGATACGATTAAAAAAAAATATATATATAGTGTATTTGGTCTCTCTTTTATGCACATTTCATTAAAAATGACAGTACTGTGTTCTTAATCAATCAAGGTTCGTAAATAATTACATTAAATACGCCATAACCTGTTTGGTGAGAAGACTTGCGTTGCATCTATCAGATCATAGTTCAGTTCCATCTCATTTAAATACACATGGAGGCCTACTAAACTCTATCTATAAATACTCATTGATAATACAAATATAATAGCATCTTCCACATGCAAAAAAGGCTATAAATAACTGAAACATTATTAATTAAAAAAATCCAGCATTTAATAATATCAACTACAAACACGGCAACAATGTACTTGCTATGTTTAGAATATAAAATACTAGCAGTATAGCCCAGCGTTGCTTGGGTGTAATGAAAGCTTTAAAACTAATTCATGGTCCTGGAGCTCAGACTCAGCCTAAAGAATATTTGTGTGAAGTTTGGTGAGAATTGGATTGTGTCTTGTCAAGTGATGTAGTTTATTTTAAATTATATATATATATATGGGCAGCATATCTTCATTCAAACATGGTTCCTTGAATAACAAATAAATAGACATTATGTCTATTTATTTCTAATCAGTTTGTTGATGTTAAGATGAAATTTATCAAGGAAAGTGCCATAGTTTTTTCCTACCCAAGTACATTCAATCTCCTCAGGAGTGAATTACAAAGACAAACATTGTAAATGTGATCCTTGTGATGGTGGTTTTTAAAAACAAGTGTGACCACACGCTGTTATAATTGTTTTAAATTTTGAAATTTATCTGTTGTTTTTGAGGAAAAGAAAATGTATGACAAAGAGGAAAAGTGGAACAAGTCACATGAAAACTTTCTATTTTGTCAGACATTCCCTGCCCCCGCCACACACACACACACACACATTATTATAAGAATATATATATTTATATGTATATTTATTTTAACGTGTTTTCCCCACTTTTTTGCTCTTCATGTTCGTTGATGTTCTTTTCATTTGATTTATAATTCCAACGATTTTCTCCTGATGAGATGTTGGACGAAAGGGCCTTAGGCACAGTAAATAAATTCTTTGTTTTTAAAATAGCATACAAATTTTGTACCTCAAACATTTTATATATATATATATATAAACACACAAATTAATAATTAGTGATTCTCATAAGTAATTAATGAATAAGAGTTAATTTCTGGGTTAATTTTGATTGGCAAAGCTATTAGTGCTATTAGATTTCAAAACTGTCCCAACATAAGCCTGGCCTGAACTTATGATGCAAGAACAGCTGATATATTGATATAATTTAGATTACAATCACTTAAAATGTTTCATTTGTTGTCTGAGTGTTGGTACTAATCTACTAAGAATCTTTGGATTGCCAGGAATCTCAAGTGACAAACTTTTTTTTGTCTTATGAATTCAAGAATTAAAGAATGTAGACAGAATGGATTGACTGAGACATTGTGGTCACAAAACAAAAAGCAACACAAAAAAAGGAGTTCAATTTTCTTGAACAACTCTTGGAATGAGAATTACTTTTCTCAAAATGAAAATCATTTAAATTTCTTTAAGTTTGCAATCAATAGTTTGGTTTTCTTCTGTCTCTATAGCTTAAGCTTATTTTTATAAAAGTGGGAAATTTTTGTCATTATAGTTAAGATAAATAAAATATTGAGAGAACAAAGTGCCACAGGAGAGCAAACTTAACACAATTTTCATTAATTCTTTTCGCATAAATTTCCTCAGTTTTCAAAACAAAGTTTGATTTATAGACTTGTGATTGTTATCACTATAATTTATGCTGAAGACCTCAGACTTTAGAAAATTATTTTAGTAGATGTCATTTTTTGTTCAAATTTCCATAAACTATTGATTTTTAACTTTAATACTACTAAATGTCTATCAGCTTAAAATGACATCTTCAAATTTAACAATGCAGGTCACTTGTCACCAGGTTTTTTGTTATGAATTTTTCAAATCCCTGGGTAGAACTTTAGATTTTATTTATTACATAAAATATGTAAAATGTACACTGTTCTTTAATACTGATAAATCTGTTAATTAGTTTCTTAAAGAAAATTCCAGTGTGTCACAAGAAAATCAAGAGAAAAGTTCTTATCAGAAATCAATTGTGACTTGTCAACTCTTGGAATTGTATCTTCTAAACATTGTCTTTTTGGAATGTTGGCAATCCTTAATTTCTTGTCCTTTGTAGCTCTTAATAAATTTGTTTTTGTTGTTTCTCTTAAATCTCTTCCTGATATCCATTTACTTAAACTCGTTATGTAGGTTGTATATTGTTTTCTTCTGTTTCTCTTGCCTTCAATCTGTCCTGTGAATATCAAATTTTCCAAGTCTTCTTTCCTTATTATGTGCCCTAGAAATTTCAGTGTCCTATTTTCTCTTCAACTTTGTGGTTGCTCACATGTTTGGTTAATAGTATCTTCAGAATCCTTTTGTAGAACAACATTTCTGTTGTCCCATCAATTGAAATTGTATAAATGCTGATAAAACGTTTAGTCCGTCCTTCCAAAATATGTTTAAGAAGTCTAAATAGAAAAAAAAGCTTGCTTTTCATACGTTGTAACTATCACAATATCTAGATGCCTCATATATGCAAAATTTAGCTGCTTTGCTTCAGTGCTCAAGTCAGTATGCTCTGAAAGGCCAACTTTGCATCTTTTTATATCTTTGGAAGAGTTAACAATTTTGTTTTAATTCAATATTAAAAAATTTTATAAACATTTTCGAAAAAATGTACATCACTTATGACTTTTTACTGTATGTATCAACTAATTAATATTTCTGTAACCAAAATGTAAACAAAGTAATTTAAGTAATGGATTTTTTAATCCTGAATTATTCTAATTACTTAAACATTTCTTTCTTTATTTTTTTTTCTTAGTGGGTGTGTGTGTGTATGCATATCGTGTGTGCTAGTGGGTGTGTGTGTGTATGCATATCGTGTGTGCTAGTGGGTGTGTGTGTGTATGCATATCGTGTGTGCTAGTGGGTGTGTGTGTGTATGCATATCGTGTGTGCTAGTGGGTGTGTGTGTGTATGCATATCGTGTGTGCTAGTGGGTGTGTGTGTGTATGCATATCGTGTGTGCTAGTGGGTGTGTGTGTGTATGCATATCGTGTGTGCTAGTGGGTGTGTGTGTATGCATATCGTGTGCTAGTGGGTGTGTGTGTGTATGCATATCATGTGTGCATGTATGCATTCCGTGTATTCGTGTGCGTATGCATACGGTGTGTTTGTGTGCATATGCATATTGTGCGCTAGTGTGTGTGTATGTATATCATGCGCTAGTGTGTGTATGCATATCGTGTGTGTCTGTACATATCGTGCGCTAGGGTGTGTGTGTGCCTATTGTATGTGAATAGGCTTGTTATTTATAATATATATATATATATATATATGTGTGTGTGTGTGTGTAAACAATTTTTTCTTTTTAAATATGACATCATTTCTTGTGTTTGAGTAGATATAGATGTTTATTTACAACCAGTGAAATTCAAGTTTACTAGTCTAGCTTATCAAAGTCTTTCTTAAAGAAAAATTATCCCTCACATGGGATAAAACCTTCATTTCCTTTTTTTTTCTGGAAAACCATCTTTTAGCTCTTACCATTAGACTAAAGAGGTCCTTACAGCAAGGCAAGGCTCAGTTACCCCTGTTGAAACTTCTTGGTGTCAATTTCTGCTAACTTTTATTTTTAAACCTGAAACATAAACAAAGTAATTTTAGCAATTAATGGATATTTTTAAATTGACATCATTTCTTATTACCATAAACATTACATTTAATGGTTGCATGTGTTTCAATAGACATCCCTATTCCTTTACAAGCAGTGAAATTAATGTCTACCAACCTAGATGATCAAAATTTCTTTCAAAGAAAAATTGCTGAAGATTGCATTGTAGTATGAAACTGATAGGTAGCATGCTGAGACCCATGTCCACAATATCATTGTTATATATATATATATATATATATATATATCTGTATGTGAATGTAAAATTTAAGGAATATGAATAATGACAAACAGAAAACTTAGCTAATGTGTTTTATCCTCTGATGGACTTCATCAAGTCAAATGTAAGGATTTTATTTTGGTGCAAGTATTTATAAATAAAAGTAAAAATATCATTAGTTTTTTAGTATTTTTAAATTTAAGAATGCCCTTACATATCCATCAGGCCAACTAAAAATTTTAGGTAAATTATGGGAGATGCTAAGTGATATAATTTCATGTCTAATAAACAAAACTGAGTAAACCTGATTGATTTCTTTTTTAATAATGTGATTATTACATATATTATTTTAGTCTGTTATTAATTTATGTAATATATATTTGAAATATTTTTGCTTATAAATACTTGTTGCAAAATATAATTCTTAAATTTTCCTTTATAAAGACCATCAGATGGTGAAACATGGCAACTAAGATAACTTTTACATTTGCCTGCCTGTCTCCATATATATGTGTCTGTGTGTGTGTGCATATATATATATATATATATATATATGTGTGTGTGTGTGTGTGTGAAAAGTGTATGTATATAATTATAAATATTATATATATATATATATATATATATATATATAATTTTTATATATTATATATGCGTGGTACTTATTTGAAAGCACTCAATATCAGTGATAGAGCTGACATATTCATATAGATAGGTGTGAGTTTGTAACACTAGGTTTCATGCTCTTGCGATTGTCAGAAAAACTGATTTTTTCTTTTTAAAATTGGCTATATGTAGGGCTGCATATATTGGTATATTTTTGTGGAAGTGTCTTTGCGCACATCAATGGGTGTACAAATGTGTATATATGTCTGCGTCTGTCATGACAACAAATTTTCCTCCCACTTCCACAAAAATACACCAATATACGCAGCCCTACATATAGCTAATTTTTTTAAAAGAATCCGTTTCTTTGACGATCACAAGAGCGTGAAACCCAGGGTTACAAACTCACACCTATCTATATGAATATATGTGTGTATATACATATATATATATATATATATATATATATATATATACACACACACACATGGGTCATTCAATTTGGTATAAGGACTTCTAATACAGATAAATGCTTACTTTTATTTTTCAGCATAGTCTTCCAGACGTGTCACACACTTTTCCCATCTGTGCACAAGCTTCCATATTCCCTCAGTGTAAAAATCTTTGGACTAATGTCTCAGCCAATCGCTCACAGCATTTTTGACATCATCACTTTCAAACTTCATGCTTCTCGTAAATGCTTTCAAGGGGCCAAACAAGTAAAAGTCTGAAGGGGCAAGGTCTGGGCTGTAAGGGGGATGAGGGAGCAGTTCTCAGCCCAGCTTGTTGATGGTCTGCACCATTTAGACTACTGTGTGAGCTGACCTTCGAGTAGGCAAGGTCATCATGGACAATTTTGTATGCTGTCCTAACAGATAGACTCAAAGTCCTTGCAATGTCATCCACTGTGACCCTTCTGTCAGAATGAATGAGGTCATTAACTGATTCAATCACCTCAGGAGACCTCACTTCTGTAGGCCTCCCAAACCTGTCTTCATCCTCAACATTGCTTTGTCCTTCTTTAAACAATTTAGCCCACTTGTAGACATTTTTGGCTGAAATATGCGGCACCATACACAGTTGACATTCTCCTATGAATTTCAACTGGTTTGCACCTTTCAGCAGCCAAAAACTTTATATCTGACCTCTGTTCAATCCTGGAGCATGCTTCTTGGCCAGCCATCTTTATTAATCTCCAAAACTCTCAAAGTTTTTTTCAATCTGCAAAAAAAAATTAAATCCCTTTTAAAAAAGAAGTAAAAGAAAAAAAAATTTAATATAAAGTAAACTTCTATCTGTATTAGAAGTCCTTATACCGAAAAAGTCACTTTATATATTGAATGACCCTCGTGTGTGTGTATATATATATATATATATATAATATGTGTGAAGACAGTGAAACAAAGTGTAAAATTTCAATAAACATGTGTTTTGCCAGAGAAACATATGTACTTGTTGGCTTTCCCTGTTTAAAATGTGTAGGGAAAATGCGTTTGGATCACTGAGGATAAGAGACTATCATAAATAAAAAATAATTACCCTAGCTTATACCCTCTAATATTCAGACTTGAAGAATGTCTGTTTACCTCTGTGTGTGTGTGTGTTTATATAGTAAAAATAAATTAGACACCTTTACAAATCCATTGGTAATAATTTATTTCGCAGAAATTTTACAAATACGCTACTCAGACCAAAATTTAGATGTTTTTATGAAAGATTTTGGTCAATGGAGCAGATTTGTAGAATTTCTGCAAAATAAATTATTACCATTGGATTTGTAAAGGCATCCAATTTATTTTCATTATAATACCATTAAATTCTAACATTGAATTTTCAACCTTAGCAAGAACACTACTTTATATATATTTTTTTTAATAATCATCTCATCCCAAGCAATTGTCTAAATTATACAAAAATGACACTGACATCTCATTTTAACAGATATATTTACCAAAATTATGTAAATATATCTTGTAATACTAAACAGTAAATATATTGCCAGACATAGGGTCTTCGAGTGATCAGCCTCTTGACCCAGGTCAGCACTACTTCATCAAGATACTTGATGTAAGCCTCCTTATTGAGTCTGAGGCCCTCACTAGCAAACTTGGGAGTTCTTTTCTTATCGGTATAAGTTTTCCAAGCTGCCATACCTTCATAATCATTATTAAACATTTGCAGCTCTTTCTGAATCCTCTGCAATGTCCTCACGCCCAAGCACTTGAAAAATGTTTTAATTAGAGTTTCTGGCACAAATGCCAAGCAATACAGCATGTCATTTCTAAATTTCTGGCAGAGTAAATTACGACATGAGGCTCTTTTTCTTACTGACTGTGCCCAACTGACCCTACAGTTGACAAAAGAAAAAAAACAATGTGCATGCATAAAATTAAAAATATAAAATTGCAGCAATTTACTCATTTCACACACAAATCTCTCTCTCTCTCTCTATATATATATATATATATATATATATATATATCCACCCAGGCATATACATATATTGGAATCCTTTTTGTTTACCCCACCCCTTTTTTTCATAATTGTACATATATAGGATGTGCGTTGTGGTGCAGTAGGCATAGACTTCGAATGACAAATCAGGGTGCTGAGTTCAAATTTCAGTTGAATTCCTTACATTCACTTATACACAAATACCCTTGGGAAAGGTATGAATCCATCTCTTCCCTCCAGTTATGGGTTAAATAATAGTACAGATTGAGTTCTATAGCCTTGGCACCCAGTCTACCGCAGAAAGCAATGGCAACATACTGCGGGATAATCTTTTGCCCAGTCAGTCATGTCTCTTTCAAGACATGATCGCCCAAGCGTGTATCACATATGGCAATTAACTGATTGTACATATATACATGCTTTTCAATATATATCTGTGCATACATGAGCATACATGTATATGCACATTATAGAGGGTTTTATTTTTAATGTATACCTGTGCACACGCATTCATATGTACAACTATTCATGTATCTATACCTGTGCACCTGTTTGGATATTAGGAAGTGATAAACTAGGGTAATTAAATTTGTGATACTCACTTATCCTCAGAGATCCCAAGGCAATTTCCTCACAGCCAATTTTGTTTTTCTTTCATTTTAAACTGTGGAAGCCAACAAGACCACGCATTTTGTCTCATCATCTTGACTTTTGTTTCGGATACTATTATATATCCTACACACACACACACACACACACACACACACATATATATATATATATCTATATCCTCATATGAGGAGGTGCTCATAAGAATTATGGTCAAGAACCATGAAACTTACATTCTATTCCACACTCACATACTCTCTCACACACACACACACACACACACACAAGGATGTGCTGAAAAATGTTCAAATATTCGCCTCGCAGTTCAACCCACATGCTTTCTTTAGCCCTTCCCTTTCAAGTTCTGATGTTTGATCACTAAAATACAGATTTTAAGAAGTGGGTTGGCTATAAATAAGTTAGTGAATTCCTTGTATTAATCTTTTGAGTTGATATAGTTTAAAGCATCATGTAGCCTGTGAATTGTTGGCCACAATTTTTTCTCGAGTTTCATTTTAACTTATATAAAAAAGTAATTGATTTTGTTTTCTTTTCTTTTTTTTTTTTTTTCCTGACATTTTCTTTTTAGTAGTATGATGATAATAGATAACTATGTATATATTTTTTGCTTTTGTTTTATAATTAAAATTGTTTGAAGGACCAACCAACCCATTTCAACTGGCCAACAGAAGTTGTGTGAAAGTGCTATGATGTAAAGTGTTTTTTTTGTTTATATATATATATATATATATATATAACATGCATGCAGGACATGTTTTTTTTTTTAAATTTAATAGATTGACAATTAACTGCATTGGAAATTAGCTTTGCCTACCTTATACTAACAACATTTGTTCAAGAATGCATTTACAAATTTTGAGCTTTTTTGTTTGTTTTTGTTGACAAATCAAAAAAGACAGTTGCAGCCACTTTCATACTTAAAAACACACACACTTGCACACACACACACACACACATATATATATATATATATATATATATATACACACACACACCCTTGTGCAAATTAATTAAAATAACTGCTTTAGTTTCCTTCTTTTTTTATTTTTGTTTTCACCATACTGTCAGTTTTAGATCCACTGGAGTGACAGGGTGTAATTGATTTTTATTTTTTTCATTAGATTACGTCATTTGTAGTGGTGTGCATTAATATGAATCCATTTTTGGGGTGTATGATGAAATTTGTTTGACCTTCAAAAATATTGTCATCTGTGATCACATCAGATTTTTATCATGCCCAGACACTTTTGTCTTGACTGTCCTATGACCATTGTCTGTGGTGAACATTACTCCAAAGAAGCAGATGAAAATTGTAATGTTGCAGCTGCATGAACACAGCAAGCCTTACAGAGCAATGGTAGATATTGTTGGTTTCAGACTTGAAACTGTCAATTGTGTCATCAAGGCAAAGAAATAAACTGGATCCATCAGTCCAAACGTAAAGGAAAATGCAGTTGTAATAGAAAAACAGTGCCAAGGGACATATACATGATCAGGAAAAGTGTGAAAGATCCTAGGAAGACATTAATTTTGTTTCAGTTAATTTGCGCACGGGTGTGTCTCTAGCTATCTCGGTCTAAAAAGTAAAGAAAAATATGGTTGTAAGAGAAAAACAACACCAAGAGATGACTTATACATGTTCAGAAAAAGTGTAATAGATCCTAGGAAGACATTATTCCTGTTGTTTCAATTAATTTTTGCAAGGGTGTATATATATATATATATATATATATATATATATTGTGTATTTGGGCAGGTTTCGTTAAAAATGACAGACACGGTATTATCAAGATATAAGTTTTTTTATATACTTGTTCAATATTCTTATGATTTTTTTGCTTTTCAGAACTCAAATTATGTAAGTATAATACAAAACCTTTGGACAATTCTTATATAATTTGAGTGCTGAAAAAAAAAACAATCATAAGATCACATAAAAAAATTATATAAAAAACTTAATGATAATGTTATCTGTCATTTTTAATGCAACCTGCATATATATATATATATATATATACACACACACACATACACATTCAATTTGCACAAGGGTGTATATAGTTTTAACCTTTGTTGTTTCATTTACAGTTAAAGTAAAAATCAGTCCTTCAGATACTTAATTTAAATCTTTCTTGCTAATACAGCTTTTTATCTTGTAAAATAAATTCTTTTTCTGATGATTCCAGTTTATTGGCAAAACAAGTTAAAGTAAAAATTCAAAAATAAGTGTTTAAAACATTTGTTTTAATTTTACAGTTCTCAGCTGTGAATTTGATTTAATTTTTTTTTTAATTTCTTTTTATTGTTCATTTTTCTAATGGCTTTAATTTTAATTCAAGTTTGAATGTTTTAATTGTCTTTTTTATTTCTGTACTTTTTTCTTTTTTATCAAAAAACGTTTTTAATTATATATTTGAATTATGCTATTGACAACCTCATAGAAATTTAATGGAAAATTAATTTTACTTATAATTTATATCATTATTAAACTAGAAAGTGACTGTTTTTTTTTTTGTTTTTGTTTTTTTGCTATTTGAATATTAAAATTGAAAATCTTTAAATTTGATCATCATAAAAGGGAAAAACTCAATCATTTATTTTTAAATATTCTTTGTAAATTTAAATAATTTTTTTTTTAATTCATTTTTTAATTCTAGTGATTGTCTAATAATTTTCCTCGTCTTTAACTTGACAGGGATTTGATTAAAATAAAAAGATGTTTGCCACAAATGCCTTTCCAAGGTGAAATGTTTATAATCAGTTTATTATCCATTCACTTATCTTTCAATTTAAACTCAGCAAAAATGCTGTAACTTGTTATACAAATTTAAAATATTGTCTCAGCATGTAATTTTTGGTACATCAATATGGTGATATAATTCATAATTTTTCTCTGGCTTATTGAGCAATTGAGCAGGTGATCTACAAGATGTAGAGAGCAAACTGTCTTGCTTATTAACAAAATTCTTACCCACTTGAGTCAAGTGGGTAAGAATTTTGCTAATAAGCAACACTATGAAAAATATCGCAATTAAGCTTCATGGATGGATTAGTTCCATCCCAAGACTTTTTGTGTCTCTCACCTAAATTTTAAAAGAAATAATAGATATCTAACCTTTTTTATTTTTTTTTCCAAGACTGGCTGACCCTCCCTATCTTGAAAATTTAGTAAAATATTTCTTACTTAAATTGGCTTTTGTGATACTAATCTAATTAAATCATCTTTGAGGATAGGTCGCACTTATTTTCATCAAATTTTTTATAAAAATCAGCAGTGCAACCTATCCACTTGCTATCAAAAAATCTGAAGTAGACTGGTATGTTAGTAGTCCAGATAAGTAACCTGGGCTTGAGCAAGAAAGAAAATTAATTTTTCCCAACATTTTGATTTTACACAATTGCATCTTCAAACAACACCGTGTCGCATGGTGATTAAAAGGGCTCAATCTGCACTGCTCATATTTAACATTAATTATCTGATTTACAATAAAAGACTATCATTTTCAAGTGATTTTAGGACTGAAGCGATTACTGTTAGCCAAATTCTTGCCTAAACATAGCAACTTTGCACTCAATAAGTAAATAACCATGCAACAACAACCAATCACTTTTATGTTTTAATATATGTGAGCAAAGTTTTGAAATAAAGGTGAATATTTGAAAATATTTTAACAAATATTAGTTATATTTAGGTTAAAATGCGCCCTGTAAATTGCCAGATTATAGTGTGACCTGTTTGCGAGTCAACTGCAAATACCCACTTTGACAACCCTAAACTAAGGGTGTGACCTATATATGGTGCAATATATATGCGAATGTATATGGTAATCAGTAAAAGGATCAGCTATTGGGAATTTTCTGGTGAAAAAAAAAAAAGTCCTTCACAAATCTTTCAATCACAACTGTGACAGTGTTTTCCTATGCAATGTCTTCTCACTAAACATCTCTATCTAATTGCTGCATCTTTTCTAGTGAATTTGTTCCTCATTCAGCACAATTCAACCAACCTTTTGCTCCAGCTCTTATCCTTTCTTCCTGCCAACAACTGGTTTACAGCCATATCATGTTGAGACACAGGTTCTCATATGATCACTAACCTAACATTAAGCAACATTGAGTCCTATCAGAACCTATAAGAGTACCCACTTGGGAATACCAGGTGCTGTAAGCTTTGATGTGTAGGCAGTATAAATAAATGATGGTTCAGAGTTGGAAATCAGAGAGATGGGTTCCAATTCCAGTTGGGTTCATTATGTTAACTTAGGTGAAAATGCCCATGAGAAAGGTATAAATCCACCTCTTCTCTTCCCAAATATGATCTGGTTCTTCCGTTATTCATCTCATGGTTCTTGACAAAATCCAAAGAAGGATCTGTAGTGTAATCAATCCTAACCGTAACTTAACCGATGTTGTGTAGCTTCCCTCTGTCTTTTCTACAAATATGTTCAAGGCAATTGCTCTGACAATCATTTTTTTTTCTCTGCTATTCTGACTGTGAATTTAAGCGTGCTACTAGATTGGCAATTAGGTCCCACCTGTTTACTGTTGAAACATTTAAATGCAACTGCGACTTTTACGTCAATAGTTTTTTTTTTTTTTTGCACTTCCTGTCTATGGAATTCTCTATTTACCTGCTTCCTTGATAACTACAATCTTCAAATATTTAAATGCGATGTCAATCACCATCTTCTATCTTCTTGGATCTTGTTCACCTTGTGTCCTTTCTTCAATCCTCCCTATTCTCAGTCTTCACTTTCACTCTCTGTCACCCCCTTGTGTATCAGTGTTATTCTTGGCCTTGCTTGGGGTGAAATGATCAAAAAAAAATCTATTTTCACATGTAAGAAAGAATTCTACTTTTTAAATCATTTAAAGTAAATTGGAGTAGATAGACTAAACTCTCACCCTGTTCACACTCTACCCACGTCTGTTGAACAGGTGAAGAGGCTCATCCCTTGTTTCCTGTTTAGGATGCAGTTTCCGGTTTTCTCTTTTCCAATCTCTTCAATCTTATGTTGCCCCCTGCACATCAGTGGTGTTACCACCTTGCTCACAGTGATATGATTAAAAAAAAAATATTTGAAGAAACCTAATATGACATATAACATCAATGGCAGTATTTAGGGAATTTTATAGTTGCATTGGTCATATTTTCTAGAATTTTATCATTATACTTAACTCTGTTGTCAACTGTAAAAAACAAAATTCTATTTTTTAAATAATAAAATGTGAAAATATCCCATGAACCTTAACACTAGATAAAAAACAAATAATCACTGCATACTAAAATATTTCATTGTTATAGTAGCAGAAGGCATATTTATCTATAGGCATTGAGGGATATTTTCTGCTACATTACAACAGAGTATCTCATTAGTAAAAAGGCTAGATCAGATTGTGTAACAGATAAATACAAAATAACATGTTTGATCTTATAGAATAGATTTTTAAATATTAAAGGATGTTCAATAAAAGTTGTGTTGTACTGGATTTTGCCATCCTGGTTTGAACATAGCTGATTTCTTTTATCCTTCTAGATTTGTTTTTTAACCTTGGGCGGGTAGTATTTTCTCACCTGACTTTGTTTTTTGGGTATGTGATGCAAGGTATGTAATGATTGTTTTGGCTTCTCTCACCTGATGTTTTTCTGTTATCAAGAAGCCTGTTCAAATTCTCTTCAACTGTAAGCTCCCTAATACATGCCAAGTAAATATATTTACAATAAATGGCAAACCCTTTTTTGTTTGGTAGGTAACATAGTTCATGCTGCTTAGTTTGTTTAGGTTAGATTAAACATGGCAAGTGTTGCTTGGAAAGTTCTTTAATTTCTTTGACCTTTATAGAGTGTCTATTCATGTACTTGAAAAAAAAAATGACATTTAGAAATACTAGTACTTTTTTCCATATGCCGTCTCTCTTCAGGATGTCTGCAATAATGGCTCTCCACAATTTCCTCTCTTCTGTAGCTCTTAATAAATTCTTTTTACTATCTCTGCCAAACCCTGCTCTGCTATCCATTCACTCAAGCACACCAGATATGTTATACGTTTTCTTCTTACCTTCAATATGTCCTGTGAGTATTAAATTTTTTAAGCATTCTTTCCTCATTATGTGCCATAAAACTTTCAACTATCTCTTCCTGATAAGTATAATTGTTCTTGTAGTTTGCATTGTCGCTAGAACTTTTTGTGGTATTCTCAACATCCTTCTGAAGAACCGCATTTCTGTTGCTTCAAGTCTTTTCTTCATCTGTGAAGAGATTGTTCAGCGTTCACTGCCATACAGGAGGACTGATAATACATAGTGATTCAGTATGCTTTTCTTTTTCTAAGGAAATTTTCCTGTTTCTTCATATTTTTCTTAACTTTAAAGAGACCCCATTGGCTATCTAAATGCATCTTTCGAGATCAGTTTTGTACTTTTCATTTTTTTTTTTTTTTTTTTTTTTTTAAAAAAACACTTCCCTGATATTTAAATTATTGCACTCATTTGATTTTCGTAGTTCCAATTTATAATTTGCATGTTAGGGTTTCCTTTCACTGACAGTCATATATTCTGTATTTTTGCAGTTCAGGTCTACTCCTTTTTTCTGATATGTCTAATTTTCTTTTTGGTATGCATATTCTGTAAAACTTCCAAATTGCTCACATGTTCAGCCTATGGTATTCTCAGCATTCTTCTGTAGAACTACATTTTTGTTGCTTCAAGTCTTTTCTTTATCTGTGAAGAGATTGTTCAGCATTCACTGCCATACAGGAGGACTGATAATACATAGTGATTCAGTATACTTTACTTTTTCTAAGGAAATTTTCCTGTTTCTTCATATTTTGCTTAACTTCATGGAGACATTGTTGGCTATCTAAATGCACTTTTGGAGATCAGTTTTATACTTTTCATCTTTTTTTAAAACACTTCAGGTATTTAAATTGTTGTACTTGTTTGATTTTTTTGTATTTCCAATTTATAATTTGCATTTTAGAGTTTCCTTTCACTGGCAGTCATATATTCTGCATTTTTGCAGTTCAGGTCTACTCCTTGTTTAATTTTTTTTTTTTGTATACATATTCTTTAAAACTTCCAAATTGCTCACATGTTCAGCCCATGGTATTCTGGGCATTCTTCTGTAGAACCACATTTCTGTTGCTTCAGGTCTTTTAATCTGTGATAATATTATCCAACATTCACTGCCATATAAGAGGACTGATATTCCATAACATTTTGGTTCTCTTTTCTTTGTTTCTAATTAAATCTTGTAACCTTTTCAAAAATAACTTTCGTAATTATTTGTTAACTAGCAGTGTAGCCTGGCTTTGCTCGGGTGTAATGAAAGCTTTAAAACTAATCCATGGTCCTGGGGCTCAGACTCAGCCTAAAGAATATTTATGTGAAGTTTGGTGAGAATCGGATAAAAATTGTGGATTTGTATAAAGGGCATACAGACAGATAAACACACACACACATCTTGCCTTTTTTATATATATATTATCGATTTTCTGCACTATTGTAAGAACTGCAACCTTGAAACTTCTGAATATCGTTTCTTGTGTCTTTGTCTATGAGTGTATCAAATTTGATTAAAATCGAACCATTCCTTCTATAACCTGATTTTTTTGATTATCACTTTTCAATATTTATCGGGGATACCTTGACACAAAACCTAGCTAAGAACGCTTGCAGATAGATATGTTAAGTTTTTATTATTATCATTATTAAAGGCTTGAATTAATCAATCCTACTTTTTAATATTTATGAGACTGAAAATTAGGAGACTGTTGTAGATTTCTGTAAGTATAAATATAAACCACTTTTTTTCCTGTAAAGAATAGTTGTTTGACTCTGATCCTCATGGTATCAGTTTAAATTGATACCTTCTTTATTCCATGTATCTAAAATATAATTTTGGGAAATGGACCTACTACTAGTAACATGTAACCCAGTATAATCTGCTGTATATCACTCCACAGGTTGGAAAACAATACATGTTAAAACAGATGCCAAAATATCTCTCTCTCTCTCTCTCTCTCTATATATATATATATATATATATATATATATATATATATATTTTCCCTTTGTAAACGAGTTATTATGCAACCTAGGTTTCTACCATGTATCTTCAGGCGATTTTCAGTAACTGATTTTAGCATTTACCTTTTTTTTTTTTTTTGACTTTTTTTTTTTAAGAATGCTCACGTGGCAGGGAACTTTGAATGTGCTATTTTTAAAATTACAATATATATATATATATATATATAAAGTAATACAAAAATTACAAAATTTAATTTTGTTGAATGGCCATTTCAGTGAGAAAATACTTGCTTCATCAGCAACAGCAAAAAACAAAGACTTTATTAATTCAAAAGTGTTACAAGATTTCTGTACTGAAAGAAGCCCAAAAACATAGCTATGCACAGGAAGGTAAAATGGGGTGGGATTAAAAAATTTCTTTGAATTTGTTAGCACAATGTAAGAAAGGGGGGAAGCAGACATTGAGATTCATGGCTCAATATTAGAAAACTTTACACTACGTTTGTAAGAGTGGGATAATGATATATTCATTTTTATATATCAAGAACAGTTTTGAAAGAAAAGATGTATGCCATATTGAGAAAAAGTTTCTGTGACTCATTTCATTCTGACTGCACATGTGCAAGAATGATTTCTAAATTTTGAAACTCTATGTCTCTCATTTGTGCACATGTGTAGTTGCAACAACATAAACAAACCCAGTCCAGTGATGTCCTAATGGATGAGACATGTTGCTTAATTTTTTTACAATTTATTATGCATCCTTTCTTTCACACACATGTGTATCTATGTTTGTGTGTATTGGTTTGAGTGCGGTGATATCTATTTGTGGTATGTTGTTTTTGTGTGTATATATGGATATGTATTACATTCGTAGTTTATTATTTGTTTTGTATATGCAGTACCGGCCATAATTATTAGGCCACACCCATTTTTTTTTTTTTAAATGTATTTCATACTATTTTTAGTAATTACTGCCAAGTGAATAATTCTAAATGAAAATAGAATGGTTCTTTTGTTATTATTACTTTGCAAAATTTTACAAGGCAGCCAGGAAGCCTTTGCTTTGACCAGTCAATAAGAAGAGACTAGCATGGGGAAGGGAGCACAAAAATTGGACACCAGAACAGTTCATTTGATGCACATATTATTGTGCAGTATTAACAAAAGAACCATTCTATTTTCATTTAGAATTGTCCACTTGGCAATAAATACTAAAAATAGTATGAAATACACCATTTTTTTTTTTAAAAACTGGAGTGGCCTAATAATTATGGGCGGTTGTGTATATGTGCGTGTTAGTGTGTATTTTAAATTTCTGTGACATTTCCGGTACAACCACTTCACCTAACCTGATATCAAAGGAAGTAAATTTACTTTTGAGCCATGTGGGTTTTTTTTTTTTTTGGTTTTTTAATATTCCAAATAAATTAAACCATTTTATATTTTGTGGTGATCTGAAAATATGGGTGCTTATTCACTTGTTAAAATAAACCAGAATTTATAATTGCTTTAGATATATGTTGAGTTTTCTTTAATATATATATCATATTGCTCTGGATAATATCAATTGACCTCTCTATACTATTTTATTTCTTTAATATTTTATATTAATTAGATTATGTTTTGTATTATCCTCTTTGTTCTACAGATTTTTTTGGATCAACCAAAGACACTTTTAAGACTAGGTGGTTCAATCACAAGTCTACATTCAAAATAGAAAAGTTAAAAAAAAAATGGTACAAAATTGGCTAGTCACATGTGGAAATTGAAATCAAAATATGGGAAACACCCAGATATAACATGGAGTATAGTGAAAACAGCAAAGCCTTACAACGGTGGCAAAATATGTAGACTGTGCCAGGAAGAAAAGTTAGTGATTATGCTATTCCCAAACAAAAATGGACTATTGAATGAGAGAACAGAAATTATGACTAAGTGTAACCATACCAAAAATACCTATTAGGTTCATAAAACCATGGATGAAAACATAATTTCTTGTAATTTTAAAAATTGTGCATTCAAAAATTAGGTCACGTGAGCCTTAACAAAAAAAAAAAAAAATAAGAAACAAAAAAAAAAAAATGACCATTATGTGAGTGTTCTTAAAAAAAAAAAACAGTAAACGATAAAATCAGTTATTGCAAATTGCCTGAAGAAGCCACATGATAGAAACCTACGTCATGTAATAACTCATTTACCGATGAAGAATAATACATGTATGTGTGTGTGTCATATATATATATATATATATATAATGTGTGTGTGTGTGCAAACTTTCTTTTAAACATCTTTTGCTAAATATGACAGACAAGGAAAATTTGATTTAATTAAATAAACTAAATAAAAACAATTGATTAAATTTTCCTTGTCTGTTATATTTAACAAAAGATCTGTCCTGATGGAGTCTCAAACTTTGAATTGACAACTCTCCTAGAAATGGTGTCTCAATAAAAATACTCACTATGCTCAGACTAACATGAGTCTGAATTGGACATTAGGAAGAGTATCTGACCTTGTAAAACCTTGCCTCAAATCTTATACACGTACACATATATATGCTAACGTTATCGTCCAACATACACCTAAACAGACAAGTGTTTTTACACAAACATACACATACACTATTATACACTTTACCATCCAAAATATTCCACACATACATTAAAAATTATCTAATTCTTTAATATATATGACATACCTGACCAATAAGAACTAATCCTGAGTCACAACATACCAGTATACTGTCTCTGTTTTTTCATTTTTCTCTTGGTCTCTGAAGAAACTTCAATAAAAGTGAAACATGTTAGATTGAGATCAGTCAGTTAAGTGCCATACACGAAACATGCTTGGGCGATCATGTCTCTTTGGAGACATGACTGACTGGGTAGAAGATTATCCCGCAGTAGGTTGCCATTATTTTCTGCAGTAGCCTGGTTACCATCCAATGCTCTATATATATATATATATATATATATATAGAGAGAGAGAGAGAGATTTGGCATCAGTCGGCGACTCTACCCCTGGGTCATGGGGCATTCGGTGGAAGAAGGCAGTCTTTTTAGTGCATATCATATTATGTGCTCAATAGCTAGAGTGCTCAAATTCATTTTTACTGAATGAGCGATGCGTACACGCTCGAGTGGCTACTGTTTTTCAAAGTCTACCTTTCTCCTAGAGTGCTCAATCAGGGTGTGAGAGTGTAGTAATTATTATATATATATATATATATATATATATATATATATTGTAATACTTGTTACAATGGTTTATAAATTCATAGTATCACTACACAAAAATTTTCACGTTTTGAAGCTGCTTTATGCGCTTCTCATTTCCAACTTTGTCACCCGATGAGAAGCGCGTAAAGCAGCTTCAAAACGCGAAAATTTTTGTGTAGTGATACTATGAATTTATAAACCATTGTAACAAGTATTACAATATAACGCTCTATGTTTGTATCGAGTGCTCTTTATAAAGGTAAATGCATGAACAGTTAAAAAAAAACCTACGAGTTCCACAACATTGTTACAATATATATATATATATATATATACACATATAGGATACAAGAGTGTGTATGTGTGTATGAATATATATATATATATCACAATGATAACCAATGATTGTCATATATAATCAATGATTACCATCATTAACTACCTGATGAAACATTTTTCTTTCAATGTCAAAACAAAATGTACAATTTTGTAGTAATTCACATTCTAACAGAATAGAATATTTCTCTCTCTGTGTATATATATATATATATATATATATATATATACACACACACACACACACATACACACTCTCTCTCTTTTTCCATAAAAAATCTATATTTAAACTCTTTTATGACATTCCTCGACCTCTGCCATCCTTTAAAATCCCCCCTTCTCCTGAGTCATCTATATACTGCTTACCTATCTCTTACATCTGTATCCTCAAAAAAACATTTTTTTTTCTTAAGCCACTCTCTGTTCTACCTGAGACTCTTTTAATCAGCCATCTTCAAGACACCTTTCTTTTACCCACATGCTTTCTTTTCTTTATCCCCTAAGGTGTATTCATCATACAAATAGCAAAGGATTTCATACTTAGATGCATCCGCTAACATGCCCTAGCCCTGATTGTTTAAGCCGACTTTCACCTGACAATCAGTTATCTCTAAAGTGCCTATTTTCTTACCTGTGTATTTCTTACACGCCATGTGTCTACACCCTGTGCCACCTCAGTGCCAACTTACCAATGTGATGATGGAGTCAAAGCTGTATTGCTATTGGCACCCACCATTTTTGTGAGGGTTAGCAGCGCGGCTGGGTGGTATATACCATCAGGCAGGCGTGCTGACAGGCTGGTTGCTTTGTTACTTGGCTAGTGGACAAAATCTACACAAGATTGAAATAGGAATACTGCTGGTTATGAAACATACCATGTGTCTTTGGGGAATTGAGATTTTTCAGGGATTCACATTAATGACTAAAAGTATGCAAGACAATACAAGGATGGGAAACAATCTGTTTAAATCAAATGGTTGGTAATTTTTTTTTTTATAAATATGTGTGTTCATTGACACCTTCCCATATCAGTAATTTAGTAAAACTCCTTAGAGCAGGTCTGCACAAAATATGGGCCGTAAGCCACATGCGGCCCAGGAGCTGTTTTCAGTTTTTCAGAATAAATTCAGGAATTAATTATATAAATAAAATTCATTTTTATGGAAGTATGAATTTATTCAGCCATTATTTCACTATCTTTGTAACTAATTAATCTTTTTAACACTGCAGAAAATGGAAAGGGAAGAATTTCCTTGCCCTCTCCCGATGTAGATATCTGTTCACATGTTAGCAGTAACTTACTCTGAAAATTTACTCTTGCCGTTTACAGTTAATTTTCTGTGATTAATGTGGCCCTTCAGATTTTTGTAATTGTGCAGACCTACATTATAACTTTAATTATATTCTACCAATTTCAATTTTTATTTCATTTTAAAACTCTTTGACTGAAAAAAAATTGACAATTTCTATCATAGAAGAACTAATTAGAATTTAATGTATTTTTCATTTGTGTGTGTGTTTGTGTGTGCACACACATGCAATATATTATAAGTTTATTACTTTGTATTTTCTTTTTCTTTTTTTTTCTGTTTTATTTGAATCAAAATATTTTATTTGTATAATTGTGTAAAATCATTTTTATTAAAGAAAAGAAAGAAAAATCAATTAAACTCTTCCCCAACAACAGAAATTTGTACATGTCGGAATAATGTCTATATTTATTTTATATTCCATTAAATTGTTGCTTTGACTCTTTCTCTCTCTCTTTTTACAAGAAGAGACATTATTTTCTGTGGTTTGTACCGTCTTAGCAGTTGTTTGAATTTCTCTTTCTCATTTCGGTCATTTCAGGCAAAATATTCTCACTTTTCATCTTTCCATAAATAGGTGAAAAAATATTGTATTAACATTTTACTCTTTGCTTCTTTTATAAGAGAGGTGTGTGTGTGTGTGCATATATATATATATATATATATATATATAGATATGTGGTTTTATGTCTGATTATTTTTATGAAAAATGTTTTTAATAAACCCCAGTAATTCACGTTTATGTTTAAAATATAAATGCCGACTTCAGATGAAAATTAATATTTTTTTAGATATAGTTTTAAGTCCGTCTAATTTAATATATTTAAAATATATTTTTTATATATGACATTAATCCCTGTTAATTTTTTAATATAAAATGTTAGTCCCCATTTATTTTAGATATAATACAAAATATCAATCCCCATTTTGTTTTAAATATGAAATATTAATCCCTGTCTATTTTTAATACTATATATATATATATAACCATTAATTGCCATATAATGGACTGTACCAGCATTGTATTAATTAATTTTAAAATTTAAACAATAGAGATTCTGGAAGTGGTTGGAGGCTGTGTTCAAAACCAATGGTGATTTTATTAAATTCATTCTTTAGTACTTAAAGGTATTTTTGTGTAATTTTGGTAAATATATTTTTTAAAATGAGATGTCAGTGTTATTTTCATTCGCATAATTTAAACGACAATTTATACATCGCACCCTGTCTACATATTTGGAGAAAACGTATGACAAAGTGAAAAAAAAGTTTTCTTGTGATGCATTTCATTCTCAGGACTTCAGTGGTTTAGGTTTGTTTAAGTTGATGCAACTAGGCTGATGACATCCTAAGGGACAAAACACGTCACACAAAATCTTTTACTTTGTCATGCATGTTTCCTCCGAAACTGTTCTTGACATATAAAAATTTGTGATTTTATATATATATATATATATATATATATATATATATATTTAAAAATTTTTCTTTAAAACAACATTTAAAAGTATTATTACAGATAGGTTTACGTTTAAAAATATTCAAAAACTCTATTGCTTTCTACATCACGTAATGTAAACATCTCACGACAGAGGCCTCTAGTTTAAATTTTAAAATCATTTGTTTCTGATGAAAGGCTGAAGCCGGTCTGAAATATCATATATATATATATATATATATATATATATAATAATAGAAATAAATAAATACTGTAAAAAAAAATACATTTTTAAACTTACAACTTTTTAGTAGTTTTTCCTCTATATATAATACTTTAGAACATGTACAAACTGGAATCTACCACAAAATTGTACATTTTGTTTTGACATTGAAAGAACAATGTCTCATCAGGTAGTTCATAATGATGGTAATAAATGTTATTTTTGAAAAGAAAATTTAAGAAAACTTCCTTTTATCTTTTGGAAAAACTTGTTGTATGAGGTAAAGAGGGTAGAGGAAAGATAAGGACACAGGAAATAAAAAGCAAAGAAGAAAATGAGAGAAAGAAAGAAAGAGGAAAGAGCCAATGAAAACGGCTCAGAGAGAAATAGACTCCAAATTTAGGTAAGAAGTAAAATATAGACATATAGAGATATCGGTCATGTGATATTTTCTTTGTTCCTTATTCATTTGGGGAGATATATATATATATATATATACACACACACACATATTTTTTTCTTTTTTTCTAAACATATACTGTTAAATATAAGAGACAATGAATGTCTATGTTTAATCATGAGCCGTTCTAAACGTATTTTGGGTTTAATTTCAGTTGAAAATAAAGACAAAAATTCTCCAAAATTTGGATAATTTTTTATTAATTTGGTTCTAAGCTTTCAGCTCACATGAGCCATCTTCAGAGAGGTTACAAAGACGTTAAACAATTATAACAATTATAATTACTATATATCTATAAATGCTCTGCTTCTGTATTGAGCATTTTTTATAAAAAGTAATTAAACTGTGGAATATATATCCATTAGCCTAAACCACTTATATAGATTTATACAAATAAAAAGTGCCACTTAGCTGATTGATGTTGGATTCAGATATGTTTTTATGTATATTTTTTTTTTCGGGTAAAAGATTAGGGGCTGCAAATCTTTAGTTCTTTCAAATGAAATCCTATAAATAATCCAGATTTTATTCTACTGCAGAATCTGAAATAATTATAGGATTTTATTTAGGAGTCCCAAGAATCTGAAGTCCCTAATAATTACTTGAAGAAGAAATACACATAGAAGATACTTTTTAAAAACCTCTAATATCCTTATTATTTCTGATATATATGTAATGAATTATTTTGAACATTATTTTTACTGATACTCGTATTTAAGTAGATATTCTGTTTTTAATTAAACAGTATTTTTATATTTATATCTACTGGCCTGATTATTTACGATAAAACCTCGTCTGATCAAGAGGCTATTCATGGTCGAGTGGTCCAGACGGTACCAGATCAAATGGTATGTTTCCCTTATGTAATAGGGGTCGCAGGTTCGAATCCTGCTGGATAGCACACATTTTCATAATAAAAATTTATCGTAAATAATCAGGCCGGTAGATATAAATATAAAAATACTGTTTAATTAAAAACGGAATATCTACTTAAATACGAGTATCGGTAAAAATAATTTTCAAAATAATTAATTACAAATTGTTGGTTCCTTATAACCAAGTTAAAATTCGTTAATTTCCGTAACATGTTTTTTTATATATATATATATATATATATAAATAAAAATCTCCAATTGAATAAAGAATGAAGAAAGTATTAAGAATGTTCAAAATATTAATTTAAAACAATTCTTAATAGAGAAATTCAGCTGTTCTAAACTATAACTTATAATAAATATATTTATAAATAACTTTAGTTTTCTAAACCATTTGGGCAAAATAATCTCGTTTGTAGTTGAGATGTTTTTAAGAGAGATGTCATAACTGCTTTTTTTTCATGTTGCATATAAAATAAGTAGAGTACTCAACCATTATGAGAGCAAAATATCTTAGAAGTAATACAAACTAATGGCTTAGCAGTCCACTGTTTGTAGTGATTTAATTTTTAAAGAGTGTTCAATGTGTATGTTATATATCTAGTTTGCACTTTTATTTAGACAGATTTGGTTGGAAAGAAAAAATTTTCAGATTATTCTTTTTATGTAGTTTTTCCATGGTTTGAATGATTTTCTGTTTAAGTATTTTTCAGCTTTTATAAGCCATTATCATTTTTAAAAAAAAAGTTTTTTTTTTTTTGTTGTGTGATGAAGTTGTATCTACAGAGAAGCATTGGGTTTCTTTTCTTTGGGTCCTGGGTATGATGACAAACTGCACCCGGCAGCAAGGCCACTGATCAGGTTTTCAGAAGTATAGAACCATCTCTTAATTGCTGTTATTCCTAGGTCAAACCTGACCCAGGGTGGTAGCACCTGTTGGAGTCCCAGCTATGGGTAAATAGTTAACTTCTAAACTGGGGTCAATACATTATGAAAGCATAGAAATAGATTTCTGTAGTAAAAATACCAGCAATATATTTTTTTTAAAAATTACCAGCTGTACATTTAACTCTCAACAAAAACCCTCTTTATAAAAATATGTCAATGAAACCTGATATACAAACTGATTTCTTACAAAGGATACATATTCTGTTCATAAAAACCTATCCTAAAAATTTTCTTTGGTATGAAATACCCATTGATGCTGTAAAACAAAATAAACCAAACCAATCTTTTTTTGGTTTTCACGTATCATATTTTCACACATTGGTGGGTGTCATGTGATAAAAAAATATCTGACATGATACCCACCAATGTGTGAAGGCATGACACTCTTCATGTGAAATGTTTTAAGCATTGATAGATCTACTGTATTAACCACATGTATATGATATATAACGATGTTTAAAGCCTTTTCTTCCTTTTTTGATTTATTTTTTTATTTTTTTTTTTACCAGGCTTTGTTTGTGTGAAATTTTAATTTGATTTAGAAATTTTTCAAGATCTGTGGAGCAGTTAAAACTTTGTTCTTCTGCAATTACAATTAATTGATCTTTCTATTGGAGAACTTTGCCATTCTGATGTATGGCTAATTTTCATTTCCCTTGATTAATGATAATTAGATGTACACTTCTGTTGAAAGCTGTATTATTCCATGTTAAATTATTATTAATAACCTATAATTATTCTAGATGAATACTACATTGATTTTTCCCCTTTTGTTAAACTGTGCATCTTAATTAGCATATAATGTGCTTTAGTGGCTTTAGTACCCTGCTTGGGGAGAAATAATAGTTTATTTGGGTAGCAATTTCTGTTATTCAAGTTTCATTAAAAAAGACTAACAAGGTACTATTATTAATTTCAAATATTTTTTTTTTATATATTTGAAAGTATAGCAAAAACCCCTCAGATATACAAAATGATCGAACAATTTCTATATAATTTATGTGTAGAAAAGAAGAAAATTATAATCACACAAGAAAAAAATAGATAGAAAAAACTTAACTGCAGTACCTTGTCAGTTGTTTTTAATAAAACTTGTGTGTGTGTATGTATGTATGTATGTATGTATATATATATATATATATATATATATATATATATAGAGAGAGAGAGAGTTGACGTCATAATGTATGACCTTAGAACCCTTTCAGCAAACACATTATCAAAGGTGCTCATTAGCAGAATTTTTAATAAACAGGACACAAAAATATTACTTACAGAAGGGAAGTTGGAACTCATTTAAAAACAAAATTTTAATAAAAAATGAACTAAAATGTAAGGGGGGTCCAAACGTAAAGTTCCACAAGAGCAATAAAATGGAAAAAAAGGACTCACAATCTCTCCAACAACTGTAAGGAGCAAACGAAGTGCTCTTTTTATATATAATTTCGTTTTTTAATTAAAATTAATATATTCTATTTCTATGCTTCGAGATTTTTACCTCGTCATCAGGCAAAGTTAGCTCATTGCTGTGAAAAACAAATTTAATTATATTATGCTTTACAATATTTGTTGTATTGAGCACATTTATAAATAGAGTAAATGCTGGAAAACTCGGAATTGTAAAACTGTTGATTCTCTTCAGCTGGCTTTATATATATATATATATATATATATATATATATATATATATACACACACACTGTTTTAGGTATGACTCTGAGTTTCATTCATGACAACAATCTGCAGGTGATAAACACCTAAAGATTGCTGTAATGGATGAAACTCATTCATACCTAAACATAGGATAATATATATATATATATATATATATATATATATATATATGTGCATGCTCTGTTATACAGCATTGAGCACAGTTCCATTCACACCTGATTAATATTTATATATTGATTTCTATACAGGTGTGTGTGTGTGTGTATGTATGTATGTGTATATATATATATATATATATATATATATACCATCTTACCTATGTAGGTAACTGAGTTCAAATACCAGTTGAATTTGTTGCATTCACTTACATGCATATGCATATACCTTTGGGAAAAGCATAAATCCATCTCTTCTCTCCTCCAGCTATGGGTTGAATAGTAGGACAGATTGGGTTTTTTGCCTTGGTTGGTAACCAGTCTACCCCAGAAAGAAATGGCAACCTACTGTTGGAAAATCTTCTGCATAGTCATGTCTCGCTCTCGAGACAAGATTGCCTAAGCATGTTTTAGCTATGGCACTTAACTGGCTGATATATATTCTAGACATGAAATTGGTAATGTATATTTTATTTAAATTTAGATTTTTCTTTCTTTTGGCATTGACACTTGCATTTCTTATTAGAATTGTAAATTGTCATAAATTAAACTATATAGAAATATTATGAAAAAAAATCAAAATATTAATAGGTATAGATATGTACACCTATCACTTGGTTTATGCTCATACCCACTCTTAAACTGGCGTAGAGTTTCCTGTTTAGGATTGAGTTTCCGGTTCCTTCTCTTAAAGTTTTCTGAAAACCAGGTCAACCTTAAGTGGTGGCAGCTTGTTTCATGCGTGAACACAACTCTCAAACCATTTTGCACACACACACACACATATATATATATATATTATGCAACAAAATTCCTTGTAATACTAAAGATGAACTGAAGGCAAAAATTATGGCAGCATTTACAAACTTAAACAAGGAGATCATCCAGAAGAGTTACAGGAGATTCTGAAGTCATCTGGAGGTTGCGGTTGTAGCCAGTTGGCGAGATATATATATATATATATATATATATATACACACACACACACACACACACACACACACAAAATGGTTTGAAAATTGCGTTCACGCATAAAACAAGCTGTCACCAATTAATGTTAACCTCATTATCCACTTCTGTATTTACATATGCCCTATCCCTGATATTGATCACTTTTTTCTATAAATATAGCATGCCATAAATCCATATTTTTATTATATATATAAAAATTTCTAAGTAATTAATGGGTGTTATTTTTAATTCAACAGTATTTATTATAGAAAGCATATTTATTTTATTAAGTCTCTCAAATGCACACTCCAGAAGACAAAATTCACATTGTTTAAAATAAACAGCAAGTTCTGTATTAATTGGAGTAGATAGATCTATCTATCACCCGGTTCACACTCCACCCACGTCTATTGAACAGATTAAGAGGCTCATCCCTTGTTCCCTGTTTAGGATGTGGTTTCCGGCTTTCTCTTTTCCAATCTTCTCACTTTGGTTTCTTTTTTTTCAATTGGAGTAGATAGATCTATCACCCGGTTCACACTCCACCCACGTCTATTGAACAGATTAAGAGGCTCATCCCTTGTTCCCTGTTTAGGATGTGGTTTCCGGCTTTCTCTTTTCCAATCTTCTCACTTTGGTTTCTTTTTTTTCAATTGGAGTAGATAGATCTATCTATCACCCGGTTCACACTCCACCCACGTCTATTGAACAGATTAAGAGGCTCATCCCTTGTTCCCTGTCTTGGATGTGGTTTCTGGCTTTCTCTTTTCCAATCTTTTTACTATTACGTAGCCCCCTGCACATCAGTGGCGTTACCGCCTTGCTCGGGGTGATACGATTAAAAAAAAAAAAATAGTTTCTTCTCTTGCAGTTCTTGCTTATAGAATTGTCTTCTGGCTTCCTGGTTTCTTGTTAGCTACAATTTAAAAAAACAATAACTTCAGCATCAGTTGTCATCTGTCTATTTGAATCCTGTTCAGTTATTGACTTTTTTGTTTCTTTTACTCTCAGTAACCCTTTGCATCCATTTTTAAATGGGGATTTATCACCACATTTCTTTTTATTAAAACCACAATGGTCATCTTGGATTTTATTCTCACAACATTTTGGCTGTTGTACTCTCTAGCCTTCTTCAGGTGTTTGTTGTACTTTGTAACTTTTGGGTAATTTTAAACAGAGCATTTTATTCAGTCCCTGGGATAAGATTCTTATTTCCCCTCTGCTTTTTCAATAAATACTTTCATGGTAATTGTTCTGATGAACTTTGCCCTATGGTACCTAGATTTTATAACTTTAAATGCAGTACTAGATTGAGGTCTCATCATTTTACAGTTTAAATATTTAGATGTAACCATAAGTTCTATACAAATAGTTTCTTTTCTAACAATTCTTGTTTGTGGACCTCTCTTCCAACTCCATGCTTTCAAGCCAACTTTGATCTTTAAAAATTTAAATGCAATGTCAATCATTATCTATTGACTTAGTGATTACTCTTTTTTTATTGTTCTCACTCCATTAATAAAGTTACTTTTTTTTTCTTATTCTTTCACACTTAGTGACCTTCTGTCATAGTGGCTTTACTGCCTTGCTTGAAGTAAAATAATTTTTAAAAAAATTAACTTTTCAAGTGTTACAGTCAAATCATGCTGAAAATACCAGATTCAATTCAATCACCAGATTTAAACAAGCTCGGTTAATATTTAAATAAGACTGCTTAAGAAAAATTAGTATTTTAGGCAACCTTTTATAATCCAAAATATGTTTTGTCTTTAAATAACCTACCAAGGGTTGATAAGTCATAAAAAATAAATTCATCACCTTTCATGTTTAAGTGATGTATTGTATCACATACTCTCCATATTTTATTCCACTTTGTATCAATCAATCAATCAATCTACTACTGATTTAAAATATACAAGATATCCCTAAAGTCTAGAAAGTAAAATCAGAACTACAGAGTGCAACGGATAAATTGTCATCTAAATTACACAAAAATGAAGATAAAACTGACATTTTAGCACATATATTTACCAAAATTACACAAAAATATCTTGAAATACTAGAAAAATAAATTTATAGAATAAAATCGCCAACTAGCTTCAACCACAACCTCTCTTTAGAATCTCTTTTAACTCTTATGGATGGTCTCCTTGTTTAAGTTGGTGAATGCTGCCATAATTCTTGTCTCCAGTTCATCTTTGGTGTTACAAGAAATTTTGTTGGTCTCTTGCTCAACTGCACCCCACACACAATTATGGGGGAGTTAGTTGACCAGATGTAATTAGTGATGTAGTTGCAAAAATTGTCTGACAGCCATGACTGGGTTCTTCTGGTTGTGTTGCATGGTGCAGAGTCCTGTTGCCAGACATATAGGATCTTCTTGCAGCCACCATCTTGACCCAGAGCAGCAGCTGCAGCATTAACTCCTCAAAGCCTGAAGTTCTCACCAACAAATTCGGAAGTTCTTTTCTTATCAGGACAATCAGTGAGTTTTTTCAAGCTGCCGTACCTTTGTAATTACCATTAGGCTCATCAAACTCTTCCTGACTCTTCTGCACTGTCACTGACACCCTAAAACTCTTCAATGATTGTATTGAAATGTGAATGCTAAGTAGAGCATGTTGTTTCCAAATTTCTGGTGGCATGAATTGTGTCATGGTACTCTTTTTCTCCCTGACAGTGCCCAACTGACCCTACTATACAGTGCAGTCAACTGAATCAACAACAAACTATGTGCATGCATAAAATTAAAAATATAAATTGTTGACAAATGCTCGAGGTTACAGTTTGCCGAAATGTGAGTATAAAATCCAAGATAATTGTGCTGGTTCAAATTGAAAGGTATTTAATAATAAAAGTTTAGTCAGTCAGTCAAGTACCATATGTGATACATGCTTTGGGTGATCATGTCTCAAAAGAGACATGACTGACTGGGTAGAAGATTATCCTGCAGTAGGTTGCCATTGTTTTCTGCAGTAGACTGGTTGCCATCCAAGGCTATTTAACCCATAAATGGAGGGAAGAGATGGATTAATACCTTTCCCAAGGGTATTTGTTCGTAAGTGAATAGTTTAGTATCTGAATAAAAAAGGAGCTCTACAGACAGATGCTGAGAATACTACAGATAGAAATTGTAAGCAACAAGGAAGTTTTCAAGAAAATGTAAAATCAAGAAGTGATCATTGAAATTTTTATCTACACATAATGAGGAAAGTGTTTGGAAAATTTAACTCATAAGATAGATTAAAGGTAATAGGTATAAAGAGAAACGGCAAATAACTTTGTGTTAATGGATGACAGCAAGGTCAAAGAGAGATTGTAAAGAGTTAAATGTTACTTAGAGCTACAAAGGACAGGAAGTTGTGAAGAGCTATGATTGCCAATGTCTTGAAGAACATATAAGAAAAATCTGGCCCTGTAAGCATATTAAGTGAAAATAACTTTTTTTTTTTTTTTTTTTTTTTTTTTTTTAATTAAGATATTGGATATGGGAATCGATTTAATATTTATATAAAATAATACCTTCCTGTTAGAAGTCATATATTGTAGTGCTCATCAAGTCCTCAAGAATTGAACATGAATGACATTGTTTTTGTCTAGCAGAGACTATTTTTAGTTTTCACTCTTCACCTATTTAAATTAAACTATCATTACACATCCTTTTACACATTCCTATAAATATTGTAATTACTATATTATAATATTTGAAATAATAGAAATAGTAATGACTATATCGTAACAATTGCTGTAATGTCAATAGTAATGACTATATCGTAACAATTGTTGTAATGTCAATAGTAATGACTCTATCGTAACAATTGTCGTAATGTCAATAGTAATGACTCTATCGTAACAATTGCCATAGTAGTAACTATTATATTAATTTTCAGTTCTTTTCTGTTATTCAATCCTAATTTTTCTATTAATCTTAATTAAATTAATATTTTCTTTCTTAGACTCAAAATTACTTAAGTTACTTACGCTTAAGTTAGTTTTTTTTATCTTTTTATGTTATAAAATGAAAAAAAACCTTAATTCACAAAAACTGTTCCTCTAATAATTTGAAACTATAATAGTTACAAATAACTTTAATTTTAGTTTTTGTCTATTAGATATGACCTTAATGACCTCCTTTATTTATTTATTTATTTGTTTGTTTGTTTTTTTCTTCTTGGTTTTGTAATCTATCTTGTTCTCTCTGATTTCACCTTAACCAGGAATATTTGGCAATCTCTTGATCAGATTACATTTGTAAGTTCCAATCAAGAAGTCTGGAGAATTCTGAAAATTCTGTAGACAAGAACTAAAACCAAAATCTTCTCAAATTATTTTTCAAATAGAAAATTCTCATAAATCTTTACATATAACATTTCACCTTCATAAAAAAAGTAATAAATACCTGTATATAAGAAATATGTATATGTTAATGATATCAGGCCTATTGCCAATCTATTGCATGTGGTAATGGTTAACAAGACTATGGTTGACTACTGAGTAGTGGATTCAATGTCTGCCCTATACTTGTGGCTCTGTGCTAAAAGTTATAAGGGGCACTTCGAGGTGAGGTAATGGTTAATGAGCTAATGTAGTCGATTATTATTACTAAATATTACACTGCGAACTCCCATACAAAATTTGACTTGATATAATCCAACAAGAGTTAAAATATTGTAAAATCAACTCAAAAAAGTGTCTCCACACTGGGAAATGGTTAAAGAAGTTAGACTGAGTAAGGTATTGGTTAACAAGCTAATCTAGTTGATCATTGCTAATTAATAAAGAGTTTAATCTTCACTGGATGCCACCCATACAGAAGTTGGTATTAAATAATCCAAAAAGAGTTCATTTTCTCTCTGAATTTCTGGGATGTTTTAGCTTTCTTTGTCAATGCACTTAATTCAATGTTTCTCTATAAATCAAGTATAAAGTGAAAACTTTCAACTAATGACCATTCATTTGGCTACAGACTTATTAATTTGCTCTCATCCACAAAACTTCTCATTATTTTGGATATATTTCTAATTTAAGTTTACATCAAATATTGAAAGCAAAAACATTTCAGTTTAAAAATATCTTATGGCACCAACACATCATGTATATCTGTTATTAAAAATAAGAAATCAAATTCTTCAGTTGAAAAATTTTTTTCTTGACAACCTGCTTTACTTAAACATTTTTATTCTGTAAGGGATTTCCCTATCGAATAAGGCAACGTTACTCTCTTTCTTTATCTCTACCATCTTGTTTTTCTCTCTCTACATTCTCTCTTCCATCTCTTTTTTCTCACATCTCTTTCTCTTCCTCTCTCTACTCTTTTCTCTCTTCCTCTCTCTACTCTTTTCTCTCTTTCTTTCTCTACTCTTTTCTCTCTTTCTTTCTCTACTCTTTTCTCTCTTTCTTTCTCTACTCTTTTCTCTTTCTTTCTCTACTCTTTTCTCTCTTTCTCTTCTCTACTCTTTTCTCTCTTTCTCTTCTCTACTCTTTTCTCTCTTTCTCTTCTCTACTCTTTTCTCTCTTTCTCTTCTCTACTCTTTTCTCTCTTTCTCTTTCTCTCTTTTCTCTCTTTCTCTTCTCTACTCTTTTCTCTCTTTCTCTTCTCTACTCTTTTCTCTCTTTCTCTTCTCTACTCTTTTCTCTCTTTCTCTTCTCTACTCTTTTCTCTTCTCTTTTTACACATTTTCTCTTTCTTTATGCTCTTTCTTTCTATACACTCTCTTTGCACACATTCTCTATACTTTTCTCGCTTTCTCTCTCTCTCTCTCTCTCTCTATATATATATATATATATACACACACACACACTTTTCTCTTTCTTTCTCTATCTACTTTTTTCCTCTCCACTCTCACTACCTCTACTCTCTTTCTCAAGCAATTATTGCCTAAACTCTTGAAAACCAGTTCTCTTCTAAAATTTCTTTTAAATAACTGTAAATAGCCTTTTAATTTGGTTCTCTTTCCACTTATTTTTCTTTCTTTTTTTTTCTTTTTGCATCTCTTTTTTTCAGTCTTTTATTTTTAGCGTGCAAAATAACATTTTCATTATCATTTTTCATATCTGATTATAGTGAAATAGAAAATAACTATGAAAAGATATAAAAACTATAATAGAAATTACCTACTGATAAAAAAAAAACATATACAATTAATTATATATTTCTAAAAAAATTAAACTTCTAGTTTTATCGTTACCAATAATACAACTCTCACATAATCACAAGCTAGACCTCTCATCACTTTTTCAAAGTAGATTTATATGTACATGTTGTACAGGCACACATGAATGTCGGCAACAAAACCAGTTCTGTGTTAATGTAATGCATTGGTAAGGTAGACACTTGATCTTTTGGGAGAGAGAAAAAAATACTGATGTCTGCTGAAGAACAATCACCATACATAGAAAAAGGAGTAGGTGCATTGCAACTGACATCTGCTTATAGCAGCATCATGCCAACCATTCTTTCTCCGCTTTTTGACACAGCTTTCTTTTCTTTCTGTCAGAATCACTTTGGAAATTTGTTTAAAATTCATGCTTGCTTATATTAAGATATAAATATAAAAGGTGTGTTTATTTCAGGGATGTCTACTCTCTCTCTCTCTCTCTCTATATATATATATATATATATATATATATATATAGAGAGAGAGAGAGAGAGTTAGTTTTCGGTCATGATTAACTTAGACCAGTACACAGTTCTATTATAAAGTGTTCAATACAATTGTAGAACTTTTGAATATTTTCCATTTGAAAATGAGTTATTTCTGCAACTTATATATATATATATATATATATATATATTTTAATTCAGATACTTCAATCCAAGGGAAAAAAGCAGGAAGGTAAATTCCAAAAACCTGATCCTAATTAATATTAAAAATTTTATTTTAATATTAAAAAATGAGACAGGAAGAGAGCTCCATGTAATAAAATATTACAGAGCAAATATAAATTAAAAAAGGATTAATTCAATGATGTTGAATGGCCATTTCGATATGAAGATCCCCACAGGGGATAACACATCACCTGAGGTGATGTATTATCCCCCGTGGGAATCTTCATATCGAAATGGCCATTCAACATCATTGAATTAATCCTTTTTTAATATATATATATATATATATATATATATACATAAGCATGCAGTGTGGGTATAGAAGAATCCAAAGGAGTATATTGTACATACAGTGGTATGATAACTCTCTAAGAGAACTATAAACATATATGCATACAAATACATATAGAGCAAATATAAGAAAAATTAAGACAGGCACGTTATTTCATGGTGAATCAGAAGTATGTGAATGTATGTATATATATATAATACACACACAGGGGGGTGCAAAAGTCTGAACCCATGGGCAATTTACTATATAACAATTTACAGTTTACATATAACAATTGATTATAATAATTTACAGTTTACAATAAGTGTTTGAACTGAATTGCACCTTCTTTTAAACACTTTCTTATGGAAACACATGCTCTACTCTTAGTTTTTATGTTTCTTCTTATGCTTTTGGCAGCACAAGTTCTACTCTTTCTGGAATTGTTAGCTTTTCTCTCATGGATAACAATCTGAAAGATAATAAATAAAATTAGATATAATACTTATGCTAAAAATAAGAAAAAAATTCTATAGTAAATTGTCTATGGATCCAGACTTTTCACCATAAACTATACATATACATACATCTATATATATATATATATATATATATACACACACACACACACACAGAGTTAATGCAAGTTTGGCCTCTATAATCACAAGAGATGCTTAAACAGTGACTTTTAGCTTTCAGACATTTGAAATAACAAACTACACCTTGCTCAACATTGATTAAAGTGTCCTGTGGGATTACTGTGTTTGCATTCAGTTGGTTGCAATACACATCTTTTAAGGTCACTCCCCCCCCACCCCCACTATATAAAAGTTTAAAAACTATGAAAGAAAAATTTTTCCTTTCTTGAAGTATGCATGCATTTTGGAAGTAGACTCTGTGTGTACATACATATAATTCAAAATACTACAGAAATATTTGCAGATTATGACCAATATATTAAGCATATTCAAAATACTCAGGCTATTGTGTATGCATACACAAGTTTCCAGCCTAACCTGCTTATCAAAATCTATCCAAATATTAGTCTTTTTCTTTTTTTTTTTTCTCCTCTTGGAAGGCTAATTCAGCACTTGCTAACATGACAATTTACTGACCATAGTTTAGGTGTGGCACAAGGCTGATAGTATGGAGGATCCAGTGATGATCAAACTCTCTACTCTGTCATAATTGATCAATTGATCTAGCAAAAAAAAAAAAAATGGTTTTCTAATTATGACTTAGATGGGACATAAGACTGAAAGTATGCAGCACCCAGCGAGGATTGAACCCACTAATCGATCAAAATGGCTAACCATTATCAGTCAGTTAAGTGCCATACATGATACACACTTGGGCGATCATGTCTCGAAAGATACATGACTGACTGGGCAGAAGATTGTCCCGCAGTAGGTTGCCATTGCTTTCTGCAGTAGACTGGTTGCCAACCAAGGCTATAGAACCCAATCTGTCCTGTTATTTAACCCATAACTGGAAGGAATAGACGAATTAATACCTTTCCCAAGGGTATTTGCGCGTAAGTGAATGCAATGAATTCAGCTGGAATTCGAACTCGGCTCCCTGATTTCTCGTTCCGAGCTGATATCCAATGCACCACAACGCACATCCTAACCATTATACCATGTCAAAATACACAAAAGTGATTTTCTAGGTGTAGCTTAGATATGGCGCTCTGTGAGGATCAAACTCACATCACTTGAACCAGATAAGGGGACCTATCTACTTCTATTAAAATGTGTGTTTGTTCATGTGTAAGAAAAGTTCAAACTGAAATATTCTGCACTTTGATATTAGTTTTGTCTTATTTTTCCTTTTTGCAAATTAATGATTACTAAGAAGTATCAGTATTTTATTAATCATTTTTCTTATTACATTTTAAATAAAGTATTTTCCATGTTGTTACTTTATTACTAAATCTAATGTTTATTTTTATCATGACACTATTATTACTGTGATTTTATTATTAGTTTTAGCCAAGACTTTAATGATAATATTGGGGTTCACTATGTCAAACAGATTTTGGGGCACAGCAGTTGAACCTTCTCATCAATAACCCATAATTTTTATTTATTTTTATCTTGTTACACATAGTAGCTGAGTGGCAAAATGTTATCTGACATGAAAATATGTTTAAACAGAGGTATATCATTGAATTCTTTTATACAGAAAAAAACAACTACCCATCATCAACACTTTCTCATTTATGGAGTCCAAATAGTAAATGTGAGCATAGTTAGGCAATGAGTAATCTTTCAGCGGTGATGACAGTAATTTGTATGTCAAGATATGTTCCAGACATGTTAATATGTATTTTTGTTGTTTGTTGGGGGGGGGGGGATGCATAGTGAGTGGTGGTGACATTGTGGGAAGAAAATGTTTTGTTGTTGAAAATTTGCTACATCCAATGGTATTATTGTGCTTACTGTAGCTGTCAAAGTTTTATGAAAATAAAGTTGAGGCACTACTTCTTTGTTATAACATGAAAATAAAGTTTAAAAAACATACTAAAATTGTTTTTCTTTTACTAGTTTCAAAAGTTGATTATTAAAAATAAGTCATTGAATACCCACTGTAAAATTTGTTATGTACAAAAATAAAAATCTGGTATTAGACTTCTACTAATACCCACCTTCCAATTTTTGTGATGGTAGGTACTTAGAGTTATGTTACTTTTAACACCAACCAAGTTCAGCACAATGCCAGGTTTTTTAGAAGTATCTAGTGAGGAATTTAGCCAAGTTCAAATTCCAGTTGAATTCCCTGCATTCTTGTGCAAATACCCTTGGGAAAGTTATTAATCTGTCTCTTCCCTCTGGTTATGGGTCAAATAACAGGACATTGGGTTCTATAGCCTTGGCTGGCAACCAGTCTGCTGCAGGAAACCTACTGCTGGATAATATTCTGCCCAGTCAGTCTCTTTCAAGACATGATTTCCCAAGCCTGTATCCCATGTGGCACTTAACTGACTGAGTGAGGAATTGAACACACAATGTCTTCCAAGACAATATATCTTCGACTGACTATGATACAGTGATAAGTTGATGACGATATTTATTTTTGGAATGTATTCAAGTCTGGTTCATTCACATTTTATATTTCTCTATGGCATAAAATTCATATTATGGTGTATCAAAAGTATGTTTATTTTGTTTTTTAATCGATAAAGTAACATCTTGAGTTATTGTTTACATTCAGACTAATATCCTCATCTATATTGTTGTTATGATGATGTTTCAGCCATTTTACCTTCTGGCTTTTTACAGGTGTCTATTGATTTGGCTAGCCTTCAGGGAATTTAAAATTAAGTTCTTTATTTAATTTACAGGGTAGATTGTTCCAATTCTGCTGTCCTTTGCTTTTGCTACTGCTTAGTTATTATTCATCCTGTTTCTACTGAGTCAGGAATTGAACTCAAAATGACTATTTAGTGCAAATGAAAATTGAAATAACAACTACTAATTATATGTAATATTAATAGTGATAGTGGTGCATTGTGGTACAGTAGATATCGGCTTGGAACGAGAAGCCGGGGAGCCGAGTTCGAATTCCAGTTGAATCAATTGTATTCACTTACGCGCAAATACCCTTGGGAAAGGTATTAATCCGTCTCTTCCTTCCAGTTATGGGTTAAATAGCAGGGCAGATTGGGTTCTATAGCCTTGGTCGGCAACCAGTCTACCGCAGAAAGCAATGGCAACCTACTGCGGGATAATCTTCTGCCCAGTTAGTCTTGTCTTGAAAGAGACATGATCGCCGAAGCGTGTATCACGTATGGCACTTAACTGACTAAGTGATAGTGGAGTTTGAATTCCAGTTGGATTCTTTGATTTCACTTACACGCAAATACCTTTAGGAAAGGTATTAATCTGTTTCTTCCCTCTAGTTATGGGTTAACAGGACAGATTGGGTTCTATAGCCTTGGCTTGCAACCAGTCTACCGCAGAAAGTGATGGGAACCTACTGTGGAATAATCATCTTCCTAATCAGTCATATCTCTTTCGAGACATGATCGACCAAGCGTGTATCACATATGGCACTTAACTGAGTGACAATATGAGTAGTAATATAAATCGTAGTAATGATGGTGTGAGCTAGCAACCCCAATTGTAATAGTGACATTGTGAGTTTACAATCCCAATGCTGGTAGTGATGTCATGCGTTAGCAATCCCAATGGTAGCCGTGACATCGTGCATTAGCAATCCCAATGGTAGCCGTGACGTCATGCATTAGCAATCCCAATGGTAGGCGTGACGTCATGCGTTAGCAATCCCAATGGTAGGCGTGACGTCATACGTTAGTAATCCCAATGGTAGGCGTGACGTCATACGTTAGCAATCCCAATGGTAGGCGTGACGTCATACGTTAGCAATCCCAATGGTAGGCGTGACGTCATACGTTAGCAATCCCAATGGTAGGCGTGACGTCATGCGTTAGCAATCCCAATGGTAGGCGTGACGTCATACGTTAGCAATCCCAATGGTAGGCGTGACGTCATACGTTAGCAATCCCAATGGTAGGCGTGACATCATACGTTAGCAATCCCAATGGTAGGCGTGACATCATACGTTAGCAATCCCAATGGTAGGCGTGACATCATACGTTAGCAATCCCAATGGTAGCCGTGGCGTCGTGCATTAGCAATCCCAGTGGTAGCCGTGGCGTCGTGCATTAGCAATCCCAATGGTAGGCGTGACATCATGCGTTAGCAATCCCAATGGTAGCCGTGGCGTCGTGCATTAGCAATCCCAGTGGTAGCCGTGGCGTCGTGCATTAGCAATCCCAATGGTAGGCGTGACATCATACGTTAGCAATCCCAATGGTAGGCGTGACGTCATACGTTAGCAATCCCAATGGTAGGCGTGACATCATACGTTAGCAATCCCAATGGTAGGCGTGACATCATACGTTAGCAATCACAATGGTAGGCGTGACGTCATACGTTAGCAATCCCAATGGTAGCCGTGGCGTCGTGCATTAGCAATCCCAGTGGTAGCCGTGGCGTCGTGCATTAGCAATCCCAATGGTAGGCGTGACATCATGCGTTAGCAATCCCAATGGTAGCCGTGGCGTCGTGCATTAGCAATCACAATGGTAGGCGTGACAGTGTGAGTTAGCAGGTTTTCATAGTCTCGAAATATATCTATGATAATCTGTAAAAACAAAAATATTTTTGGTTAACCAACTGCAAAAGTTTATTCTATTCCTTCAATTTAAAAATATCAATATTATTTATATAAAGCTCTTTAAATTGGCAACTTTTTGCTTCCATAGTTCCATTTACTGACTGAAGATGACCCAATAACTTTTTTTTAGTTTAATTATGAGTCTACAGAACTCACTCAGTAGCAATATATTAAACTTAATACTTAAAGATTCAAAACTTTTTGGAAACTTTTTATAAGTTCATTGCATGAATATCAGTGACTCACTGAAGTATCAAATTATGACCTTGACACTTACTTTTTGGAACCTATGCAAAAGTTGTACCCTGGGAAGCCCTAATTGTTATCATGGATCCTTACTGCCTCTTGAATTCCCTCCTTACTGTCATTATCATGTGCCCACTCCTTTGTCCCATTTGATTTGTTTTGATAAACTTTCTTTTAATAAAGAAACATCCTCTCTATCTCCATCCTAAGTCTCTTATTTTCTATTAAATTTTCTTTTACATATCATATTCTCCCCCTGTTGTCTCCCCCTTTTTTTTAAGTCTAATCAATCTAATTGTTTTTTATTGTGACTAGTTGTCTCTTTTAACTTTGACTCTTTTTCTTCAGCAATTCTTTCTGAATAACTAATACTTTTTCTTTCTTTTCCTTTTCTTTTCTTTTTCTTTCTTTTCCTTTTCTTTTCTTTTCTTTCTTTCTTTTCTTTTCTTTTTCTTTCTTTCCTTTTCTTTTCTTTTTCTTTCTTTCTTTTCTTTCTTTTTCTTTCTTTCCTTTTCTTTCTTTTTCTTTCTTTCTTTTCTTTTCTTTTTCTTTCTTCTTTTCTTTCTTTTTCTTTCTTTCTTTTCTTTTCTTTTTCTTTCTTCCTTTTCTTTTCTTTTTCTTTCTTCCTTTTCTTTCTTTTCTTTCTTCCTTTTCTCTTTTTCTTTCTTCCTTTTCTCTTTTTCTTTCTTTTCCTTTTCTCTTTTTCTTTCTTCCTTTTCTTTCTTTTTCTTTCTTCCTTTTCTTTCTTTTTCTTTCTTCCTTTTCTTTCTTTTTCTTTCTTCCTTTTCTCTTTTTCTTTCTTCCTTTTCTCTTTTTCTTTCTTCCTTTTCTCTTTTTCTTTCTTCCTTTTCTCTTTTTCTTAACTTCTACATTCTGTCTAATATATTTTCTGCACTTCATTTGTTTTTTTTTTTTCTCTTTCATGGTTTCTTTCATAGTCTTTATCCTGTTCTCCTTATAAATCCTTTACTGTCTTTCTCTCCTCTTTGTTTCACCCTTTTATTTCTCTATTACTTTTCCTTTCTCTTTCTATTAATTTTTCCTACTCCTCCTCCTCCTGTTACTCTTTTATTTCTCCCCTTGTTACTCTTCTACTTTTTTTCCTACCCCTCATTCAGGCCTCCTCTTTCTTTATTTAATTTACTCTGAATCGGTCAATTATTTTCTACATTATCTCAATTCTTGTTTATGTAGGGCTGTTAGTAATGCTTTTTTGGATCTTGTTTGAAATTTCTTAATTACAATAATTTACCATAGATCACTCACACATGTAGTTATCTCTCTCATATATATATATATATATATATATATATATAATGCACACACACATATTTTACATAGCTTCTAATTTAGCTTAAAATTATTTACAGAAAATTAGATATGCACACACTTTCATATACATCCATGGATGCACACTCCTATATGGGATGGGGAGGTTTACACAATTTACCCATATCATATGGTATAAATATAGATAGGAATGCACTCATTAAATACACAATTATACATCCTAACAGGATATGGAATAAATTTTAGGTTAGCAGAGGATTATCATTCATACATACAACACCAGACTTTGGGATGAATTTGTCAGAAATTGTTATTTTTCACACTATATTCAATAGATGAAACATTAACAACTGTGAAGTATATGCCTAAATCTTTGAGGTAAATTCTTTTTTGTGAAAAGCATAAGAAGACTTGTGTTCAGCTGAAACTCTTGCACCATGTGTACATTACATTAGAAGCATATTTACTTGTAAGAGGATTGAATTTCTTACAATGTGGGCTTTGTTTTTTTGACTATTCATTCAGGCTTACAACCATGTAAGTTGCCATTTTTTTTTTTTTCTCATATTAAAATATTCAATACAATCACAATTTTTTGGTTGTATAGTCCTTATTTAAGAATGCATATTGTTTCTTTTGCTACAATGGGTAATCTAAAAGTAAACACCTCTAATTTGTTTCCATAGAAACTGTTACAGGAAGCACAATAACACTGTCTAAAACAAGATTTGGACTATTAAACACTATTTTTTCATATAGTCCCCACCATTTGTTATGTAAGCAATGTTATTCCAGTTGAATAGCAGAAATTTTATCGTCAAAGAAATTTTTAAAAAAATGTTAATGTAATATTTACTTGCAAAAAAAGAAAATTATCAAAGCCATGATAAGCCATGAAAACAAATTGTCAGAAATGAAGAATTATGTCTGTATTGACAGAGGTGATTCACTTTTTCACATGCATTGCTATTGCTTAACTGTGCTCATATTTGTTTGGTTTCAGTTAGCATTGATGAATTTCAATGGGTAGAGGTTATTGCTGTGTGTGGTGAGGGACGAAACTAATTTTATATCATCCTCATCACTGTAAGGATTATTCAGATTCTTGATCTCAATTTGTGCATTTTTTTATTTTTTTTTGTTTTTGTTTTTAATTACCATAACACATTTTTGAAAGAAAAAAAATTGCCTTAATACATTTTTGAAGGTAAAGAATTATTACCACTAATACATTTTTGAATACAAAACTAGAAGACATCATTAGTTTTCTAAAATAAAATAAAAAGAAAAATTTCATCAAAATCTGACTAAATCAACCTTTTCACTATAACCGAACATTAGAAAAATACCTTAAAACCCTACATTTTTGGCATTAAATAACCCACAGAGGTTGATATGCTGTTAAATAAAACTCAAATTCAGTTTTTGTTACTTTCAACTTGGCTCAAAAAGTAGTTTCCTTGATGGGAAGAAAGTGATAGAGGTTCAATTCTTATCTGAGGTACAATTGTTATTTAGTCGAACTACTCAATTTAAATTACCCTGTTTAATAAAAAAAAACAGGGAAAGCAACTCAAACATGTGTACCCATTACAAATAACATTTATATTAATAAAAAATAATGTTTGACAAATAAAAAAAATCCTTTCAGAAATGTTTTTAAATACACTTTTCCTCTGTGTTTGTCTTATGGGCACTTTTACTTCTGCACTAGGTAATGAACATCTGATCAATTCTCACCAAAGTTAAGCAACATTAATTTTGGTCAGTACTTAAATGGTTGACCACTTGGGAATACCAGTTGCTGTAAGCTTGGATGTGCAGTTAGTGCAATAGATAACAGATCGGGATTGGAAATTGGAGAATCTAGTTTCAAATCCAGTATTAACAGTGACTATTTTTCTAGTGAGTCTGTGTGAGTAATATACAGTATGCATATATAAAAATATTTGTGTGTGTATATACATGTATAATTATGTATGTACAGTTCAGAGATTATATATATATATATAAATATTTTTCTGGTGTTAATAAACAGTTCTCGATGTAATAGAACAGAGCTAAGAAGTATATATTAATATATATACATATATACATGTGAAAGTGTGCAATGCCCTGCCATTGTCAGCTGCCAACCAGGGTAGGTAACAATTTTGATGGTTAAGGCAATACTGCCAACTCTGGCTCCTTCAGCAGCTTTTGCTAATGGGCAGGGTATTATTTTTTTTTTTTTTTACAAATATATATATATACATATACGCACACACAATACAAAAATCTAGAATTGAGCCACCACCTACTGTAGTTTCGCACAGATGGTTCTTCAGGGCAAGAGCTTGCCTTGAAGAGCCATTCGTGTGAAACCATGGTAGGTGGTGGCTCAATTCTAGATTTTTGTATTGTATTCTGCTCTACTTTCATATCAAGCACTTTGCTGTTAAGGTTTCGTCTTGGTTTTTTTTTTCTTCTTTCAAACGAGCACTATACGTATTGTTCTTGTGCGCTGTTTGTTTCTTTTTTTTCTCCCCCTTTATTTAACCCACGAGGTAGTTCTCACCAGGTTGGAAGATGGCTTATATTACTGTTAGTTAGCATTATTTTTGGATATTTAGTCTGTTATTATTAGTGTTGACTTACTATATATATATATATATATATATATACATATATATATATATATATATTACGGAAATTAAAGAATTTTAACGAAACTTGGTTATAAGCAACCGACAATTTGTAATGAATTATTTTGAACATTATTTTTACCGATACTCGTATTAAAAACAGAATATCTACTTAAATACGAGTATCGGTAAAAATAATGTTCAAAATATATATATATATATATATATATATATATATATAAGCAATTTCTTAGTAATTCCTTCCTCAATAATTCAACTCTTCTTTCATTCTTTTATTTTTCTCTTTCATGGATGCCATGTTCTTTGGAATCTTGTTTCGACCAAGTTAACTGACATTTAGGTTTCTTCAACATGAATAATAAGACTTATATGTCATAGAGAGGGGAATCAAGATTTTAGGGATGTTGAGTGAGTGCATGACTAAAAAAAAAAAAAGTTGTGAAACTCTTATCTAAGGCAACATAGCCTGAATGTGTCAATATATATGGAGGCATTTGCCTGGTCTCCTCTTCAGCTATTTGTTAGTATCTGGACATTTACAATTCAGAAGACAATGTGTTAACTAATTCACTTATTTCTCCTCCCTGAACTTAATGGATAGTTCCAAATAGCAGCATCAACAGCAGGATTGTCTCCCTTTCTTCTAATTTGCATTTTCCCAATGAACATGTATAGTCAGTCAGTTAAGTGCCATATGTGATGCACGCTTTGGGTGATCATGTTTCAAAAGAGATATGACTGACTGAGCAGAAGATTATCCCGCAGTAGGTTGCCATTGCTTTCTGCAGTAGACTGGTTGCCATCCAAGGCTATAGAACCCAATCTGTTCTATTATTTAACCCATAACTGGAGGGAAGAAACAGATTAATACATTTCCCAAGGGTATTTGTGTGTAAATGAATGCAAGAAATTCAACTGGAATTCAAACTCGGCACCCCAATTTGTTGTTCCGAGTCGATATCCACTGCACCACAACACACATCAAGTATAAGCTGGTTAAAATTTCTTTCTCACTTTAGCTGTTGATGACTGGGGAACCTTTGCCCCTTAGACTTTTGATATCTGGAATGTCTACGCCACTTCAACTTGTGCAGACTGTCATTAATTTCTACTGAACTTTATATTGTTTAGAAAGAGTTTTCAATAAAATACCCTATTTAGAAGCATATATAACCTTCACGTTTACCTCTCTCTCTCTAATTTGTCAAAAAATATCTCCTGGGTTTTATCAACAAAGATGAGGTATCTGGTCAGCTAATGTTTACTCAGATGTTGTAGTCTACCAGTAGCTGTATTTAATCTTCATAATAGTGTAATATCAAACGTAAATAGAGGAGGGTGTTTGGTTTGCTATCACCAGTGTCATTCATCTAAATAAAAAAAAGAAAATGCTTATAGCATTGGTTATCTTTCCAAGTTGATAAGTTTGTTTATGATAAAATACTCAATATTTTAGTATTTTTATGAGCTGTTATGTTGCAAAATCTGTAATAACTTTAATTCTCTGACAAGGCATTACTCTGTGTGTACAAGCATATATTTAATGTACAAATCATCTGGCATCATATATATATATATAAATTCTGATCATTTTATTAATGTATGCATGTGTACATTCTATAGTCATGTATAAATATTTGTATAGATATGTGTGTTCTTTATATACACACACACACACACACACACACACACTCAAAGTTTATGCATATTTCAGTGTCTGATTCTTTTCGTCTAAACAGCACTGACATTGATGAGTCATTACAGAAATTTGAGGGGAAAAAAAGCCAAACATTGCCAATTCTAAAAGATGTTTTTGACTTGCGTAATTTTTTTTTTTATAAAATGCAATCGGACTTTAAATTATCCACTTATCCGTACAATCAAAAGTTGCTCGGGACTCTGTCCAGGGCAATAGGTTTTCTTGAAAATCTGATTCATAAATGTGCCATAAAAAAGTGCTTCACAACACAGGGACATTTGGACCTTGGTAAAGATGCATAATGCAAAAAAAAAAAGGTGCTTAACACTACTGATGCACAAGAATGTGTGTGCATATGTGTATTAATATAAAATAAAAACAAGTATGTAAACATACGTTGTCGTCCTGCGGCCTCGGCTGAGATAGAACTTACTACACCCCTCCAGTATTCCCTGTGCATTTGGAACCTTAACACAGTTTATAGCGAAATTCATAATCTTGTCAAATAGCTGAATACTTGATGCTTCACCAGGGCTACCAAGGGTGTTTTTATTGTGACACCAACACTGGATGGGTTGCCTCCAGGCCCCATCCAGTTATTTAACCCATAACTGGAGAGAAGTGATGGATTAATACCTTTCCCAAGGGTACCAGTGCTTAAGTGAATGCAGGATACTGAACTTGAATTCAAACTCGGCTCACCGATTTCTCTTTCCAAGCTGACATCCATTGCACCACAACGCACATCTGTCACTGAACACTTACAGCGCCTGGACTTTCCCAAACATTACACAATAACAATAACGAGTGCAGACACATATGCTTAAAACAGTAGGAATAGGTCATACCACTGAGAAAAATGTTTCATGAACGAAAATGCTCAATGAAGAACAGAGCAAGTTGTTTACCAACTACTACAGTTTCACCAATTTGGCTCATCAGTCAGTCAGTTAAGTGCCATACGTGATACACGCTTTGGGCGATCATGTCTCGAAAGAGACATGACTGACTGAGCAGAAGATTATCCTGCAGTAGGTTGCCATTACTTTCTGCAGTAGACTGGTTGCCGACCAAGACTATAGAATCCAATCTGTCCTGTTATTTAACCCATAACTGGAGGGAAGAGATGGATTAATACTTTTCCCAAGGGTATTTGTGCATAAGTGAATGCAAGAAATTCAACTGGAATTCGAACTCGGCAACCCGATTTGTCATTCCAAGTCAATATCCACTGCACCACAATGCACATCCTCATCAGTAAGTAGAGATATATAATATGACTGGCTGCTAATATCCAAGTATGCCTGTCACCTATGGCAGCTAGCCAATCCCTGTTGCAGATGCTTGCTCAGGCCCATTTAATTTTGTTCAACAACCAGAAGCCTTACCTGTTAATTTATGCTACAACTATGCTAAACAAACATTAGAGTTTCTAGAAGGGAACAAATCATCTGGCATCATCAGCAGTTTCAACAAGGCCAGTATGTTCAAACCCTCGGATATAATGACTTGTGGTCTTGTGCTTGCACAACTGTCAGCAATCTATTTCATCTTAATTTTACTCACAAAGCTTGGGTCAACCTGTGGTATGGTTTTCAAGAGTTTCCAAAGATGCTGCATGCTGGCATCACCATATATATATATATATATATATATATATATATATATGTATATGTAACAGGAATCCTGAGAAAACCCACAGTAGTAGAAAAGTTTAGCATCTGTAATATTGTAGATCTTAACTCTTTTTTTAAAATTCTGTATTGTGTGTGTGTGTGTGTGTATATATATATATATATATATATATATATATATATATATATATATACTAGCAGTATAGCCCAGCATTGCTCGGGTGTAATGAAAGCTTTAAAACTAATCCATGGTCCTGGAGCTCAGACTTTTTGGACATTGGCACGAAAGACTAAAAAGCAATAGTTGTTTCCAGTTAAAGCAAAGCCGTAGACTGAAAGAAAAATGAATGGATGTAAGTCAAATTTTGATTTCCTGGTATCAATATCAAATTTTCTGCACTATTATAAGAACTGCAACCTTGAAACTTCTGAATATCGTTTCTTATATCTTTGTCTATGAGTGTATCAAATTTGATTAAAATCGGACCACTCCTTCTATAACCTGATTTTTTCGATTATCGATTTTTTTATATCTATCGGGGGTACCTCGACACAAAACCTAGCTAAGAACACTCGCAGACGCTTATAGTAAAACTGTGTAAATTTTCAAGAAAATTGGTTCAGCCATTTTGGAGTTTGTGTGTGTGTGTGTCCGTTACCTACAAAGTTCCATTTATAAATAAGTTTAGATTAGATGTATATAAAATGTGTGTGTATATAATCATTTAGAATGAGTTTGTCTTTGCAATTCACCCTTGAAGATGATCTTTAAGATTGAAAGTATATATGGGTTATCAAAAACTGTCCCTCTTCCTTAATGAATTTCAATTTGATATCAAGAAGATATTTAAAGAACTAGAAAGGATTATTATAAAAATAAACATACTATGTCTATATTATTCAATGAAACATGCTTGAGTATATATATATATATATATATATATGTGAGTTAAAGATCGAATGCAGATCAGAATCCAACAAGATGGTAAAAAAAGACAAATAGAAAATGTTTCACTTTTATGAAAGCTTCATTAGAGATTGAGAGAAAAAACATAGAAACTTTGGTATTTTCAATTTTGTTTGGGTCAGTTCTCGTTGGCCAGTTATGTGTCACATGCAATACAACTGTAGATAATTCTACACTATTTACATTATTCAGACTATTGTCTTCATCTTTGTTGCCATTTGTTCAACATTTCAGCCGATCTGTGTGCTTCAGCCTTCTTCAGGTGCTAGGAATTTCGAATCTAACCCTTTATTACAATCATTGGAGTATATCATTCTCATTCCTTGCACAAAGCCTCTTTTGGTAATCATGAGTTATCTCCCTCTAACCCTCTAAGTCACTTGTTCACCACTTAAGGGACCATGGCGAAGTGGATATAGATGTTGGTTAGTTCTAGTTACTTGACCCAAAGAGTTGTGAGTTCACTACCAGGCTACAGCAGTGGTGAAATATATATATATATACACACACATACAAACTTGTTTCGCTGCATCACAGCTCATCAGTGTGGCTAGACACATCCACTTGTTTCTGGCCGGGATCGAAACTCAACTGATTTGGTGTCAGTTGGAGTCACTACCCCCAAGCCATAGGCGCATGGAATCAGAGAAGAGAAATTTTAACATGTTGTATATAAGCAGTATATACACACACCAGTGACCGAAAGAACTCTATTCATTTCTGAAGAGTAATATTTATATAATCTTCCTTATTCTTTGAACAGGTGTACAGATTTATCATTTACTGTTTATGAACTGATTTCCAGTTATTCAACTCTATAGATTTAATATATACATATATATATGTGTGTGTGTGTGTGTATATATATATATATATATACACACACACAACATTCGTCCTTGCTTATAATATTACTGCCGCATATAGTCTGGTGCTCTTGCTATATTCCTTCCCTTTCAACCATATCACCCCGAGCAAGGCGGTAACGCCACTGATGTGCAGGGGGCTACACAGGAGTGAAAAGATTGGAAAAGATAAAGTCGGAAACCACATCCTAAACAGGAAACAAGGTATGAGCCTCTTCACCTGTTCAATAGACGTGGGTGGAGTGTGAACCGGGCGATAGTTTAGTCTATCTACTCCAATTGAAAAAAATAAAATAAAATAAAAAAAGTGAAAAGATTGGGAAAGAGAAAAACCAGAAACCACATCCTAAACAGGAAACAAGAGCCTCTTCACCTGTTCAAAAGACGTGGGTGGAGTGTGAACTGGACGATAGTTTAGTCTATCTACTCCAATTGAGTATATTTAGAAATCCTTGATTAAATACATAGAATCCACAATATCATTAGCCCTAATCTGGCATTTCGGCTTCAATCACTTACCCACTGCTGTAATATAGCTTTTTTGTCTCTTTAAATACTTTCACCGTAATTATTCTGATCTTTCCTCTATGGTACTTACCTACCTGGGTGTGCATTGTGGTGCAGTGGATATTGGCTCAGAATGAGAAATCGGGGAACCGAGTTCGGATTCTAATTGAATTCCTTGCATTCACTTACGTGCAAATACCCTTGGGAAAGGTATTAATCCGTCTCTTCCCTCCAGTTATGGGTTAAATAACAGGACAGATTGAGTTCGAGAGCCTTGGCTGGCAACCAGTTTACCTCAGAAAGTAATGGCAACTTACTGCGGGATAATATTCTGCCCAGTCAGTCATGTCTCTTTCGAGATCTGATAGCCCAAGCGTGTATCATGTATAGCCATTAACTGACTGACTTACCTACTTAGACTTTATGATTGGTAGTACTAGATTGACAGCAAGATTTTATCATTTTTCTAGCTTTTTGCTTTCCAGTCAGATTTGATCTTCAAAAACTAAAATGCAGTTGTTTTCTTAATTTGTATTTTTCTTTTTCTTTTTTATGTTGTTGGTGGTGTTTGTTTGTTTTTTTTTGTTTTTATTTTTTTTCTTTCTTTCCTTTTTCTTATATTCATTCACAGTCAGTACCCCCCCCCACACACACACCAGTGTCTTAGTGGCTTTGTTGCCTTGCTTGGTAGTGTGTGAAATGATTAATTCATATTGTTAAGGTTTTAGAGCTTGTGTGTTATTAATTTAATTGACTTATACTTTATCACATCCAAACTTCTTGGAGAAATCTAATCATTATGAATCGAGAGTCTAATGAAAAACTTTAAAACACTTTTCCAGCTGTCTCGTGCACTCTCTCTCAGCACTGGTATGGCTGCTTACAGTAGCACTTAAACTTACTTCATCAAAAAAATGTTTTCAGAACACATGAAATGGCCCCGAGTAAGTAAAATATTTTCTAATAGTATTAATCTTAAATATGTAAATTCTAATTTCGGATAATTTTTTGTTATTGTTTTTAGAGAGAGAAAGAGGGCTTAATTTTATCTCCAAGAAGGTCTTGTAAAATGGTAACTTCATTTTTAGTAAAAAAAAAAAAAATTAACTGTACAGAGACGAACGTCCGTACTCTATATTTACTTTTATTGTATAGAATTTAAAATCATGGTTAATTAGCCGCGTTTAGCACGTTGACTGACAAAAGGTCAATTACGAAATTTAACTTAATAGCCAAATTCAGCAGTCAGTTTTTGAGTTAAATTATTATAGTTTCCAAGTAAAAATGAAAATCTTTTTAACATTATTTTTAAAAGTTTCTCTCCGAATAAACTCGTTGTCGTCGCCCACGGATGTCTCAGAAAATGCCATCACGAGATAAATCGTAGTTGGCGTCATAATTAAAAAAAATAAAATGTAATAAAAAAACAACAACAAAAATTTTCGTCATATTTATTTCCTATTTTTATTTTATGTACTCGGCTGAATAAAAAAAAATGTATATTATTCTCACACATTTAAAACTAAATAAAAAATTAAGACTTTTTTTTATGTCTGAAGTTAGTTTTTTACTTTTTATCTTGGAGAAAAGATAAAAACTGACTTTGTTTTTTGGCCTCTACTCATCATCCTGTCAAAGATGAGTCGGTGGGGAGAAAAAAATGTGTTCTTTGCAAAAACCAAAAAAATCAAATGGAAACTTTAGAAAGAGACTGATAAAATATATATATATAGTTGATATGTCAAAGGCTTAGTTTGTAAATTTGTAACTTGCTTACATTCATAAAATCTTGTTAAATGTTTCAGCGTTTTTTGTTTTGTTTTGTTTTTTTAATTTTCGGTTTTTCTTTTTTTTACCATTCTCTCATCTTTTTCTCTTTCTATTGTGTACTTTCTTTTTTACTGTTTACCTTTCCCTCTCATAATTTACAATTTTATCACTCCTTTTCTTTTCCATCTCTTTTTCTCCACCACTCTTAGTCTTTTTTTTTTTTCCATCTCGTCCTCTTCTTAGTCTTCCTTACTCTTCTTCACCATCTTTCTATTCTCATAATTATTTCATTTCTCTCCTTAATACCCACCCGCTTTTCGTCGTTTTTCTGTTTCTTTCTTCTTCAAATTATTTTCTATTTAGAGTAGTTTCTACAGTAGGACATTTAAATTTGCGAATTTGTTTATTTTTAACTTTCAAATGAATTTTTAGAAAGAATATCCCAAAAATCTAAAATACACTCGGCACAGACTCACTTAAATAAATTTCGTATTCAAAATTTTTGTTTTTGGTTCGTTGTTATCATGTTTGTTTTGTTAATGGTTTTTCTTCAATTAAATAATAAATGAACTAAAAATTGGTGCACCTTTTTTATTCTAAGAAACTTTGTTGGATTGTGATACTTCTTGTAGAAATCAGCAGGCCGACTTTTTCAACCCGTGTGTGTGTGTGTTTAGAGATGTGTATTCGTTTTTACTTTTTAATTTGGCTAACTTAAATTCAGATTTCTTTTTTTTTTTATAATTTTTATTTTAGTTTTTTAGCTGGATTTTTATTTTTTATGTATGTGGAAGTGAAGGGAACTGATTTTCAACTATAGTCTAAAAATATCTCTTTGCTGACTTTGACGGTATCGAAAACGAAAATGATTTTTGTTCGTTCCAATGAAAAACAGGGCACTTTCATTTTCATAAAAATAGAAACAAATAATTGAAATAATATTTTAAGTTTAATCAAATCTTTTACTTTTAAATTTTTTATTTTAGTCTTTAAGTGACTGTGTTTTCTGTTTTTTAGGCTACATTACAACGAAGGATTGCCACTTGGACTTACGTCATTTTTTTAGTACCTGTTGTAACAGTGTTGTTTTTTAAGTCTTTAGAAACGGGATTTTCGTCAAGAACTACTCAAAAAAGTCAGGAATTTTAAAAATTGTTGGGAAAAAAAATCATGGCTTTATCTCTCCCTTACGGAATCTTTTTTTTACCTGAATAGAAAATCCATCTTCTATGCGTTATGTCTCTTCAGAACGTGAGCGATAATCTTGTCCTTTTTGTAGCTCTTCTTACAGATCATTTCGTAAAGTTTTTGTTTTTTTTTTTACTTTTTGGGTTTCTTTTGTTATTTCGCCTAATCTCTGTTAGTTTTCTTTTCTGCCAGTCATTTTATTACAGTAGGTTTCCCCTCTTCCTCTTGCCATCACAATTTGTCCTGTCAGTGTCAAAAATGAAAAAATAAAAAATGACTAAAATGAGGATTTTTTTTTCTGTTTCACCCCAAATTATGCAAAAGTTACTTATCGCAAATATTCACTCTTTAAGAAATTATTAATTTTAAATGAAAGTTTGTATTTTTTTTTTTTTTTTTTTTTTTTGAAATATGACACTCTTTTAAATCAAAATTTGTTTGGCTTACCTCGCAATAACTCTCTAATTGAATGAAAAATAACCAAAAATTAGGGAGTTATTCACATTTCGTAAGTACGGATTCGAGGTACTTACAAGGAATTAAAGAAAAAAATGTTTTTGGCTTGTTTATCGAGGTGAGTGCTAATGTAGACTTCACACTAAGAAATAGCGCACCCGAGTCGCCCACATTTTTAGGGCAATCGCAAAGGTCAACTAAACAGGAATGCAATGGAAGGGCCTTGCTCTGGAAGAATTTGATGTGAATTTTAGTAAATATAAATAACTTTTTTTTTATTATTTTGGGATGAATTAACAGAAAAGATCCAATAATGAAATTAAAAGTATGCCGTAGTCGTCTTCGAAGTCAGATATTCTTTGTTCAACAATACCAAAAAAACAGAAACCCGAAGCAACTCAAAGTCTAACTGAGACTCTTAGACTTGTTTTTGACGCAAACATTAACACCCCAGTAGTTTACCAAATAAGCAAGAAGGGACTCCTGTCAAATTTTGAAATCCAAACCCGAACTTAGAAATTCAAAAGGAAACTTTTTCCCCCCCACCAATAAGAAGAATTGCATTGAAAGTGGTTTTTTAAACCGTGAACATTTTTGCTAATTTTTTTTCTCCCAGTTAGTATCATTTACTTGACATTAACAATAACATTCTCTTCTCTGATTAAATAGAAAGGCCGATTGCACACTCACTCATAATTGCAGGAGAGCATGCAACTCTTACGTCTACAGACGTGCGTGTTTTATTTATTTATTTCTAAAGGTGCTGTGGCATCAGTTTGAATTTGGGAGGAGCTGACTGACTAACGGGCTGGCTGGTTTAGTTCGTTGATGGGTGCTTGTGCACAAACTACAACGCGAACTACCAACCGCCTCCCCACTTCAGGTGGTAGTAAAAAAAAATGATAGCAGTGGTGAGAGCAGCAGTCGACAAGAACTAGCTTTTATTTTTTATTTTTTTATAATTATTATTATTACCATGATCAGATTTTTTATTTGCAACTGTTGCTTCTTACTTTCCTGTCAGTCTTAGAAAGGGCACAGGACTGGACGGGTTGGGCTTTTCAGGTAGACGTATTTTGGAATGTCGGTTTCCTGATATTGTTGGAAAAATGGAATTTTTTGATCTTGCTTTACCTCATCAATTTTCCCGAACATGTGTTGGATTTCACTTTGAAGGGTCAAAAATAGGAAAGCGGTCTGGTCAGGTATTTTTTAAAAATGTTTTTTTCCTCATTCTGACTTAGAAGAACGTTTTTGTTGTTCAGACTCACTATATATGTAGTTAGTGTGATTTTCTAAGAACATTTTCTCTAATATAGAAAAAAAACCCTGCTGCTTTGAAAATATTTTAAATTTTATTTTTTTAATACATCTATCTTAATTTCTGTTTCTCAATCCTTTCTTTTCCTCAGCTTTTTGTCTGTTTCTCTCTATCTTTCTTTGTTACTCTTCTTTTTTTCTCTCTACTGTTTTCTCCTTCTCTTTCTCTGCTGCCCTCTCCTTCTCTTTCTCTGCTGCCCTCTCCTTCTCTTTCTCTACTTCCCTCTCCTTTCTTTCATGGTTACTTACCTGCTTTTACAAAAATCTCCCTTATTTTCTTTCTCTACTTCCCTCTCCTTTCTTTCATGATTACTTACCTGCTTTTCTCCCTTATTTTCTTAACTGTTTACTGATGTTGAGTTTTTTTTACTCCAAGAGATAGTAACCTTGAAAGAGGAAGGCCTGTATCCGGGCTTTACTCAAATGTTTCAGTATTTAAATGAAGCGTTTGTCAGTCTACTTGAAGTAGATGTATTTTATGCTTTATACAACAACTGTTGAAAAAATTTTGCAGAGTGGCATCAAGTGACAAATTTAATATCTGATCAATGAATAACCAGTAAACATATTCACCATAGTATTTTAATAATAATGTATGTTTAATGTCAGTTTAATTGAAAGAAAATATTTTTCTTTTTGCTTTATCTTTTTCATAAGTTTTGTTTTTCTCATAAATTATTTTCTCATAAATTACTATAATTTTAATATTATTTATACTTTTTAAAGAATCAGTTTCATTTCATTTTTTTATTTTAAATAGGTAATAGGTTTATTTTAAGAATGACAAAAAATGCATGATCAAGAAACAGGATTTAAAATTTTTATTTTTTTAATATTAGATTTTTAGCTAATTGATAATTTTTTAAAGTTTCGCTCAAAAAACCTGTGCAATTTGAATGGATAAATCTTTAGCAATATGTACTGTATTGTTTCATATTGATAAATATTTTGCATACCTGCGTTTGTTGTTTTTTTTTTTTGTTATGCATTTTGGTATTCATATATAAAATATTTAATTTAATATTTAAAAGTTTTTAGTAGTTTTTGACAAATTTTTTTTTATTAGTAAATTTTTGTTTGTATTCTTATTGGATTACTACTTTAACATGGAGTCCCCATCCCAGACTAGTTTAGTTGACGATTTTCTAAGGCCGAAAGGAGATGTTTCAGATCAGCAGAACTATTTCTTTTCTCTTTATTAGCTATTTGATGATGATAAAAAAAAAACAGCTTTTATGCATAATCTTTTTAAAAGGAATACTTATAAGATGTGGGTTGAATGTATTTAAAAATTGTGTTCATGTAATTCAATAATAACTTCATTAATAAAATATATTAGTTTTTATGTCTATTCTAGTTTGCTTAACTTTTCATTGAACAAAATCTTTTCTGCAGGGTGAGATGGGTGTCATCTAAATTGCGTAAAAATGAAAATAACACTGACAAAAATATCTTGAAATAGTAAATTTGTTGAATAAAATTGCCATTAGCTACAACCACAACCTCCAGATGACTTCAGAATCTCTTGCTACTCTTCTGGATGGTCTCCTTGTTTAAGTTGTTGAATGCTGCCATAATCATTTCCTTCAGTTCATTTTTGGTGTTAAAATGAGTTTTTTTTTTGTTCTTGCGTTAAACTGCACCCCACACATAAGGGGATTGCTGCCTGGAGAGTTAGGTGGCCACATGTAAGGAATGGTAAGGTCACAAAAATTGTCTGACAGCCATAATTGGGTTTTCCTGCTTGTGTGGCATGGTGCAGAGTCCTGTTGCCAAACATAGGGTCTTCCAGCAGCCACTCTCTTGACTCACTGCAGCACTATTTTCTTAAGGCACTTGATGTAAATCTCCATGTTGAGTCTGAGGCTCTCACAAACAAATTCAGAAGTTCATTTCTTATCAGAATGGGTTTTCTGAGCTGCCATACCTTCATAATCACCCTTAGACTCATCCAACTCTTTCCAAATCCCTTGCACTATCCCCAGATTGACACCCAGACACTCTGAAATATTCATATTGGAGCTTCCAGTGCAAATGCCGAGCAGTGCATCATATTATTTCCAAATTTCTGGTTGAGTGAATTCCATCATGGTGCTCTTTCTTCTTGCAGACAGTGCTCGGTTTACTCTACTATGCACTGCAGTTGATGAAATCAAAAACAAACAATATAGAAAATGATGACAATTTACCCATCATACTCCTGTAGGTCGCTTAACAGTTCGTAAACTTGAATTTTTTGTAACATGCTAATATCCTCACAGTGTTTAGTATTGTTGAAGTTATCACTAACATTTTTTGTTGAGATTTACAACCTCTATTTTTCATTTAATTTTTGCAAACCAATTAGTGAAATTTGAAGATTTGTTTAGAAAAATACTTTGACAAAATCTCTACTTTATGCACCCTAGTAAAACCAACTGAACTTTGTACCCCTCTCCTTACCTGTGTGTACTTCTCCCCAAAATCTGGTTTTAATTGGTCACTGTATGGCTATTTTAGATGTGAAGAACGGACTAACAGATGTCACAGAATTTTATATATAGATAGTAATATCTGAGTAGATATTCAGTTGACACAACTTTGTGCGGTAGATGTTCACGTGGTTCTTTTCATTCAGAGATTATTTGAAATTGTAATATCAGAAAAATACACATTTTCAGATAAAAAAAGTTCAATATGTTTATATTATAATGTCAATCATTTTCAGTAATTTTAATACAAATTTTAACCTTTTTTAAATATGAATTTAATGAAACTAGACCTTTGCAATTTCTGGTTCGTGTTCTATCAACTCATTTTGTTTTTCACAAAAAAGTATTGCATACACTTTAGATGTTTGCTATCGGGTGTTCTTTTTTATGAATCATAGAAGAGCTTTTTCTTTAAGATAAGTAATTGCTTTAAAAATACTAGTTTTAACATATACAGATAACCGTGTAAAAAAAAAAAATACAGAGAAGCTTTGTATTATGTGAAGTGTATTAAGGTTGATTGTATTATTTGCAATGCTATTTTTAAAGAGTTGTTTATTTTTGAGTCAAGATGGCTTAATAAAAGATGCACTTTTTCTTTTAGACTCATATGTAGCTATATGTTGTCAGTAGATATTTTATATTCTTGCGTGTTTATTATCAAAATGATGTTTGTGTGTGTGTGTATATATATATATATATATATATAAACTTATTTATAAATGGAACTTTGTCTGTGTATGTCCGTTACCTATAAACTCCAAAATATGGCTGAACCGATTTTCTTGAAAATTTACACAGCTGTACTATAAGCGTCTGTGAGTGTTCTTAGCTAGGTTTTGTGTCGAGGTACCCCCGATAAATATCGAAAATCAATAATCGAAAAAATCGGGTTATAAGAGTGGTTTGATTTTAATCAAATTTGATACACTCATAGACAAAGACATAAGAAATAATATTCAGAAGTTTCAAGGTTGCAGTTCTTACAATAGTGCAAAAAATTTTATATCGATACCAGGAAATCAAAATTTGACTTACATCCATCCATTCATTTTCCTTTCAGTCTACGGTTTCACTTTAACTGGAAACAACTATTGTTTTTTAGTCTTTCGTGCCAACGTCCAAAGGGTCTGAGCTCCAGGACCATGGATTAGTTTTAAAGTTTTCATTACACCTGAGCAACGCCAGGCTATACTGCTAGTGTATGTATATATATATATATATATATATATATATATATATATATATGTGTGTGTGTGTGTGTAGTCATCTGCAGACAGATCTGTTTCGCTGTATCACAGCTCATCAGTACGGTTAGACTCCGATTGCTTTTAACCCAGGATTGAAACTCGACCGAATTGGCATCAGTCGGTGGTTCTACCTCTGAGCTATGGGCGCTCAGTAGAAGGAGGCAAACTTTTTAGCATGTATATTATCATTATACACGCCCAATAGTTGAGAGTGTTCTAATTCACTGCTGAATGAACAATGCGTAGATGCCAGAGTAGCTACTGTTTTTCTAAGTCTACCATTCTTCCAGAGTGCTCAATCAGGGTGTGAGAGTGTTATATATATATATATATATATATATATATATTATAGCATACCTTTATTCACTCATTTTTTTTATTAAATAATATAGGCACCCTTTTTTATGGTGGTCCTAATAGAATTTTGTGCAGAAAAAAATGTTATGTAAGCAATGTGTACTTTATATTTCATTGGGCACAGATATTAGGTTGGTCATTTTAATATAGTATCAATGATATATATTAGTTGAAATTTGGTATGCATAATATTTAATGTGCGATTTTTAATAATTTTTAACTTTCAGACAAATATTCTTGATGCATAGAAGCTCTTAATTATGAACATGGCAAAACATGATTTTCATTTACTTTTCTTGCATGTGTTCAAACCTGGGCACAGTACCTCCTAAACTTCTGCCAATATCAACAGAGCGTGAAGAGATGAATTCACAAGTGATCAGATAATACAAAGGTGGTTCCAGAAATTTTGTAACATAACATCTGTGTGACAATGTGCTTAATTTATTGTCCTAACAATTGGAAGTTGGATAGATAAACAATTGAGTAGATAGACTAAACAATTGGAGTAGATAGACTAAACAATTGGAAGTTAGGATAGACTAAACAATTGGAGAGATAGACTAAACAATTGGAGTAGATAGACTAAACAATTGGAGTAGATAGACTAAACAATTGGAGTAGATAGACTAAACAATTGGAAGTTAGATAGACTAAACAATTATAGATAGACTAAACAATTGGAGTAGATAGACTAAACAATTGGAGTAGATAGACTAAACAATTGGAGTAGATAGACTAAACAATTGGAGTAGATAGACTAAACAATTGGAGTAGATAGACTAAACAATTGGAGTGATAGACTAAACATAGATAGACTAAACAATTGGAGTAGATAGACTAAACAATTGGAGTAGATAGACTAAACAATTGGAGTAGATAGACTAAACAATTGGAGTAGATAGACAAACAATTGGAGTAGATATAAACAATTGGAGTAGATAGACTAAACAATTGGAGTAGATAGACTAAACAATTGGAGTAGATAGACTAAACAATTGGAGTAGATAGACTAAACAATTGGAGTAGATAGACTAAACAATTGGAGTAGATAGACTAAACAATTGGAGTAGATAGACTAAACAATTGGAGTAGATAGACTAAACAATTGGAGTAGATAGACTAAACAATTGGAGTAGATAGACTAAACAATTGGAGTAGATAGACTAAACAATTGGAGTAGATAGACTAAACAATTGGAGTAGATAGACTAAACAATTGGAGTAGATAGACTAAACAATTGGAGTAGATAGACTAAACAATTGGAGTAGATAGACTAAACAATTGGAGTAGATAGACTAAACAATTGGAGTAGATAGACTAAACAATTGGAAGTTAGATAGACTAAACAATTGGAGAGATAGACTAAACAATTGGAGTAGATAGACTAAACAATTGGAGTAGATAGACTAAACAATTGGAGTAGATAGACTAAACAATTGGAGTAGATAGACTAAACAATTGGAGTAGATAGACTAAACAATTGGAGTAGATAGACTAAACAATTGGAGTAGATAGACTAAACAATTGGAGTAGATAGACTAATCAATTGGAGTAGATAGACTAATCAATTGGAGTAGATAGACTAAACTATCGCCCGGTTCACACTCCACCCACATCTATTGAACAGGTGAAGAGGCTCATCCCTTGTTTCCTGTTTAGGATGTGGTTTCCGGTTTTCTCTTTTCCAATCTTTTCACTGTTTTCCTTATTTTTTTTTCAATTGGAGTAGATAGACTAAACTATCGCCCGATTCACACTCCACCCACATCTATTGAACAGGTGAAGAGGCTCATCCCTTGTTTCCTGTTTAGGATGTGGTTTCCGGTTTTCTCTTTTCCAATCTTTTCACTGTTTTCCTTATTTTTTATTTTTTTTTCAATTTGAGTAGATAGACTAAACTATCGCCCGGTTCACACTCCACCCACATCTATTGAACAGGTGAAGAGGCTCATCCCTTGTTTCCTGTTTAGGATGCGGTTTCTGGTTATCTCTTTTCTAATCTTCTCACTCTTATGTAGCCCCCTGTACATCAGTGGCATTACCGCCTTGTTTGGGGTGATATGATTAAAAAAAAAAAAATGTCTACTTATTTTTATACTGTTCCTTTCAGTTGTCTAATCATTTTGATGTTGGAATAAAATTCATCAAGAAAAGTGTTGAAGTTTCAACCTTTTCTAAGGTCATATTCAGGACTAAATTACAAACATATTGTAACTGATAAAATCTGCATTTCACTCATAGTAATTTTTTTTAAAAATGCGTTGGTCTATATTATTGAATATGTGTGAATGCACTTTGTTTTTGTAGACATTTTAGAATTTTTAAATTTATCTGTTGTAGTTATGGATTTTTCTTTTTTACAAAACTAGCATTTCATGATCAGGCAACTGACCAGTAATTGATAGAAATATAGAATGGCATTAGTATCTAAATGTTATATATGCTTTAATATATTGTTGCTATAAATTTCAAATTTTATATATTGCAAAATTTTCTTTTTCTTACTATGTTTCAAGTGAGGAAGACTATAAACAGACCAAAAATAATAAAGAATGCTTTTTTTCTGCTTTACTATCGAGATAACAAAAAGAAATAAACATGATTTCCTCCTCTGTTTGTCTTTAGTTCCATTTAGTGATCTTTCTCTCCATTGAATTGAAAGTTCATTAATTTTACTCATTTACATACAAAATTCTTCATTGCTCTCTCTCTAACCTTGAATTATAATCATATAAAATATTTGAAGGCCAGATATGGAAGTTCAAATTTTTATTCCATATGATATCACCTTGTAAAGGCTTTGTGGCTTTTTTTTGGGGGGGGGGGTGCAGTTTCTTTATTTCATTTATTTGTTAAATATTGTTCTCTTATAAAACGTTTTGATACTTTTTCTTTGCAATATGTATAACACATACATTGAAACATACATGTACATACAGGATTGATTAACTAAATGGTGCAGACAAGGATTTTTTTTCTTATATTCAAACTAAAGTTTTTTTCATTTACGCTACTTACATGCAGACTTTTCTCATCTTTGTATCCGCTGGTCTTCATCAGCTGGATACCAATCCAGGTAACCTGCAGGGAAATTCATACTAAATCCTTTATTTAATCCACCTGGTTTGACTATTCTTATTCCACTGACCATGTCTAATTCGTTCTTTTAGTATTGCTCAGTTATTGTCCACTCTGTTTCTAATGAGTCCAAGTATATACTGACCAGTCCAGAGATTGGACTCTCAATTACTATGTCACCAAATTTACAAACTACCATTTTAAAACCCTAAGCTATTGTCTCGATGAGATATCATTACATATGAGAATGGGAACAGATTAAATAAAGCATTCAGTTTGGAATTCCCTGTATGTTACATGAAACAATATACACCTGATGAAGGCCAGAGAGCATAATGGCTGAAACATAACATCATTAAAGATGAGGGCAATAATCTGCATATAAATAAGGTAAGTAGTGTTAACTCCTCATCCCAGAAATTCTGAAAAAAACAAAAGTTTTTGATTGGGTGCTTTCAGTTATTCACTTAACCATTAGCAAGATTTAAGGCCATAAAAGTTGACATACAAAAATTGATTACCGTGATTGTTTTTCTATTTTCCTTTTCCTTGAGATTCAATTTTTAAATGACAGTATTATAAAATTTGTGCATTAAAATCACATCCAACACAAGGCATTGCAAAATAAACAAGATTCTCTGGACATAATCTATAAATTAATTGTTGTCAGTGCTTTGATTTATGATCTATTTTAGTTTCAGGTTAAGTGATAAGGATATCATGCAAATAAAGTTCTTTTGTGATTAAAACATTAAATAGTAAAACGCCAATACTGCTAGCATATAATAGGCAGGTTTTGCCCAGTCTTCACTTTCCAGTCCCTATAGATTCCAAAAATGCCTATGCGTCCTTGTGGGTGACAAATTATTTTCCACCCTACAATCATAGACAAAATGTCCCAAGCCTCTTGCTATTTCCACGGAAAGTGTTTAGACAAACTACATTCCTTAGTTGCTCCTGTTCTAACCTAAATGGTTGAAACCTATTGGAGTAGATAGACTAAACTATCGCCCGGTTCAAACTCCATCCACATCTATTGAACAGGTGAAGAGGCTCATCCCTTGTTCCCTGTTTAGGATGTGGTTTCCAGCTTTCTCTTTTCCATTCTTTTTACCCTTACGTAGCCTCCTGTGCATCAATGGCATTATCGCCTCACAAAAAAACTCACAACCATTTGAGATATTTGAAAATATTCATGAATAAAAATTCCAGTTTCAGCATTAAATGACCCACAGGGGTTGATATGCTGGGAAAACAATCAACTGTTATCTTCCCCATATACACCGATAAATGGTGCCTCTTACTCTGTACCCATCTACCTCAAGTGACTCTTGGGCTTTGTGCAGAGGGAACATCATTGGAAAAAAATAAAATAAAACATTGCTTGAAGAAAATCCTAGAAAAAAAAAACACTTGCATATATTATCATTTTTTTTTTAAGTCATTAAGATCTTGGATTTTGTTAATGGTTAAACATAACATTCAATCAAAAACTTGAAAATTATTCTTACATATACTAACTTTTGGCCTATATTAACTTCTACAGAACCAGTGAAGTTTTAATTAAAACAAAATCCATGTCTGTGGCTTTTAATCAAATATGTATTAATGAATAATTACTGTCTTAGTGCACTCCCACACATGAATAATTAAGGAAAGTGTAAGAAAATTGTTATACATTTGACATATTTCTCTATTTAGCTTCATCAGAAACTTTTTGAAGCAAAATGGTATGGATTTATATTTCAATTTTTAAATTCTGTATTTTGTTTTCATTGGTAGGATTAGAAATATAGCCCAGAAAATAATTGGCTGTTTGCTGTCCTCCTTTGAGGACGTTTCTAATTCTCACTGTCACAGCAGAGAAGAAAGCATAATGAAAGACAGCGTACATCTTTGGTACCGCTTGTTTGATCTGTTACCCTCTGGGTGACATTTTAGATCTACTAGAAAATAATCGGTTGCTTGCTGCCCTCCTTGGAAGATATTTCTGATTCTCACTGTCACAGCAGAGCAGAAAACATGTGAGTGTGCATCCCAGGTACTGCTTGTTTGAACTGTTACCCCTCTGGGCAATGTTTTAGCTCTATTTTTTTTTTCTCAAACAAAGCAATTGAGGGACTGCTTTTATCCTTGGGCCAAGTGTAAAATTAATGATACTGCGCACTGACAATTTTCAACATATTTTCAAAATTATTACTTTTCTTCATTTTCAACATTATTACTTTTCTTCATTTGATGCTGTGTGTGTTTCTTTTTAGTTTTTGAGAGTTTTTTTTTTTTTTTGTGTTGGTGCCCCTGGGGACTGCTGTCCAATTTCATTGTGCATTGCACAGTGTCAAGAAGAATGAATAAATGAAATAATTCCATTTTAGCATATGATCCAATACTTTAAGAGTGTCTGGTAATGAGTGTAGAATCCAATGCTCAAAGAGTGTATAATGCATATTTGTAATGATGTAATCTAATAATATGAATTCATCATGTTTATCATACAATCAAAATACACTAAGAAAACTAATTTTTTAACCAATGAAAATGAAATGAAGAATTTAAAAATAGAAGCCTAATTCTGTATTTTTGAAATTTCTGAAGAAGCTAAATTAAATAATAAAACATAAAATTTGTAAAGATTTTACTATTTATTCCTTGTTTAATCATTCTATTAGATCTAATCTAGATTTTCAATATGTGTTTATTTGTTAAATCAACATATTTACACACGTGTAAGTACTTCAAAAGATCCCCAAAGAGGTCTGTCCGGATAGTATACAGCCATTTGACCCCCCCCTAAAAAAACAGAAAATGAAAGCCTACTTAGGGTAATAGCATCTTAGTTCCTTTGAAAGTATTCTTTATGGAAACCTCATGCTCTTATCCCAATGTCATACCACTTTTTAAAAACAGTTTGCAAATCCTTTTTAAGGATTGCCATCAGTTACTTTACTGCGTTCTTCTTAATCTTATTTCAGTGGCATTTTTTTATACCATCATTCAGGATAAATGATCATAGCCTTTCACTTTTTCTTTATTTATGAATTGCCATGACATCTTGAGAAAGATAGTGGAATGGTTCCCATTGCTTTCGCCATGGCTTGAAATTCAATTTTTCTTTCTTTAGGATATAGGCAATCATGACTCTTTTCTTTATTATTTGTGAATTGGCATACCTTCTTGGGAAAGATAGTGGAGTGGTTGCTCATTGCATTCTCCATGATTTGAAATTCAAGAGTTTTCCTTCTCTTAGTCTGATTGCCAACTAAGGCTAGAAATCTCAGATATCTGCATAGCTGAAGAGAGGAAAAATGGATTCATATTTTTCCCCCAAATGTTTATGCAATAGTTTCAAGGAACTAAATCTTAACAACAGACCTGGATGATATGTTTTGCTAAAACAAAATCCTGGCTGAGGTATAAGAATCTATCCTTGAATATGATGGTTGCACAGTACCCAAGTTCACTTAATGATATCTCACTTCTGAGTAACTTCGTGGGAAATTCTCTCTGCACTCTTGCGGCATGTAAAATCGCCCGGTTCACACTCCACCCACGTCTATTGAACAGGTGTAGAGGCTCATCCCTTGTTCCCTGTTCAGGATGTGGTTTCTGGCTTTCTCTTTTTCAATCTATTCACTCTTATGTAGCCCCCTGCACACCAGTAGCCTTACTGCCTTGCTTGGGGTGATGTGATTTAAAAAAAAAAAAAAAATCTCTTTTGGCTGGTTGTCAAGATACACTTAGTACATTCAAATTTTTTAACTACTTGAAATGGTCAGATATCTTCCAGACAGACTATATACATTTTGTGTATGTTTATATGTTATACTTCGTGTATATATATATATATATATATATATATATATATATATATATATATATAAAAGATTCTTTTGTACTATCAGTGGTGGAACCAAACTTCCTATTGAAATAATCACGACCACAGCAGAATCTGCTGTCTCTTCCTCCTCCTCCTCTTCTACTTGTTATGCATCTGCAACAATCAGTTCTGTTTCCCATACCACCAAGGCTCCAGTTTCAGCCCCTCCAGCAGTGAGACCCAGGGCACTTCCCATAGAACGTCCAATATTTGTTGATGTCTCTCACTCTGCTGTCTCGAGGTTAGGCCTTCAGATTTTCTCTGCCTAATATTTGCTTTAATTTTAAGATATTGCTTTATTTTCTTGTTTGCATTTTCATTGTTGTGAATCTGTTTGCTTTACATCATTTTTCTTCTACACCTTTACTAATTCAAGATTAGAAATGTGATGGGACATAACCTTGTTTCTCTCCTCTCATCTTTCTCCTACACCTTTACTAATGAATCTTGTTGCTTTCCTCTCCTCTCATCTTTTTCTTAAACCTTTACTAATTCATGATTAGAAATGTGATGAGACATAGCCTTGTTTCTTGTTTCTCACCTCTCACCTACACCTTTTTTAATGAATCTTATTTTCCTATCCTCTCATCTTTTTCTTAAACCTTTACTAATTCAAGATTAGAAATGTGATGGGACATAGTTTTAAATCTTGTTATCCCCCTTCCTGTCATTTTCCCTTCTGTTTACAAACATGGCGTGTAAGCTCAGAAATCATTGATTTTTGAAGCATCTCTTTCTATTTGGTTTGTTGGCCCAAAATGGATCATCTTTCTCTCCTATTATTTGTCTGTCACAACCATGATTCAATGTTTATGTTATATAATCTTCTTAGTTCTTTATATCTTAATATGCTGTTGATAGGCATACAAAATCATTGATAAACATCTACTTGTTATTTTCAAAACCAAACATTTTATGTCCTCATATATAAACCATATAAAGTGTTGTAATCCTAAAAGATTACTGCCTGAGTAATAACCAATATGGAGGTTGATTATAAAAATACAACACAAATACAATTACAAGACTCACATGCTGCATGAGGTAGGTACAATATATATATATATATATATATATATATATATATATATATATATATAATCTCCAGATGAATAAGGAACAAAGAAAATATTTACAACATTTAAAACATTAATTTAAAACAGTGCTCAATATAGAAATAGAGCAATGAATATTTATTATAAATTATACTTTAGAACATGTACAAACTACAATTTACTACAGAAGTGTACATTTTGTTTCAACATTGAAAGAACAATGTCTCCTCAGGTAGTAAACGTTAAAATAACAAAATAAAATGTACACTTTTGTAGTAGATTGTAGTTTGGACATGTTCTAAAGTATATATATATAAAGATTTAGAAACAGTTTTTAAAAATTCTTACGTCAAAATTAAATATGATATCCTGGATTATTTGTAAATGTATGCATGAGTACCAGTATAAATCAGTCAGTTAAATGCCATGCATGATACACACTTTGGGCGATCATGTCTCAAAAGAGACATGACTAACAGGGCAGAAGATTATCCCGCAGTAAGTTGCCATTGCTTTCTGTGGTAGGCTGGTTGCCAGCCAAGGCTATAGAACCCAATCTGTCCTATTATTTAACCCATAACTGGAGGGAAGAGATAGATTAATACCTTTCCCAAGGGTATTTGTGCGTAAGTGAATGCGAGGAATTCAACTGGAATTCAAACTCAGCTCCCCAATTTGTCATCCGACTCGATATCCACTGCACCACAATGCACATCCTTCCAGTATAAATAGTTATCAATAATTATTAACCAATTTTATCATTGTGATATTTTTTCATATATAGTAACTAGGGTCTGCAAATTGGAGAAGAGTTTTAACATTCTAACTTCACATTGGTGGTTATCTCACTTTAACCCTCTTTTTTTTATTTTTTAATGATTTACTGTTTATCACATAAAATAAGGTGAAGTGCAAGAAAATTTAAATTCCAAAAATGCGATCCAGAAAAAAAATTTTTTAGCAGTGTAAATAGACGTAAATAAATAAGTAGGAGAGATAATAAAAAGGGCAAAATTTACTAAGAGTTACAAAGAACAGAGAATTGTGGAAAATTATTATTGCCTTTGTTCTGAAGGAAAATAACATTAATTCAAATACAGATTATAATCATTGATCTGTTTTTACTAACTGAAAAGGTCCTGAGCATGACAGTAAGCTGCATCCAGCAGCAAGGCCTCTGATTGGGAGGTTGTGATGATCATGGGACCACCTCTTAATTGCTGTTGTTTTCAGGTCCATCCTGACCTGGACTGTTAGGGTCCCAGCTATGGACAAATAGTCAAAACACTATGAAAGTATAAAAATAGACTTTTATAGAAATATCTACGTAAAAATAGACTTTTATAGAAATATCTACGTAAAAATAGACTTTTATAGAAATATCTACGTAAAAATAGACTTTTATAGAAATATCTACGTAAAAATAGACTTTTATAGAAATATCTACGTAAAAATAGACTTTTATAGAAATATCTACGTAAAAATAGACTTTTTGGCATTAAATAACCCACAGAGGTCGATATGCCATTAAACAAAACTCAAACTAACTGACAAGTTGAAAACAACTTTTGAAGATACCTACCAACTCAAATCTATAACTGACCAAATTTTTTAAAATGATATTCTAAGTTTAATCTGTGAAAATTCCACAGCCTTACTATTTAAAATTTCTGATTAATCTTAATTCTTTAGTTAATGATTAAATTAGCTCATGGCAACTTCTATGAAAATAAAATATCTGTAGAAATTCCCTTATTGAATTGTTCAATATTGAAACAAATATTTTAACAAAATATTGCAATAACAACCACAGATATGAAGGTGGTCAAAAAAAAAAGATGTGAAATTGACAACTTTTCCATTTCACTGAAACAGCCAAACACTTATTTTCCCTTCTTTCATTTTTTCACTGAAACCAAGTAGTGTCTTTGATATGTCTTTTGACCTCTCAGGCAATCAAAATGGAATAGTCTATTATTTAGAAGGTATTAGCAGAAGATGTTAAAAACTCCCCACTTCCGAAAACAAGTAACGTCTCTGATATGTCTAATTGAAATGGAATAATCCATTATTTATGAGTTATTGGCAGGATGTGTGAACTAACAAAGGGAGAGACAAGTACAATTATATGATAGTAAAATCCAAGATTTGCTAAACTAGGCACAGATTATCTCACATGACATTTCTTAACTCATTAGTTAAGACAAAGGATTTAGAGATGCAATAAATTTACTTTGTCAAATTATTCTTAAAATATAATGCAATTTACCTGTATTTCTACCTGAAATTTTCCCTTGTTTTTTTTTTATTTATTTAATTTTGTTTTTTATGTTTCTTTCTCATTTCATGGTTTATCCCTGTATTCCATTTTTATTTTTATTACTTATTCAGAAACAAACTTCAGAAATTTCTCTTAGATTATAAATCTCCATTCTGATGTCAAATTTGGTCTTTCTTCAGCAGCCAGGGATTGATAAATTTTTAAATTACAGTGTTTAAATTTCACAGTAATCTTAGCTTTTTGTAAACTTTTAAATATATCTCAGTAAATAATTAAAAAAAAAATATAGAGATCTGCTCATGGTGAAAAACAGAAAAACATTGGTCACAAGACTAAACCACATTATTAACTTTCCAAAGAGTTGTTAACATTCCAAACTTTGTTTGGATAATTGAATTCCTTTGTTATGTGGATGGTGGTAAATGGTATTTCTGATGTATCTCTCTCTTTACTTGAATGAACTAGTTTAGTTGGTAATTAGTAACTGTTTTTAAAAAAAGAAAAAAATAGGCTCCCTTTCTTTTTCTTTACAGAATATACACCAAAGCTGGAAAATGTGTTGGTAACAAAATCCAGAATACAAAAAAAAGTTCAATCGTCTAAACAAAGCTTAAAATATCAATGACTATTCTTGAAGTTATAGGCAATAATCTAATTAACTTGAAACACATAGCTCCTCTTGCATGCTTAGTATAAGCTCAATCTGTCTTAGTAGACTGAATAAAAAAGTTTCAGTACCAAATACTCAGAATAGTACCACATACTTCTAGATTAGAGTGGGAGCCAGAACCAAAATCTAAGACATTAGATTTTTATTTTTTTTTTGTACAGGTGTACTAAAATACCAAAATTTCCAATTTTTTATGTTTTTAACTTTTGTTGTTAATCAACAGAGTTAGTTTCTCTCATTCTCTAAAGAACATGGGGCTCATTTTTAATGCCACATCCAAACAAAAGCTGACCAAGCATAGCAGAGTTCTATTTATTCAGACATACATGTAGTAGGATTTTCAGTGGGAATTTTGCATTCACAAGCACCCCCCCCCCCCAAGCCACATGTATACACAGTTTCAGGTTGGTGTGATATGGTTTGAAGTAATTTCCTTCTCCTAAACTGGTTGCCAACCAAGGCTATAGAACTCACTCTGTCCTGCTACTTTACTCATAATCAATTCTGAGCTATTTATTACACCACACACACGCATCCAAGTTTACAGCATCTGTTATTCCCAAGCAGTCACCCATCTCAGTACTGACAAGGTTTGGTGTTGCTTAACTTTGGTGATTGTACAGGAACCAATGTTTCAACATATGGCTGTAAACCTCTGGAAGGGTGTATGTAAAACTAAGTAAAAGTAAAGGTCACAAACAACCACACAATGGGAAGCACAATAGTATATTTTAATCAGTTTTAATAACTGTTCTGACTCCAACCATCATACATTATTAAAAAGAGCCTAAAAATGGTGAGTCTTTTCCCATTGTACCAGGTGAAACAAAGTTAGACATAGCTTTAATTTTTATTTTCATTTTTAATTTAATATTAAGACTGCAAAACAGGCAAAAGCACCAATGACCTCCACTTTTAAAACATGTAAAGAAACAATTGATGGATACTCAACTAGACTGATTCTGATTTATAAACCCTATTCAGATATTAACTTCATGAAATCAAGCCAATAGCTGGACTTGAGACTGCAGAACCATTGTCTGAATGGAGGCATGATACTTTGCTGACCCAAATTGAACACACATCTCAGTCATGTACCCCTCCTTAAGGCTGAAAACATCTTGTGATGTACATTTTGATGCACTTTAACACCCACAGTCATAGAACGTAAATTATATACACACATACACTGTAATTTTTACAATATACCAAACTTCAAGATACTATTTAAAAAAGTGTCCATCTCTCAAAAATGTATATTCTTTAAAGCCTTTCTATGGACAGCTGACAATATTCAGTATTTTAGCCTGAAGACACTTACATTGAAAGAAATAGACTTGTTGGAGATTTTTTCCTTAAATAACAAAGCAATAAAGTGGTGCACCATCCCCCTGCATGGTTCATTTCCATCACACAGACATATTAGACATTTGAATACAGCCAATTAAAAATAGAGGTGGCCTTTACGGTAAGATAGATCCAAAATGTTGTACAGTTATATGAAAATATTAAATTTTCAGACAAGGTGATAGCATAATAAAATTTCATGACTATTACAACTACAATGTGTTTTCCATTCATTTGCCAAATGGATTTATTCAAAGCAGAAAAATTATGTGCCATAAATTTTGTCATCTAGAAGGACTTTATTTGATTAAAGGCAGTGTTCATTTTTTTTTTTTTTTTTTTTTTTTTTTGCTTCAGAACCCGCAAAAAACTAAAGCTCTGGAATACACTTTAAATTATAATAAGGAAAAATTAGTCACAAAGTTCTGTAAAGGCTTACCTTGTCATCCACTATAGCAGACATAAGAAGAAAATTACCTTTAATGGTTGGTAGGGATTTATGAAGAATCTGCTTCTCTCTTGTTTTAGAAGCCAGTAACGATTGATTTAAATTTCTTGAAAAAAGGAATGTCTTATCTGCTCCTTAAAGATTAAGGAATTTAGCATCCAGTTTAAAATATCAAATGACAAAGACTTGATTTAGACATGGAAGCCATGTGCTTGGTGTATCTAGCTTTTTAATAATAAAAATGTTTTAAATCTAAGAAAAAATTATAAATTATTCTTCTGTTAACTTGGCGTGTAGTACTGTACTCAGGAATACTAGTCGAGAAGCATTGGATAAAAGTAATGTTTTTATTGATAGAATTATAAATCAGTTTATAATAACAATAATTCCTCATCTCTGAAATTGAAAGCTTTGGAGAGCCATTATGTATGCAACATTGTGGCAATATATATAAAGACAGTTTAGGAAACAATAAAAAGAAGCTTGCTGATTGCAATTTCTTGGTTTCAGCAGTTGATTGTTCGGTCGCTTAAAAGAATATATTTTGGTTGGAACCATTAAGTTCTATTATTACCTACTCTTCTTGAAATGGTTCCAACAGACATCACAGGTCACCTGAAAAAGTATTTCCACTGATTGTTATTGCAAGAGGCAAGCATGCACTCTTACTATTTTTTTACAAAGCCATGTCAGTTCAGGACATAGGCAGTTATGGCTCTCTACAGCTTCCTTTAAAAAACTGTACACCTACAAATCAGTTTTTATAATTTTTCCCATGACACCTCTTTTTTTTAACTACTTTCAACTCTTTGGTAATACTTATTGTTCTTCAAAGCAATAATTAGAATCTTAATAAAACCTCAACATATGAAAGTAAAATTATATATTTTTTTTTTTGTTTTTGAGAATTTACAACAAAAATATTAAACACTATTAGATTGCAGTATTTACATTATTTAGACTATTGTCTTCATCTATGTTGCCATTTGTACAACATTTCAGCCGTTGTATAATCCAGCCTTCTTCAGGTGCTAGGAATTTCGAACCAAACCCTTTATTACAATCACTGGAGTATATGAACTCCATTCCTTTGCATTACTAGACATTAGGTTTATAGGTCCCAAAAATTCAGTTGTTCTTGCTGTTAAGAAGTGGATATAGATGTTGGTTAGTTCCTGTGACTTGACCCAAAGAGTTGTGAGTTCAATACTAGGCTACAGCAGTAGTGAACAAGTAATTTACAGAGTTAGAGGGAGATAACTCATGACTTCCAATCGAGGAATGGAGTTCATATACCCCAGTGATTGTAATAAAGTGTTCGGTTTGAAATTCCTGAAGAAGGCCAGAGCATACAACGGCCAAAACGTCAAATAAATGGCAACAAAGATGAGGACATTAGTCCAAATAATGTAAATACTAGATCATCTCAGAAATATAGACAAATACTATTAGATTGTTTAGGTATTTATTGGAATAGCTAGAAAAACATTGTCAATGGTTTCAAACTTTATAAAATGGTGAATAAGGGTTTCCTTATAATTATTTTACATTTTAATAATTTAGTAAATACAAATTTATGAATAAAAAATTGTTTTCATATTTATTTCTTTATAAATTGGTAAATGATAACTGTTGCCTTAGTTTTAATTGTATTATGTAGTAAATATAAAATTATTCTTGTAAATGAACAATCTAATGGTATTTAATATTTTGTCATAAATTCTTAAACAAAAAAGAAGTATAAATTTCCTTTCATGTTTTGGATTTGTTCCAAATATGATCATTGCTTTTTTAAACAATACACATTGCTGAAGATTGATTGTAGTTTAAAAAAAAAAATCAGTGTCATGAGAAAAGTTTTTTGCATGCATGTTTATCAATGTTTACCTTGTTTTCGTTAATCAAGTTCTGAGGAGTCATAGCTGGTTGCTTAGTTTGTTTTTTTTTCATTCATTGCCAAAAATTAAAGAATTAGGAACAAAGTTTTACATAGTCACAAAAAACATTAGTCAATTACATGAATGTCAAGTTGTGTTAGTTTTATATAAACAATGAAAATTAGCTACAAACCTTTGCAAAATCTTTAATTATTAGATAGGTTTTCTTGGTAACTGATTCCTAATCAGACTAGACTATGCTCTGATCCTGGATTGGAAAAAACATAACCACACATATAATTAAGGAAAATAATGATATAGATGATTGCATATTATGTTAAAACAAATGTTTTTGGTGTTTGCTTTTACAGACTCAGTTCTGTCAGTTGATTAACTGATCTAAATTGCACAAAATTAAATTGCTTTAATTGATACTCATACAATCAAGTATCCTTCACTTTCTCTTAACACATAAGTGGATAAGACTACTGCATTGCAATTGGCCATGGTTAAGTGCAACTAGTCTCAACAAAGTTCTCAAAAACTTATGAAAAAAAAAAAAAAAGACGGTCAAAAAATACTAAGCACACAATATCATCACACATGATAGATTGGGATTTATTAAGCCTACCTTAGTTTGCTACAAGGTCATAAATATGGAACAAGTGAATCAATATATAAGACTTGGTTGACAACCAGTCTAAGAGAAAGAAAAACCATGAATTCCTAGCTGTACAAAAGCCAACAGGAAATATATATTAACTTTTCTAAGAAGTCATGAAAATTTATGCATATTAAAAAGGAAGCAAGCTGTGGTTATCCTTGGCTGCTTATATCCTGAAGAAACAGGGCATTTAAAAAAAAGATAGTAATAAGAATGTATGCTTGCCACTTGGAATAATAATCAGTAGAAATGAAGGAAGCTGTGAAGAGCTATTACTAAAAATAGCAATAAGAGAGTATGCGAGTAAAAAAAAATATATGTAAAGCAACACTAAGGTAAAAATATTCACAAAGTAAGAATTGTGTTTACATGCAAAAAGGATATAGTTAAGTGGCAATAGTGTTAAGAGTTCAAGACAAGAATATGGCAGATGATGCTGAGAAGTGAAATATTTTTATTGGTTAGGAATGAATTTCAGCATCCATTGTCTACAAATTTACGGAGGAGGATGTTCTTAGTTATTCCAACCAGATTAGAACTAGCAACTATTTTTAATGACATCTGAAATTAAAATATTTCACTGCGTATAACTTGATAGATTGTACAGAAACAAAAAAACAATTTCACCTGTCAAAGGAAATTCTTAACCTGAGATTTTCTTTTCTTCAAAAAATTATTTGAAATTAGTTTATCATCAAAATGTAGGACATGCATAGGATCCTCTCTATTGTAATAAAGGCCATTGTGTATTTGTGTGTGTGTGTGTATATATATATATATAATATTAACTATAGCAACAACAATACCAATAGTAAAACTAGTATTAATCAAGCTATAATTTAAATCATCTTGTATAACCCACCTAGAACAAACTTAGAGGGAAAATAAGGGGGAAACAAAAAAAAGAAACAAACGAAGTACATGAACAAAAAGTCAAGCACTCGTAAGAAAGAAAAAAAACCCAAGACGAAAACCCTAACACTAAAGCGCTCAATACAAAAGTAGAGCAAACAAGTAGAGTTGTTGGCTCTTGCTTAGATTTTCTGTCTTTTTATTATATATATATATATATATATATGTGTGTGTGTGTGTGTACTAAATCATTAAAGGTCAGGTTTAAATTAAATTTGATCAGTAAACAGTTGTATTAAAAGTGCTTGTTGTTTTAAAAAACTTGGGCAATGGTCAGCTATATAGAATGTGAAAGGACGTTGTGTTGCATAAATAAATTAAAACTTCTTCTATATGACAACCTATATCAGTAAAAAAAAAAAAAAGAAGACATCTTGTCCAACAAAAAAAATTTTTTTTTTTTTTTTTGTAATCCTATCATCACAAGCAATGGGATAATGCCACTAAGGGACTTATAGAGAATGAGAAAACTTTAGTAAGAATAAAAAACAATAAAAGAACCGGTTTCAGGAATGCAGAAGATAGCAATTGACGCATTCATAGATTGCAAGAAATCAATAAACTGGAAGAGAATGCCACAGGCGAGAAGTGTGAGAAAAGAAATGATTAGAATAGAACTTACTGTAACATCTGTCTGTTTCCACAGTGAAATGATGAGACCTAATTGTCAATCTAGTACTATGCTTAAATTTATGTAGTCAAGGTACCAAGGAGGAGAGCTCATTAGAACAATTGCTAGGAAAATATTAGTAGAAAAGCCAGAAGGAAGCCATGTCATGCCATGCCAGTGAGAAAATGACTGAAGTCAAGATACTAGTTTAAGACTAATAACTTTAGATGCTCTTTTGGATTTTGTCAAGAAGCTCAATAGAGCACTAGACCAGATATGGCAGCAGTATTCAATACAGAAACAAATAGATTTATAATTGCGGAAGATTGATTCTGGCAACTAAATTGTCTGGCACAATACGGTAAACCAACTTTTCTAGCAGAATAGTATTTTGCATTTATCTTGATAACAACATCAGCTATTATCATTAGTCTACCCACACATCCAAAAGAATACAACATACTTGTGTTTATAATAACATGCGTAATTCCTATGAGATCCAGAAAAAAACGTTGATCACCTTATGGAAGAAAAAACCAGGAATGTTCTTGTAATGTAAATATTTCATCTGGGAACCCCATTTTGAAGCCAACAAAAGTAGTTTGTCTTTTTTATTCTTTTAGTCTTATAAATAACAAAGATTGCTAATACATTATTATTACATTTTTAGAACAAGTATTGCTTGTACTCGTATCTCTGAAGCAATGAACTAAAAAAAAAAATTACATTATTATCATCATCATCATTTACTAACAAGACTTGTAATAATGAGATACACCTGATCTTCAGATATTTTAAAGCTTTGGTTATTCAAATTAAATCATTTCTACTAAACACCTAATTTAAAATATTACAGATAAAGCATTTATTTCTTTGTTTTCTTGTTATATACCCTCTTGAGTTTTCATTCTGGATTTTATCGGATAAATAAAAATGATAAAAAATATAATCAGACTAAGAGGCCAATAGGTGGGGCTCATCCTATTGTTGCCTTGAAAAATTTTTGGCAAGGTGGGCATTAATCTGAAAGAACATTGTCTTGCATAAATAAATTAAGAACTTCTTGGGTATGATAACCTTTTGTTTTTTGTTTTTTTTAATCATATCACCCCGAGCAAGGAGGTAACGCCACTGAGGTGCAGAGGGCTACGTAAGAGTGAAAAGATTGGCAAAGAGAAAGCTGGAAACCACATCCTAAGCAGGGAACAAGGGTTGAGTCTCTTCACCTGTTCAATAGACGTGGAGTGTGAATCAGGCAATAGTTTAGTCTATCTACTCCAATTGAAAAAAAATAAAAATAAAGAAAAGAGTGAAAAGATTGGAAAAGAGAAAGCTGGAAACCACATCCTAAACAGGGAATAAGGGATGAGCCTATTCCACTAAAAAAAAAAAAAATCTTGTCCAACAAATAATGTTTGTTACATCTGTTTGTACTTCTGAGATGAGGTATTGTAACTATTTACACTATATCATTCAAACTGTTGTCCTTATCTTTATTGCCATATTTATATTCTCTGTTAGTTTGAGCAACATTTGTCCCTTCACTAGTGTTTACTATAAAGGCATTGGTTGAGTGATCCAAAAAGTGACTTGACTCAGAGTTGTGAGTTCAATACCTGACTACAATAGAGGAGACGAAATGCTTAAGTTAGTAAAGGGAATTAGCTGAAACTGATATATTCTTAAAATACATGATATGTGGAACTAGAACAATCTACCCCGCCGGGTTAATTAATGGGTTCAGTTTGAAATTCCACCATATATCATGTGAAGAAGGCTGGAACTTACAATGGGCAAAACGTTGTGAATATGGCAATAAAAATGAGAATAACAGTCCAAACAATGTAAATAGCCTATATGCTTGCTATGCTTCACTCAAAGATAAAACCTTTTCAATAATAGTTTAAACAGCAAAATTTCTCGTTTTAAAGTTAACCCTTTTAAATTTAAGAAACTTGATAAAAGCCTATTTTTGAAATTAGAAGGCAAATTTCTCATTCAATGCATAGGCATTTTCCAGTATACTTCCTGAATTTTGATTGGAAAATGCCCTTATGTCACAAGGCCTCAAAGTAATAAATACTTGTAATGGTATTGGGACTTTATGGACACTCTGTGTGTATATATATATATATATATACCTGGTTCATACTCCACCCACGTCTATTGAACAGATGAAGAGGCTCATCCCTTGTTCCCTGTTTAGGATGTGGTTTCCGGCTTTCTCTTTTCTAATCTTTTCACTCTTACGTAGCCCCCTGCACATCAGTGGCGTTACCGCCTTGCTTGGGGTGATATGATTAAAAAAAAAAAAGAATGAGGGAGAGACTGACAACCCATGAAGACAGGATAATCCAAAAGAGTTTATCTAATTAATATAAAATATCAATTAGATCAAAATTAATGGATATTATCCAGAGCATTATAAAATATTGCGTGGAAAACTCAACATATGATTGATTAACCATTTATGTTTTGAGCTTTCCTCTCGATATTTTATATATATATATATATATATATATATATATATATAATGCATTTATGTATGTATACACATTTTAAAAAATTATGGCTTTTGTATCTGTTTCAGTTTTTTTCAGTATTCTATGATGTTAATTTCCCTTCCCTACAAATTTCAAATGTACAGTTATTATATTCTCATGTATATATTTTCTTCATTTTTTCCTTGTTCATATAGCAATGCTGCCAAGGTTACATATCGCCCCTCACCACCCTTACCACATACCCCTTTAGTCTCTGATGTGTCGAGGCTGCTATCCCGTTCAGAGGGTACCCAGCCCTCTTGTTCTGGGACTATAGACATTTATGCTGCCGCCATGATTGAGGACCAGAGGTTAGCAATTCAATACACAAATGCATGATTGTTCGTACAAGTTTTCTCCGCTTTGTGAACTTTGTAAGAAAACAGGTGGAAATGAGTTTTGTAAGGTCACTGTTGTCCATTTTTATTCTTTCTTTCTTGATATTGTGGTCATTGGTGTACTCTTTGAATCGATACGTTTAAAATATAAAAAAGGTCAAATTCGTATGTAATAATTTCTTCCATTGTATATTTCTTCATATTGTGTTCTCGGGCTTTTTAAGTCCTTTGCTGTTGTCATATTGCTATCTGACTATGTGCTATAGTGTTTGTTGTTAATTTGGATATTGTCTGCCTCATGCTTGTAATGTTTCACCAATATTTCTGTCATGTGTCATAAATTTCAGGTATTTTGTTCTTTCTCTATTTTGTACTTTTTTTTTTGTAAACCATGTAATTGTATTTTTAAATATTTTCATTCAGACAATACTTACTGTTTTGCATATTCCATTACCCTCTCATCACTTAAAAGGTTATTAATATATTCACTGCTACTTTGGATGTGTATGTAGTGATGAAACAGGATCTTGATCAATATACAGTGACAGCACTTCACCAGACATCAACATCATCATTAATGTAACCCAGATCTTATACAATACAAACCTTAATGTTGGTTCAACCTCAATTTCATAATGGTCATCATCATCGTTTAACATCTGTTGCTATGCTAAGATGATTTGGAAGGGTGTTTTTTTTTTGTTTTTGTTTTTTTTGTTTTGTTTTTTTTTATGGCTCCAAACCATTATGAAATATTGAAGAAGTTTTACAGCTGTATGCCCTTACTAACACCAACCAGTTTAGGAGACTGGAAACTGTTTTTTCTTCAGACACCATCTCTAGGAAAACTACCTACCAAGGTTAAAGAGTTCAGCCAACCCTATTCTTCACAGAGTAGGTTTAGAGGTTTTTATATCAGAGAATTTCTCCTTTTAAATAAGTTGCTATCCCAAGCTCAATACTCAGCTTAACATATTCTTTTTCTCTTCAATAACCCCATTTTGGGGAATTAACTATTTGCCCGTAGCTAGGACCCTAACAGTTCTTACTACTACAAGTCAGGGTGAATCTGGGAACAACAGCAATTAAGAGGTGGTTCCACACTCCTGTAAACCTCTCATCTCCCAATCAGAGGCCTTGCTGCCAGATGTAGTTTATCATCATATCCAGAAAAACAGAAAAATATTCACTGAGGAGAAATTTCAATAAATTTAAATAAAGAGTAAAGGTTAAATCTACTTTGGGAGGAAGAGGAACAAGTTATTGCTACACATCCATTAAGCTGAGGAGCAAAAGACTAATATGTTCAGAAATTTATTATCCAAGGATGGTGAGTTCAATCCTTCGTAGAACCACAAGAATGGTATGATAGCGATGACTTGGAATGAGAAATCGGAGGCTGTGTTCAAATTCCAGTCTGATTTGTTACATTCACTTACATGAAAATACCCTTGGGAAAGGTGTGAATTCTTCTCCCCTCGGCTATGGGTTAATTAGTAAGACTTGTATCAGTAAATCATTATCTCAAATTAAATTTACAATTTAGGAGTTCAAATAACAAAGTAAGAATAAGGCTAAACTTGAACCCTTATTTTTTGTCTAGATGTGCAGGTGGTGTAATTGGTAGCAGTTCGGAATGAGAAATCAGAGAGCCAAGTTCAAATTCCAGTCTGATTTGTTACATTTATTTATACATAAATGCCTTTGGGAAAAATATGTATCTATGTCTTACCCTCAGTTATGGGTTAAATATTAGGACTTACATTGAGTAAAATTGTTCTTCTCAAAAAATTGTCAATGCAATATATACTCTCAAAAATAAACAAAAAGAATTATTCTTGCAATCCCAAACACATTTCACCTTTAAATAGCATGCAAAGGGTTGATAAATCATTAAAAAAAAAAAAAAAAAAAAAAACAAATTGTTACCATGTATATATTTAATCCTTACATCATGTTATGTATGTTTTGTTTGGGGCTAGCATTAGAAACTGCTATATAAGATTACTTTGTATTATCCTTATAAAATTAACAGTATTAACATTATTCGGACTATTGCCCTCATCTTTGTTGCAACGTTTTGGCCGTTGTATGCTCCGGCCTTCTTCAGGTGCTAGGAATTTTGAACCGAACACTTTATTACAATCACTGGGGTATATGAACTTCATTTCTTGCATAGTAGTGCCTCTTGGTAGTTATGAGTTATCTCCCCCTAATCCTGTAAGTTACTTGTTCACCACTACTGTAGCCTGGTATTGAACTCAACTCTTTGGGTCAAATCACAGGAACTAACCAATGTCTATATCCACTGGGTCATGTGTCCTTAATACCAAGCAAGTATTAAGAAACAGGAAAATTTCATTAGAAACAAAGAAAAGAGTACTGAACTGTTATGTAATATCATTCCTCCTATATGACAGTGAATGCTGGCCAATCTCCTCACAGATGAAGAAGAGACTTGAGGCAACAAAAACGTTAAAGATTTAGAGAAAATGAAATCATACGCTTAAAGTTAGCATCAGAAAGTTGAAATTTCTAGGGCACATCATAAAGAAAGAGGGCTTAGAAAACTTAGCACTCACAGGATATGCTGTGCGTAAATGGTTGGCAGAACAGGGATCAGAAAAGATAGCAAAAAGGTAAAATTTATTAAGTTACAAAGTACATAAAATTTATTTAAAATCGCCAACAGCTTCAGCTGCAGCCTCCAGACAACTTTGGAATCTTTTGAAACTCTTCTGGATAGTCTCCTTGTCATAATTGTAACCTTCAGATCATCTTTGTTGTTTTACAAGGAATTTTTTTAATCTCTTGCTCAACTGTGCCCCACACATAATCAAAGAGATTGCAGTCTGGGGGAGTTAAGTGGACAGATGTATGTGTAGTTGCAGAAATTGATTGACAGCCATGATTGGGTTCTCCTATTTGAGTGGCATGGTGCAGAGACCTGTTTCCAAATATAGGATCTTTCTGCAGCCATCCTCTTGATCCAGGGTAGCACTATCTCCTCAAGGCACTAGATATAGACTTCTGTGTTTTGGAGTTCTTTTCTCAGAATGTTCATTGAGTTTTTCAAACTGCCATACCTTCCTAATCACCATTAGATACATCCAATGCTTTCTGAATCCTCTACACTGTCATCAGGTTGACAACCAAACATTCTGAAATGTTTGTATTCGATCTTCCAGAACAAATGCCAAAAAGTACAGCGTACCATTTACAAATCTCTGGTGGGGTGAATCGCATCGTGGTGCTCTTTTTTTTAAACAGATGGTGCCCAACTGACCCTATTATACTGTGCAGTTGACAAAAACAAACGTGCAAAATAAAAAAATATATAAAATGACAATTTATCCATCGCACCCTGTGGAAGAGAAAGGTAGTTGGAACAGGAATTTTTGCAGAGGTTTTCTTTCCTGTTTTCTGTTCTCAGTGATACTATTACCATTCTCAGAAGTGCTAATGTCTGTAAATTCTTAACACATTTCTAAGAGTAGTAGCCATCTCTGATTCTTTAGTCTGCATTCCTCATAGGGTGTGGACTATTATCTTAAATGGTGGACTTCTTAATAATAAGCTATTTTTTTAAATGCAAACATTTTTCTTTCGGTGGTTAACATTTCACAGCCAAATTCTATTTTGTTGGAAATGCGTAGTAATCAATTATCTATGGAGGATATTTATGTCAACTGATTAGTGGCACAATCACTCCAGGACTGGAACATAAATCATTTCATGAAAATTTTTATCTTCCTTTTCATTTTTTTTTTTTTTTTTTTTTCAACTATCTGAAACTATTGATCACATTAGGAAACATCCATCAGTGCATGAAGGAGATATAATAGCTACTGGACTTGAGAAATCTATTTTCCTCTAAAGCTGTTTTAAGGGAAAGATTTTGTAATGTTCAACCACAGTAAAGCTGTTTGGTCAGTGAATCCCAACGGCTACTAATCTTACAATTACCATTTATTACCAATTTAAAGCTGAAATTTGATATCTTTAGGCTATTTCAGATAGCTAAATATATAGGTTCAAGACAAGTGTATTAATTATTAGCTTTTAGATTTTATATTTGATGGTTGAACCAACTACAGTGGCTAGAGGCTACAAGATGAATTTGCTTGTCACTACTTAATGGCAAGGTTTTTTTTTAATTTTCTAATGACCTTATGCTAAACAAAGAGTAGCAAAGAGTAACTTAGTAAATAATTATGGAAAAGCTTTACTATCATATAGTATGATAAAGTTAATCTCAGATTGTTACTAGTAAATTCAATCTTTACTTGTAGTCTTGTGCAACTTTGGAATCTTTTGAAACTCTTCTGGATAGTCTCCTTGTCATAATTGTAACCTTCAGATCATCTTTGTTGTTTTACAAGGAATTTTTTTAATCTCTTGCTCAACTGTGCCCCACACATAATCTAGAATTAATTGATATTAATAAGTATTAAACACTTTATAACAGAGCAGTGATTATTAATATGCTAGTTTTCATGTGTTCTTATCTATGACATGCGTAGTGAGATAGATAAATTGTTGTCTAAATTACACAAAAATGAAAATAACACTGACATCTCATTTTAACAGATATATTAAACAAAATTACACAAAAATATTTTGAAATACTAAAGAATAAATTTATAGAATAAAATCACCAACTAGCTTCAACCACACCCTCCAGATGATTTGGGAATTTCCTGCAACTCTTCTGGACAGTCTCCTTGTTTAAGTTGGTGAATGCTGCCATAATTCTCGCTTTCAGTTCATCTTTGTGTTACAAGGAGTATTGTTAGTTTTTTGCTCAACTGTGCCCCACACATAATAAATTAAAGGGGTTGCAGTCTGGGGAGTTAGTTGGCCAGAGGTAAGTGGTGATTTGGTTGCAGAAATAGTCTGACAGACATGACTTGGTTTACTTGCTTGTGTAGCATGATGCAGAGTCTTGTTGTCAGACATAGACTCTTCCAGCAGCCACCCTCTTGACCCAAGGCAACACTACTTCCTAAAGGCACTTGATGTTCTCCATGTTGAGTCTGAGGCTCTGTGGAAAGATGAATAGAGGCATAACCTTGCCATCACTAGTAATCACTCAAAATAACTTCATAATCACCATTAGACTCCCCCAACTCTTTCTGAGTCTTCTACAGTGTCATCGGATTGATACCTACACACTCTAAAATGTTCATATTGGAGCTTTCTGTGCGAATGCCAAGCAGTACAGCATGCCATTTCCAAATTTCTGGCAGAGTGAATTGCGTTATGGTGCTCTTTTTCTCGCAGAGAGTGCCCAACTGATCCTACTATACTATGCAGTCAACAAAGTCAAACACAAACAATGCGCAAAATTTTTAAAATTCTAAAATTGACAACAATTTACCAATCACACCCCTTGTGTGCGTGTGTGTTTATGCATGTGCGTATATATGTGTATGTATGTGTTTATGTATGTATACATTTATGTGAGTGTTTGTGTGTATACGTATATGTGTTATGTATGAATATTTATGTGCATGAGTGTGTGTATATATGACTATAGTATATATATATATATATATATATATATATATATATATATATTAGCGTGTGTTTAAAATGTGTTAATTTCTGGTTAATTACTGAAATGATTGGTAAGAAAGTTTCAAAACTTTATTCGATCATTATGAAGATATTTAACTTTAAACTTTCAACATTTCTGCTGTAAGTCTTATTTCATTATTTTTATTGCCCAAATAGGGAAAGAGATTTTTTTCAATTGTCAAGATTTTTTTTTTCCTTTCCTTAAATGTCTAGATACGGAAACTTTTTTTGTTTAATTTTCCTTTCTTTTTTACTTTGTGTAGATGAGATTTTTTTTTTTTCATCATTGTCCATATAGGGAAATGGATTCATATATTCCCAAAAACAAATCACTTGAAAAAAAATGTCACCTCTGCAAATTTTTATCAACATTTTTTGGTTAAAAAAAATTTAATTGATTTTTCTTTCTGAATCTACAAATTAAGTTTTTAGGAAAAAATTGATTTTTGCTTGGTTATTGCTAATTTGTCACATTATATTATAAATTTTGGCTACCTTTCCTTTTTGAATGCTTTTGCATATATATGTGTGGCTTTTAACTGCAACACTTGGATTATTTTTGCAGCTAAGAAAAGGATCATTAGCATTGACTTGATGATCCAACTATGGTTGACTCTTATACATTTGTACATTGTCACAAATATACATAAAATACAAAGTTGGTTAGGCTCAAAAGCTGCATTCTTGCTATACACTGGTGAAACTGAAATGATAATGACTATACTCATAGCAGTGAAAGTAGCCATCTTGTATATTTCAGTCAGTGTTATGTTAACTTTTTTTTACTCACACGAATGTGATAAAACCAATTTACCTTTAAAAGCTGTCATGGAATACATGAAGCATGGATGCTCAAAATTACAATATATTATAACCCAAACAAAATATTCCTAAAATAAAAAAAAGTAAAAAAAACTGGTAAAACTCTAGTTATTAACCAACCCCAGCTATGGGCTAAATAGAACTTGCACCTGAAAATCATTATCTACAAATACTGTCAATACAATATTCACTGCAAAAAATAAAACAATTCTTACAATTCAAAAATGTCTTGGCTTTAAATAACTCTCAAAAGGTTAAGTCATTAAAAAAAGAAAATCTAGTTAATAATATTGGTTAATGCAATGAAAACTAGAGGCTGTATTTATTTTTTTTTTTTTAACATCAGAGCTGATCTCTGATAAGATCTGAAAGTGATGTATTTATGGCAGCCCATCCCACTTACAGCAGTAAAGGGACATAATAGCCTTGAACACTAGTCTCTTGCATAAGTGAAAAGCATATGTTAGCAGAAGCACTTATGATGTTGTAGATTGCAAAAATGAGTTGAGTGTTGCAGTAAAAAGCAAAAAAAACAAGATTGGGAAAGAATTAGTCAAAAATTAATAACAGATCTTACATCAACTCCATTTTGTTGAAATTAATAAGTGCAACCTTTATATTTGTACATTTTATTATCTTATATTATTTTCTTAAAATTTTTAATATTTTTTGAAAATGCCATTTTTTTTATCAGTTGTTTTTCAGACATTTTCAAATATTTAAAAACAATTCTTTATAATTTCTTTCTCTGTTGCAATATTTTCAAAATTTTCTTTATTTCTTTTAGTTTTGACTTGTATCAAAATAGTATTTGTTTTTCTGTTACTTTCTCTTATCAGGATTAATGGGGCGGTAACAGTGGTACCACCTCAAATATCCACTCCAGCACTACCCTACAGCTACTCAAAGAGAACCCATCCCCAAGTGAGCCCACCCTACAAAAGAAAAATCAAAGAATCCCATTTTTTCTTCACAATATTCCACTAGCCAGTAATAGTAACTAGTAATAAGTACTGTAGCACTACTTGCCAAGAACAAAAATGTCTGATAAACAAAGGGGAGATAATTATGGACAGTACCGAGCTGCTACTGCTGCTACATCTGCAACTCTTTCGTGCTCATTGCCCAATACAAGACTTGCAGATCATTCTCAAAGTGGGAATCTTTCGCAAGTTGGCCATGGCCAGTCAGCCAACCCACATACCACTTTACATGGGGTCCAAAAACATGATAGCAGCACACACTTTGTCCCACAGAAAGGACAAAGCTCGGTGCCTAGACATTCCAATTTGCAGTCTGAATTAGAAATAGCTTTTCAAAAGCGATTGAAGCAGCCCAAGAAAAAATTTTCAAAAGAAACACTAAATTCTTCTTCCACAGAAGTTTCCAGATCCCTACCCCAGCAGGTAGATAATGCTAAACCAGACCTTAGGACAGTTAGCACAAGCATCCAGTCTCCGTCCCAGCTCCAACCCCAAAAGCACAGCCACATTTCAATATCATCATCAACTCCTCCTCCACGTATTTTATCATTTCAGAAAGCCCAAGATGAACCTACCACAAATGGTCAGATTCAAAATGTAGGCATATCTGGGTACCGTAAAGTAACACCAAGGGGTATCCGTACTCCTCATAGCTTTAACCAAGAATTTTCTGATTTTACTGATTCTGAAGATTGTCGAACACCTGATGTCAGTGTATTTAACATGTCAGAAGGGTACCGTACCCCTTTAGAGTCAGAAGATGAGGCTGATACCGCTTCAAAACATTCCTATGCGGCCAGCTCCACTAGGTTCCCATTCAAGTCTGAAATTGTCAAACATTTTGAAAAACCAGTTCCTGTGTTTCTCAAATGTCAGACTTGGTGCAATCAAATTCCAAACACCGAGCCTTGTCAACAAGTCGGTAATACTAACTTAAGCAACGAACTCAAAAACATTGAATCTTTTGAATCAGCCATGTTGGACTGGTTCCAAACCCTAAACAAAACTAATGATGATGATGATCTGCGATCAGAGACTTCTGTAAGTTCCATGGGCTCTTGTAAATCTGAGTACCGGCTTCGATCACTTATTAACAGCCGTTTTCAAAATTCAGAGCAGATAGAAAACGTTCTCACAGACTTGCTTGCTATTTCCGATCAGTATGCTCAAGTGACTGATAGAGGATCTGTTGTATCAGAATCACAAAGACAAGAAAATCATGAAAGATTACCAGAAACACAGGAAAAGCATGAAAGTTTCCAGACTCTTAACCTTGAGAAAAAATATGTTCCAAGGCGTGGTCGAGCAACTGTCATCCGAAGGTCCTCAGCCTCAGGGGATATTTCAGGAAGTGAGTCAGAATCGGAACACCCTAGGAAACGTGGTAGTTATAAGACAGTTTTATCAGAGTTGCAAGCTGTACTGGCAACGGCAGATGATACCAGAGCCACCTGAATCTGAAGAATCAGGTCTTGGATCATCTGAACATTCAAACCCACCAACAAGTCCCTTATCACCAATTTCAGCACCACCCACTTTGCCTAAACCACAGTTTCCTAAAGTTCATGAACCAAGGGTAGTAAGAACTGCACAGGTAACACGTAAACCCTTGGTAAATGCTGGCGATTTTAAATTACTTCTTGGGCAGCTCAGTACTGCATGGTCTAAACGCTTGAAAAGAATTAGAAAAGCACAGATGGTTTCTCAAAGAGGCATGCAGAGTTCTTTGTATGCCAATTTTCAAGGATTTCGAATACCTGAGGCTTTGCTTGATGAGAAATCAACTAAATATGCTAACTTTGAAGGAAAACTTGAGCCAACTGAGGTCCTCAACCCAAATCCAGAACCAACAAGCAACAATTACAGTTCTAGTTGTGGATCTGCTTCCAAAACAGACTCTTTTTCAAAACCAATGTTTTGCAGGAGTCGAGGACAGGAAAGTGAACTGAAAGTTCTGCCTTCTGAAATTTCCAAGAAAGAACAAATGTCCAAGCCTCAGATTGAGACCCAGTCTGTGCCCTCAACAGAAATAACTGGTCAAGAACTTCTTCAGTTCATGCAACAGCCAGGCTTGAAGAAAACTGGATTCAAAATGAACAAATACATTAAGAATGTGGCATCTGGAGGTGTCCTACCTGAAATTACTGAAGAAGGTCACATTCCATCACCTAGTCATCGTAAATTAGTTGCTGTCCTCAACAAAGACGCAGAATTTGTCCCAACCTCAGTCCATAGTGAGACTAAAATACCAACGCACCAGTCCATACCAGGTCAGATACCATCTCCAACACGAGGTTCAATGAAATCATTGCCCCAAACATCACCCTCTCCTACACAGTTTACTAATGTCAAATCACCATCTCCAAGTCATATGCAGTCACCATCACCCACCCAAATTAGATCACCTCCACCACATCAAGTAAAGTCCCCAGTTTCAGACTCACTCCAAAGGGCTAATGTCCACTCCTCTTCTTCCTTCCAGGTTTCCCACACAAGATCCCCTCTATCTCCACAAAGAACGTCACCTACACTACCTGCCCAGCTTAGTACACACTCACCCCAGGTGTGGTCACCATCTTCTATCCCCTCAGCCCAGGTATGGTGCCCACCATCTCATGCAAGATCACCTTCACCAGCACAGATAAAATCACCCCTTCCTTTCCAACAAACCATAAAGTCACCCCTGCCTCCACAGGTAAGATCTCCTCCTCCTCCTCCTCATTCACAGGTAGGATCCCCTCCTGCACGTTCACTGGTAAGTTCTCCACCACCACGTACACAAGCAAGATCTCCTCCACCCCCTCCTTATCCTCCACCTCCACCACCTGCACATGTAAGATCAACTCCTTTTGTTCCTCCACCACCACCACCTCCTCGTCAATCTCCTCCGGTATCATTGCCAACAACTTTATCAGAAACCCTGGCTAGTAATGCAGCAATTTCCAGCACAGAGGGACAGGTTAAAGTTCCAGTACCAATGTCAGCCCCCCACCATCAACAAGTACCTGCCTTGACTGTGCCTTTGAACAAGAGCAAGTACACTTCTGATCTTGCAAAGAAAATTGATAAAATCAAAGTGGAAAACATACGTGCTTCACCTGATCCGACCATTCGAAAAACTTTGATGGCTGGAGTCACTGACCTTTCTGAGCAGCTAACATCTACCATCACAGAAGTTGTAAAAAAGACTGAAGAAAAGCCCATTTCAAAAGCTACGTCGAGCCCTAATATTTTGAGCAGTGAAAATATTACTTTGACCAGTCAAGTCTTAACTCAGTCTGAACCAGCAATATCCCGCCCTCTTATTTCTGGTTCTATTTCCCCAACTATTACAAACGCAATAACATGTCCAGGACTTGAGAATGATAAGAAAGTGATTCTTGAACGTTTGAATAAAATAGGGGAGAGAAATGTTATAGTTAAAGAGGAACTACCTGAGCTGCCAATGGATATTGTAAAAGCAAGTGCTATTAAAATTCAACCTCTTCTTACAGAAAACCTTAACAAGTTGGTATGTAATGTCAAAGAAGGTAGCAACGAGAGATCTCTACTTGTTGATGAGGGGAAAAAATCAGAAGTAATTTTGGATTTTGCAGAAGCCGAGGAACCACCAACAGATGAAAACAAAGAACTTTCAGGTAATGTGAAAATCCTGTCGAAACCAAGCACACCCGACATCTCAGAAAATATCATATCAGAGAAATCTTCAGTATCTCAGAACGAAGTTGATGCAGCTGTTAAAAATTTTGAAACTGCTGAAGCAGAAACAGTCACCTCTGGCATAGATCTTGAAGCTGAAATTACTTATGATATAAGTCTGGAAAATACTGATGTTTATCAAAATGACCAACCTTCAACTTGTGAAAATAAATCTGAAAACCATTTTGCTTCTACTGAGTTAGATTCAGTGATGGAAACTGTGCTCTTCAATCTCAAAAGCATTGACAGTTTACTGCCAGAAGAAACAAAATCTAATGAGCCTCTGGTCTCATCTGAGCAGAAGAAAGTCTCTCAAGAGAGAGAACTTTGCTCGTTTGTCTCCCCTGCTTCTTCACTAGAGGACACTGCTGTTCTTGAAGTATATGACAACGTCGATCTATCTGTATCAGTGAGTGTTAATGGAGAAGATTCCGTAGAAGCTTGTGAGGTTACAATGCAGGGAAAAGAATCTGTAGAGAAAAGTTCCATGCAAGAAATAGATGCTTGTGTAGTTGTCTCCCCTGTTTTCTCACCAGAGGGCACAACTTCTTTTGCAGTGCATAAGGATGTTACTCCATCTGGGCTAATTTATATGAAGGAGGAAGCTTCTACTAAATCATATGAAGCTACTGTTGGGGAAAATGAATCTTACAATGGTGAGGACATCTCTTTTTCAGTTGATCTGGAAAATTCTTTTGACACTGAAATTATCACACCAACAGAAGAGCTTGAAAATCTCTGGGTTAATCCAAGTACTGTGCCAAATGAATCTCTGCCTGACAAATGTACTACTGCTAATGAGTCTGACATTATAACAGAAAAAGACATTACAAGCTTTGGTATCCAGCCAGATAGAGCTGAAGCATGGGAACCTGAGACAGAAAGTTTATCTAACAAGAGTTTACAACATTTTCCTGTAACACCTCTGATAGAAGTGGAGCCCACTCTTGGAGCAGTTACTGAAATTGAGCCAGCATTCAAACCAGAAATGATTTCAGATTGGTTGACTGTTCCAGATGTCAGTTCAGAATCACTCCCTTCTAGTTACGAAGATGTTTCTGCTGTTATTCTTCAAAAAGCAGAAGCACCTTCACTTAAAGAGGTGTCTGACTATGCAGTTAAATCAGAGACACTTACAGAGAGTGTTACTGTTTCTGGCAGTGCAACAGAGTCCACTGAACTAGCACCTTTTATTTCGGTCATTTCTCTTGTAGAGCCAGAGATGCCAGTCTTTGAAAGTCCACCTGAAGCTTTTGATATCCCTGTTCAAAATATGGACTCCACAGTGGTAAATGCTGGAGCGTTTGTTGAAATATTAGAGAAAAAACACACATTATATGCACCTTCTGAAAAGGAAGAGAGCAATCTGACTGAAGAACAAGAAATATCCTTTGACCAACTGAAACAGACTATAAAAGAAGAAATGCTAAAGTCTGAAGATATCAGCAAAGTGTTCATCTTGGAGAGCTTGAAAGACTCTGGACCAAACGGGTCGCCGGATGACTGTGAATACGAAGATGCTATTTGTTACAGTTCTGATGATTCCCTTGCATTTGAGGATACCCTCACATCTCCAGTAATGCCACGACGTGTCTACAAAGAAGTTGTTCGTGCCGAGATAGGATCTCGGGTAGAAACACTTCAAACTTGGGCAAAACCAGAGCCCCTGAAATCCTGGCCCAACCAAGAAAACTTGCAATTGTGTACTGAAGAGGAAGCTACAGATCTAATTGAAGAACTGAATTCAGAACAATTTCATGAGGCTGAAGATGGTATTTTAAATAAGAATGATGTTCCTTTTAATTCTGATCAACAACAGTTGGTGTACACACTGCCAACTATTTATGAAGCCACTGAAGAATCTCTTGAAGAAGAACGGAGAATTCTTCGTGAGATTGACCACGTCGACCAGCTGATTGGTGAGTGTGTAGAAACCTTGGAAATGTCACCTGTGGAATTAGCCCAAGTTCAGGAGCAAGATCTAATTCTTCGAGGTACTGAGTTACCAGATTTTATGTCTGAGATGAAATTTGATAGAGATGTCCAAATAGGTTCAGTTTTCTGTGGTCTTGCCAATCTCAAAAATGGCCCTGTTCTTCCTGCAGGTCCTGGTTCTAATGAATCTGCTACTCTCTTTGGTGAGCTCAAAAGATCCCAAGGTTTAACAGCTTTGGATCAGATCTGTGTTGACCAGTCTCCAGAAAGCCCAGTCCAGGATGGTAGTCCTAAAGAAAGAGTTTCTGATAATATTGGTCCAGAGATTTCTTCTGATGAAGAAATTTTTCATTCAATACCCTACAATGTTGACACAGAAAAATCAGGACCATTTGAAGAGGAAATCCTTCCTGCAATGTCCAGAAAAGCTATCTTTGACAAAATGGGTGTAGGAAAAGTATTAGAAGAAAAGCTTGAAGAAACAGAAGATGAAATTTCTCCTCCTCAAACTCGTTCTGGAAAAACATCTGAAGATGAGGAAGACAGTGTCAAAACCTGGATGGTGGAAGCTGGTAAGACTGAACTGCAATTGCCAACAGTGACACCAATGCAGCAGTCACTGGCTGACAAATTTGAAAACCTGATTGAATATTTACAATCAGATGCTGCTAAAGAACTACAAGAATTTGCATGGATTGAATCTGCCTGTGAGCGTTTGTCCAAAGAGCGTCGCAAAGACAGTGTTCTTAGTGATGTCTCCCTTGGGAATCTTGAAAAACCTGATGATTTTGAGATGTTGATAAAATCTCTGGATTCAGAACTTGAAGATGATGGGACTCAAAATGTCCTCACCAACCCCAAGGAAGACCTTGTTCCAGGAGTGGTCCTGACCCCAATTAATGAAGATTGCCCACAAACAGAAATTTGGGATTCTGAGGATCATGTCAATAATACTGAAGATTTTAAGACTTTGTCATCGAAAGAGGATTTTTTCGATGCCTATTCTGAGGCAGAGTACTCCGAGTACATGCTCTGCAGAGATCCTGAAGATTCTGGTTATGTTGATGCTATTCCTATTGGAGACACGGCTGATGATGATGATTTCAAAAAGCTGATGTTGCTTAAACGGTCAAAGATTCAGTCTATGACACAAAATGTTTCTCCCCAAGCAGATAAAGAGGTTGATGAAGATGTGCAAAGCTGTACTGATAGCGATTACCTCAATTACATGAGGGACAGGGAAATGGAAACCTACAAATTGATGACATCAGAAGCACCTGTCATGTTACATCAAGCAACTGACATCCAAAACCCAGCCTTATCCATCAATGGAAAAGCCATTCCTCCTTCAGAATTGGTTATAGCTTCTCTGGAATCAGAAGAAAAAGAACATGGAACCATTTCTGAAGACATCTCTTTGATGCCAGATTCTTCAATTGAAACAAATGAAATGCCTGTGGTTGCCAGGGATGAAATTGAAGAAGAGTATTTCACCATAAAAGGTGCTGAACACACCGTGGAAAAGGCATTTGAATATCTTTTATCATCCAAAACAGCATTATTAAAAGATAATGAAACCTCTCTGGATTCAAAGATATTTAATTCAGCAGAACATGCAGTTTCAACATCTGGGAAAGAATTTGTTGCCCTTCAAACTGGGGTTTCACTGGAAAGAGAAGTAATGGAACTTAGTAATAAAGACAACGTTCTCAAAGGTCATGATATTTCTATTACTGAGACGGAATCCAAAAGTGACATTAACAATACTCATGACCAAGAAGCCTTTATGTCTTCTGGTACATCTATTACAGAGAATACCATTACTGACAGTATTTCTGAAACTAAAATTGTAGATGCAGTGAAACCTCTAGACGTTCCCGTACACAGTTCTTTGATATCTAGAAAAGCAGAACCCAATACTGATTCTTTAGTATCATCAAATCTACAAACTAAGTGTGATGGTAAATCACTAGCAACAAACTACAAAACTTCTACCAAGACAAGGTCATTATCGTCGTCATCATCATCATCATCATCTTCAACAGAGCATAATGTCTCATATGAAGTTTCATCTGTGCCACCAGGAAGCCTTTCCTTATCTGGAAACTTCAAAGATACAGCTGCTAACAAGAAGAAAAGAAAAAAGAAAAAGGAAAAGGGTAACGGCAAGGAAGAACCCGTCTCACCATCAAATGATATTAAAGAACTACTCTTGAATTCTGAGAATCCATGTTCTGACCAGGTAGGAAATAATATTGAAATGGATGCCGAATTCAACATTGTCATAAGGAAATCTGATGAAGAAGCTATAGTTGAAATCCAAGAAGATTCAAAATTTTCTACTTTGGATTCTCAAAGAATAGATCCTTCTGGAGAACTTCCAATAAAGAATCAACCTTTAGAACCACCAACTCCTCCTATGCCTGCTTCTGTGCCAGCTATGTCTTATGAAGAAGTTACCTCTAACTTTTTAACATCTGATTCATCAATCACCGTAAAAGACGACTTTATTGTGGAAGCAACAGAGCCTTCTTCAGAATCTGCAAAAATGTCTTCTGATTTTGTTTCATCAGAGTTCATTGTGAAATCAGAAAATCAGAATATTGTGGATGAAGAATTTTTGGAGATATCCTTGTCAGTGAATCCAGCATTGGAATCTTTGGAACCTACCACAGTACTTGAAGTTCAGGATACCAATTCTGCTGACCTGAAAGTGTTGTCATCTTCAGCTGTATCTTATGATCAACTGGAATCTACTTCAGAATGTATCACAGAAACAACAAAGAATGCTAAACACTCTTTAGAAGCTGCAATGATTTCAGAAAATGCTAAAGAGATCACATCTGAAGTATTCTCCAAGAAACCTGCGCCACTTGCCCCTCATTTAAGATCTGAACCATCCCTTTCAATTATTTCTTCCCCTTCAAAACATCCAGCACCAATTGCTCCCCATCTGGAATCCTCCAAGGAATTAGCTTCAGTTACTTCCTTGAAGCAACCAGTGCCTATTGCTTCTCCTCCATCATCATCACCAAAGCAACCAGCCCCTGTTGCTCCTCCTCCATCATCATCATCACCAAAGCAACCAGCCCCAGCTGCTCCTTTATCCTCATCAAAGCAGCAAACCCCAGTAGCTTCTTCACTATCATCATCACCAAAGCAACCAGCTCCTGTTGCTCCTCCTCCATCATCATCAAAGCAACAAGCCCCCATTGCTCCTTCAGCTTCATTATCATCATCTCTCCAGTTTTCATCTTTATCAGCAACTAATAAATCTTCAGCTGAAACAACCACTTCTAGTACGGCCTCCTTAGAATCAAACAGGGATGTTACATCCATAACAGTAGATTCAAATGCCCCAGTAAAAATCAGAAGTGGAACGGAATTATCAGAATCCTATCAGAGAAAAGCTGCATTTCTTGCCAGTGTCCAACAACCAGTTGAAGATTCTTTCCTTCACAGGGGTTCTTCTTCTCCATCTTTGTCTGAATTAAAATTTGTACAACCACCACCACTGCCTCGTTCTTTGAGAGACCAGGAACCTCCTCAGCCACCAGCTCGGAAACATTCAATGGATAACATTCCATCAGATTCCTTGAAATCTGAGAGCACCAATGGGGCACCACTCTGTGCTCCTGAAGATACAAAGATTATCAGTTCTTCTTTGGAAAACTCTAAGAACTCTTATGGCAATGGTTTGGATGAATCCTCAACATTAGCCAAGTCCTCTCAAAGTCAAAGTTTGATACGGACAAATTCCCCTGCAAAACGATTCCGCGACCTGAAGCATTTTTCCAGAATCAGTAATATGACATACAATGAAGTCATTGAAATGGAAGAAGAAGAAGATCGAAAACGCTATGATTTTGGCACAAATCGACGCCTTCGAGAAATGAGGTATTTTGGTCGAATATGTCGTGTTGACTCTGAAGATTCCATGATGTCCAAGAAATCTGTTAGTTCTGATTCTGGAATTTTGGCTGGCTACCATGATCTTAAACACTCCAGGGGTATGACCACATCATCCACCTCATTACAAGTCTCTGGTGCTTCAGCTGTTGGTGGGCACAGACCTAAAGGTATGTCGGATTCTGCCGTTTCAATTGATAATCCTAAAGAATTTGAACCAATCATGTCCTATGTGGCATATGGTCAGTCTGAAGATGTATCTGCAGTGGAAATGCAACGGTATTCATCATCAGTCAGTGGCCGAGCAAACACACTCCAGCCATCAGGACGGCACCATCAGGATGTTAGTGCCTATGGAAGGATCCAGAAAGCACATGATATTACCCGTAGTACTCACAGCTTGGATTATCATGCAGGGCATTCCAAATTTGTGCACCCAGGAGTTTGTTTGGGTGACCAGGATGTGGCCAGTCAGGGTTTTCAGGATTCTGGATCATGTGCTTCAAATTTCTCGATCAGTGGTCAAGAGTCAGATGATAACAGATCAATGGTGTCTTCAGTTTCTTTCATTAGGCCAGTGGAGAATATTGTAATGGACGATGATAGTGAGTCAATTTATGAGGATGTTGCAATGTACCCTAGTTCAGAAACACTGTCATCAAGGTCAGATGTTGGATCAGTAAAATCGTTGAGCAAACTGAAAAAATTTGGTAGTAAATTAAAGAAATTTAGTAAATTCAAAATTAAAAAGTTTTGGAAATAGTTCCTAGAAAAACTGATAGAATAATGTACATTTTATTTATTTATTTTTTAATATATTGTCTTTCTTACTATTACAAGATGAACCACTCATTTGGTGAGATTTTTTATTTCGATTTAAGCATTTATAATTATATCTTTTTAATTTGGGTATTTTGGGTGGCCTACTGTCTCAAACAGGAGAGTTCAATTGTTAGACTAGTATCAGTAACATATAATTATAAGATGCAGGGGATTTGGGAGGGGCTTTGCTTTTAGATGTTTCTTATATATTAAGAAATGAGGGGAAGGTGAGAATGGAAAAATAAAAAAAAAACATGAAGATATTATCAAGACAACAAAAAAATTTTAAATTTCAATTTTTAAGAGTCATTAAAAAAAATGGATTAATCATTTTTTTTTTTTTAATGACAGGGAAAGAGTAAGTTAAAAAATTATTAAAATAAAAAACAAATATAATTTTTTTTTTCCTTAATTACCAGAATTTCAGGGCCTGGAAATTACTCTTTTATATAAATCTAAAATATAAACATATATATCAGAAAATGCCCTGACAATTGTATCTGATCAAATTTTGACTTAGGATTAGCTTTCAACTTTTTTACCTTCACTCATATTTTTTTAGTTTCAAAAATTTGTTTGATAAAAAATTAATATTTTATATGATAGAATAAACAAAATCATTTTTTTTTAATCCTTAATGCACATAGGTTCCTATTTTTGTGCTTTATGACATTAATACTAGACCAGATACTAAACTCCCCAGGGCATGTTTCTGGATATTCTCTACCTCCCATCTGTCCTTTTACATATTCTCGGGCATTGGTTTAAATTTCCCATGCACCTGATTGGTTGGTTTTCTTACATTACTCTATTTTTCTTTGCACTATTTATATGGTGATTTGATTGGCTAGTTAAAAAATTATAAATTGAATAAAGTGCTTTTCACTTTTGTCCGAGAAAATGGTAGTGTATTATGACTGAAAATTCCAAAAGCAAAACAAACTGTAATATATTTTCTATTACAAAAGATATCCAGTCTTTAAATCTAGAATTTTGACTATAAAATACTATGCCAGTACCCAACATTTTTTTACTACTACAAACAAATGTACTATTTTAATATAAGTTTGTCATGGATACATTTTGTGTCATAATATTTGACAAGCAAAGACTTGTTACCTAAAAACAATATTAAAAATATAAAACTCTTCTAGTTTGTCATAATCACATAATTGGGACTATTTTCAAGATCTTGGGAGTTGCTTACACTGTTTGACCTATAGTTCTGTGATTATCTCTTTTTGAATTTACCATTTTGGTTTATATATAAAGAGGCAACCCAGGACATGGGATATATTTCAGTTTCTTTCCTAATAATAGTCTGTATCATCTGACTATTTTTAATGTTATACCTTTATGTACTGTACTCTTTTGTGGGTTTAATATGTGCATATACATGTATATATTATTACTGTGGGTCGTGGTAAAGTTAACTTATTTTTTTATGAATATGGACCCTTCTGTTAAAAGAGTTGCTATAGTTTTTGGCCCTGGAACTGTTATAAGGCTAGCTATAGTCAGTACAATAACATCCACAAACCATTGTCTGTTATATCCTTGCTTCAGATGAATGTGCAATTTTTAATTCCTCTTTTCTTCCTTCCCTCCCTCCCCATTTTTTCTTCTAATTTAGCTCTCAGGGACTTAATCAAATTATTACATGATTTGTGGGTGATTAAAAAAAAAAAATCAATGCGATCTCCTTCGTTTATGATTTATTTTATTTTATTTATTTTTATTATTGAGATTGTCTCTGACTCTTAGGTTTTTAGGGTGTTTCATTATGGACACACCTCAGCCCCAACCCACAGCTGAGACATAATACATTTTCTTAGTGCCTAAACTGTTCAGAGTTGTGCTGCTGAATACTCCCAATAATATCAGGGATCTCCAGTAATAATGATATAATAATTAAAAAAGGAAACGTACAAACCTATATGACATATATAAATATAGAAATTTATATAATAATTAGAATATTTTTAAATATACAAATAAATATTATGTAAATATACAACTTTCCATTTGTATATTTTTATAATGTGTGTGTAATATATATATATAAGTGGGCTGCCAACCCATTAATTTGTACTTCTTTTTATTTATATATATATATATATATATATATATATATATAGTAATTTTGTTATTACAATGCTTTATAAAAGCATTATATCATTATGTAAAAATTTTCATGTTTCAGAACAACACTGTTTTTCTTCTTAAAAAAAAAAATGGTGAAAATGATTTATTTAAACTTGAAAATTTTGGGGTAGTAATATGATGCTTTTATAAACCATTATAATAACAAAATTAAATTAAGCTCTACTTTGTATTGAGCACTCATTATAAAAGTAAATACATAAAACAGTAGGTTTTAATCTGTTCTTTCATTTCCTATATATATATATATATATATATATATATAATAGTATCAGGTATCCCCAAGAAAGAGTAGTTCCTGGAGATCATCATTATTATTGATAATAACTTTATTTTTTTTTTTTTTTGCAAGGAAAAGGATAAGGTGTGAGATGATCCTTTTTACTCGGTCTCTTTCTCCAAGACATGGCCAGTATGCATTCACCAATACTTTCGAACTTGCACTTAACACACTGTCTGGTGTATTGAGAACCTGATTTTCATCTTTTGATTACCAAACTTGGTGTATAGAAAAGCATTTTTCCACCACTCCCAAAGTGAAAATCAGCATTACAACCACTTCTCCTCGTTTTTTGTTCAAATTGTTTTACTGTTACTTATGTGAGTCTATTGTTCAGACTGTTCTGACTTTGGACAAGCAATTCATAATGACACTTCAAAGATAAAACTTTAAGTATCAACTCAAGGCAATCCTTTTTTTTTTTTATTATATCACATCACCCTAGGTAAGACAGTAAAGCCACTAAGACACAAGGGAGTCACTGAGTGTGAAGGAATAAAAAAAATGTTATCAATGTGCAAGAAAAATAGACTATTCAAGAAGACAGTAGATAACAATTGACATTGCATTTAAATTTTTTAAGATCAAAAGCATGAATGTGGAAGAGTTCCACAACTGGGAATAGAAACTGTTAGCAAAGAACTTATTGTTACATCTTGCCAATTTAACTGTGAATTATTGAGACTTTACTGCCCATTTGAGATGCTTTACTTTGTTATATTGTACAGACTAGAGAAAACTGGGCAACTGAATCTCTCACAAATAGTTATTTCCATGAAAATAACCATGAGCTTGTGATTGTATAGCTTTGAGGGCTTTCCTGTCTGTAGACCCCTATATTCTCATCTGGCCCTCAGAGAGGCTGCCCTTTTTTCTTCTCATGTTGGTGTTGATATATTTAACTCTCATACTTTTTTTTTTCTTTTTTGACATGCACACACATATGACACACAGCTGGGACGATCATATGAATCAGCACTAAGTATCCAAGTTAATTTCTTCTCCTTGCTTCTCTGGAGGACACTGAAGTCTATTTTGGCATGATCTGGGGCGAGACAATTTCATCATCTCTTACCAGCCAACCACCCAAATTAATATTTTGTGTCATCATCATGTCAAACCCCATCTTTCAAAATGAGTGCATTACCACGGTTTGAAAATCAGTCTATCCTAATCAGTAGTGGTATTCAAAAAGATGTTCAGTTTTCCTATATCAAGATATGCAAACGTAACAAATACATGAGTAATACTTTTAAATAACAATAAAGAAGGATCACTCTCGAAATGAAGTAGTTAGTTTTGACAGACATCAACTATTTGTTTAGAAATTTTTTTTTAGGAGGTAGATGAATGGACCATTTGTTTTTTTTTGGGGGGGGGTTGTTTTGTTTTGTTTTTTTTATAAAAATTTCTCTATGAACAGAAATATTCTTCAGTGAAACTATAACCAATTCTTTTCATCTAAAAGCACACAAGAACATATTTGGCAAGAGTCCATTGTCCCACTATCTTGTGGGCTAAGTTCCAGACAGTAAATAGCAATTTACTTAGCATTGTTTTAGGTTTTAGGTTTTGTTCAAGGCTTCCAGACAGTAAATATAGCAAAAAAATGTTTGGATCTCTAACTATTTGGCTTAGCCTAATTTGAGTGACAAATTATGGGGGAGGTGGGTAACAGAGGTCAGCAGTAAACTCATGTAATAATAAATCAGTGTCATATGTCAATAAATATTTATATATAACTTAATGTGAAGATGAGACAAAGTGGAAAATTTTTATCAAAGAGGCATTTTGCCAGAGATGTATGTATGTTCTCTTTGGATTCTTCATATATATGTACAGGTAAACAGACATTTTGTCACTTAGCTGAACAGTGTCAAATGAGCCTGAAGAGTGAAGACATTACAATAATACCTTCACGAAACTCTTCCACAATAGTTATATATATATATATATATATATATAAGTTAGAAAGATCAGCTGATTACACTACCATAGTTTTGAGCTTTTCGACTCACCTGATGAAACTGAAAAAGTCAAAACCATGGTAGCATAAACAACTCATTTTACCAACTTAAATATCTAAAATCTCTACATGTTAAAGCTTCAATTACCTTCCAACATAAATTAAGCACTTTCTAATACAACTGTTCTAATTACTGTTCTAATTCAAATCTGACCTATAACTATTATATATATATATATATATATATATACTAAAGAGAGAGAGTCAACGTGGAGGTTTATTGACTGAGGTTCTGTAGATATACAAGGATGTAAATGCGGATTATGAGGATATGTAGGATAGATAATAGTTAACCCTAGACATGAAAAGGTTAAGATCATATTGAACAAGGAAACATCCTATCTGGTATGTTTTCTATAAAGTAAAGTCTATGGTATCGCATTAGCAAAAATAATAATTAATAGTGTTCTTTATTTTCAAGATGCTTTTTTTTCCTTCGCCACTTCAGAATATCTAATTAGCTATCTTACCTACTTAGCAGTATAAATTTTACCATTAACTCCCAGGCTGCAGTGAGATAGTCCATCAACAGGGCTACTTTCTGAGGAACAGAGGACAAGATATGGTTTACTACCTATACTAGAGCCAACAAGAAGTAAATTATGAACGTGTTTCAACTGTTTGATCGCGTTAAGAAATTAAAACTAGAAGTTTTCATCTCAGATTTAACCCTTTATTTTGAAAAGAGATTGTTTTTCTGACAATTATACTCTGAGGTTGAGACATGGCACGATTTACCATAGATATGCCTGTTTTGTTGTAGCTTATACCTGCAGACTCATTTTGGGGTCTTTTGAGTTACAGCTACTGTGATGCCGCTGTAGTTTCAGTAGCAAATGTGATTTGACAAGATAAAAGTTACTATCTGTACACCCCCTCCAATTGTTCTTCTCCTAGACTGGTTACTAACAAAGGTTAGAGAAGCCAATCTGCTCTGTTTGAGTTCTTCACCAAAGTGTATTTGGTAAGAGGGGGAGGCAGACTTTGTCAGGACACCATTAGTAAGTCTGCATACTAAAATTAGTTCGCATCATTTTCATTGCACAATAGGGGGACAGATGATTTTGGTATGGGTAAACTTGGCAACAGGCCTAGCTCTCTTATTTAACACATAGCTGGAAGGAGAATTGGATTCATGCCTTTCTCAAGCCATGAAATGAATACAAACTGTCTCAGCTGGAATTTAAACTTTTTTTACTAATTTCATATTTCATGCTGTTGATTGATAGCTACCTCCATGTTAATGCCCTTGAAAGAAACTATCTTACAAATGAAATTTAACTGAACTGACCAATTTTTGTTCAATCTACTATAATTTTTTTTTCTCAAATAAAGGGTTAATATTTTATGAAAGTTATAAATTTGTATAATACAGAATTCGTTTTTATATTCAAACCGTTGTACTTGGTATGATTATAATAAACAAAGGAAAAACTGCCATCATTTTGAATTTTGAGAGCAATTTTTTCTTAACAAAGATCAAGTTTTTTTGTTTGTATCCTTGGCAAGAGTTGTTTCCAACCAAGGATGCAAAATTCACAACTTACATATATGAAAAATCAAACAGTTTTACTTTTTAAAGGCACTTTGTGAGAATGAAAGAAGGGAGGTTTTTAATTTTTATTTTTTTACAATGATTAAATTATTTTATCTTTTTGTTTTCTCTTAAACTATTAAAAGTAAATTTCAAAAATAAGTTTTCTTCTTTGGGGATGTACTGTAAATATAAGTTATTACCCTGTGAATTGAATATCATTATCATAAGACAAATAAAAATATTAAAATTAATTTTGTTTATTTTTTTTTTTTTCATTTATTTATTTACAAATTGGGAGTGGTTATTCATAAAATAAAACAACGCTTTAAAATAATTTGTCATGGAATCTACAAGAAAAATCAGGAAGAGATATTTAACTTTGGATAATTTTCTTTTTCTTTTTGAATGGTGAATGACTTACATGGCCAGTCCTCACATATATATATAGAATTAGATTTGCCGAAGGATCAGTTATTTATCTCCAATTTTTTAGTCAGCGGAATTAAGGAGGTCATCTTTATTGCTCGAATGCCTTGCAGAATCCAAGAGGCTTGTGAATTCAGTTCATGGATAGGTTGTAAAGAAAAACACATTCATCAAATCTGAAGCTTATTTTGATATGTAGATCTTGGGTGTGGAATACCTTTAGATAATAAAAAAAAAAAAGATATCCTTTTTCAAGTCAAATTTTGGAAAGAAAGCTTTTTTTTTTTTTTTTTTCTCCAAAGAAAAATTGCTTATCCCAAAAATTGATAAGATTTCTAGGAATTTTTTTTTTTAAAGTTACCCTGGAATTCTGGTATGTGATGTGGTTTGTGGTTTTTCAGCTCTTTACAAAAAAAAAAAAACACAAAAAATGTTTGACCCTGTGTACTTATAAACTTTTTTTTGTATATACTACAGTTTTTAAATGGGGTTTTAATTTTTTGCAATAAATTGGCAAAATTTGGAAATTCTCTACTTTTTTTTTCTGTTGTAAATAAATATTATCAATAAAAAAAATATATATTCTGGAAGTGGGGAGGAATTTATTACTTTTCAGTCTATTTGTGGTATATTTTTCTTACCTGAACTTATATTGTGAATATACATTAAATTTTTGGCTGTATTATCATAGAGAACAAAAATAAAAAACATGTACAAAACAAATTAAAATAACCAGGACCCACCCTGATACTTTAATAAGAAGAAATAATATCCTTATTTATAGAGAAAGGAGGTGACCTTCTTTTCATTAGTGTAAGAATGAAAATAAAAACAACAGTAATCTCTTCTTAACTGAGGTTAAACATATTTTGTAAATATCTATTTGGGGGCTTTTCCATCCTTGGCAGCATTAATGATAATAGCTGTTTTTTTAGTGTATCTTTTCAGAATATGATCTTAGGTAAAAGTAACACCTTATTTGTTTGTTTTCTTAGGAAAATTTTTAGTGAAACAAGGATAATGTAAGATGCAGTGGGTTTCATTTGTAAATTGAAAATGTCTGGTTTGTAGGGGTTTGTTTTTATGTAGTATTTTCCATGAAGAAAAAATTTTAATTTAAAATTCTGGCATTATTATTATTATTATTTCTCACTCTCCCTTCCTTGAAAAATGGCTGTGTCTTTTAGGGGTTTACTTTCTTTATTTTTTAAAGTATATTTTTATCATTTTCCCTCATTTTCTTATCTCTATTTTCAATTTATTCTAAATCTAGACAAGTCAGTACTAAAATAATATATCAATTTTATAGATTTATGATATATTTGGCTAATTGTCTTCGTCTTTATTTGCTTTATCATATAAAGACATTTCTCAGAGAAATTGTAGATATAAATCCAGATCTTTTATGTTTACAAAAAGTTTATCCTTCAACTGAATGTGACTCTGATCCCTGAACAATAGTGTTTGAATTTCATAGACGGGTTGTCATATCCTCCTATAGTAACAGAAAATAGCTTTGAGTGAAATTAACAATAAGAATAATGCAATTGAGAGGCCTTGAAAAAGAATGCAGTGGAAAAATATTAATAATTAATTTTTATTAATTATTAAGAATTAATATTAATAATGTAGAGTGCTAAAGGTTAAAGAAAAATTCATTTATGACTTTTAAAAATTATCTAGTGAAGATGAAAATAATTATCCACACAAATTCCCAAATCTTGAAAGTTAAAAAAAAAGAAAATAAAAGTGTTTAGTTAATCAATCACAAAAATAAAGGCTGCTTCAAAAAATAAACAAAACTAAATGGTGGAAGAAAATTAACATTTCAAAAAATAATCTCCTCTTCCCAATACTACAGTAAAAGTATGGGAAGAACAAAGGGCCCCAAAATTATTACTCTTCTTTTTTTAATCCTTAAACAATTATCAGACCAAATTGCTATAAAATTTACTTAATAATCAAAAATCAAAGAAAAAATTCCAAGAATAGGCATTGGAATGGCTCTCTAGGTTCTCTCCAGACAAATCACTCTTTGGTTGGAAAGATGGTTAAAAAAAAAAAAAAAAATGGAACCAGCTTCAAAATGTTCCAGACTATCAGAATTCAAGAAGATGCCTTCTTCTCATGGTTTTGTATGAGGTTAGCACAGTTTTTCCTGCATGATAGTGTGATGCTTACATCCATGACTTTTATCTTTTAATTGCTATCTTTTATCTAAAATAGTCTACCTTTTCTACTACATCATTATTTTTGTAACATACACACCTAAATGATTAAATGAATAAAAAAACAAAAGTCAGTAACTCTAAGTGTACACACATCTTGATATTTTTCTTTACATACATATGTTTCTCTTGAAAAACAAGAACATTTGAAAATATTTCACTTGACTAAGATTATATATAACTATATCAGGAATGTGCTATCAGTAATTACTCAGAGTAGGTAGCGTGTGATCCTTATAAAAAAAAATCTACAAAAAAATAATTTTTTTATTTTATGCCTAATAATCAAAGTAACATTCATAATTTTGTTGGATTAGGTGTGTATTGTACCACAAGAAAAATGTAGTTGCTTATTTATTTTATTCAGAGTAGGTACTGTCTATGCTGACTATCTAGACAGCACATCTCTGAACTATATACACAAAATTTAGCACCTGTGATTTTTTAAAAAAATTCAAATTTACATCTGAAGTAACACTGATTTTAATTTTTTTTAATTTATTTTTTTTATATAATTCTGCAGTTTTTATTAAAACTGTTTTAAACTGCTAAATAAACTTTTAAGCAAAAACTGCTAATTTAAGCACAAACATTTTTAGCAAAATTTGAAATGAGAGTTTTAACTGAATAGTCTATTTTAACAAGACAATAGTTTCGGTCTGAATTTCTGAGATGAGGAGTTATCATTATTTACATTCGGACTATTTTCCTCATCATTGTTGTTCTAACATTTTGGCTATTGTGCCCTCCAGGCTTCATCAGGTGAATGCCAATCCAGGTAACCTACAGGGAGTTCTGAACTAGGGGTAGTGTTCTTGTTTTATTGCCCATGTCTAGGGATATCTAGTCTAGTTCATATTTTTAGTACTGCTCAGTTAATGCTCAACCTGTTTCCACTGAGTCCAAGTATACACTGCCTAGTCCAGGAATTGAACTCAAAATTACTGTCACAAAACTCACAAATGAATGATTTTATTGATGATTTTTATTGTCCCATCAGCAAGGTGTCCATGGACTAAGTTGAAATGGAATGAGCAATAACTGAGCAGTACTAAAATTAAAGACTAGACGAGGTATCTTTAGCCATGGGTAATTGGGGGGGGGGTCTATCTCTAATAGATTTAACACTGTCTTAGTCACTTGGGGTGTTTTGCTACCCCCCACCCAGCATTTTTAAAGTACTCATAATTCTTTGTTGGCAACTTGTTTCTTTTGCTCCCTACAACTACTCTACTAACTCAGTTTGTAGCACACGGTGTGGCACAGTTATCATGGGAGTCAGGTGCCAGGGGACTATCCTTTTTCAAAAATCTGAGGTGACTAATGCAAGGCCAATAAAGTGTTCGGTTCAGAATTCCTTATAGGTAACCTGGATCAGCATACACCTGTCAAACACCTGTATCTTCTAAAATAACATAAGAAATATCAAATTAAAAAATATCTATTAATTGCTAAAATTATTTTGTTTATGTTTCGGATACAACAATACAAGTTAGCAGATATAGACACCAAAAAGTCCCAGCAAGAGAGGTGCACTTCTTGTAAATGGTCAAATGAACCTTGCCTCACGGTAAAGACATCTTTCATCTGATGGTAAGGCACACTCAGCTAAAAGATTCTTCCCAGAAAGAAAGGGAATACAGGTTTTATTCATGCAAGAGTTAGATTTTCTTTAGAAAGACTTTGGTGTTTTAGACATTAATTTCACTGTTTATAAGTAAGCATTAAAATGTTTAAGTAAGAAATAATGTCATTTAAAAAAAAACATTAATTATATATGATATGCATACTCTCATTTAGTACTTCTCACTTACACACTGACACGATTGATGTAACTTGCTTGGCTACCCTCTTATATGATTTTCCTTACTTTAAAAAAAAAAAAATTTTTATATATTTATTTTTTTTTATTCTAATACTAACCAAAATAAGTTAAGCTAACCTGTTTGGTTCAAGTGAAGAACTGTGATATACTGGTTGCTTTTGTTTGTTGAATTGTATTTTCTTGAAGGATAGTGCTGTGAATAATTTGATTAAAATGTGCAGAGGTGACATTTTTTATGCTAAAAAAAAAATTGCAATTTTATGTAAAGATTTTCTTTGTGTTATCCTGCTTTTAACATTTAAAAAACAAATTTTTTTTATCACTTTTTAAAATATATATTTTGCTTTAAGTTTTTATGTGTGTGTGTATGTGTGTGTATATATATATATATATATATATATATATATAGGAAAAACTACTAAAAAGTTGTAAGTTTAAAAATTTTTTCCTATACATATTAAGACAGTATACGTGGATCATCGTTATGCTATATATATATATATTCAATTTATAATTCAATATTTTTAATAAAATGTTTACTTTCTTTTTTCTTTTTATTTGGAAAATTTTTTTTTCATTCTTTTATAAATTTGTTCTTTTATCAAAAATATTAATCGTTTTAGTATCTTTTTAATTCTTGATAATATAATTTTTAGGATAAATTTTTTTATAATTATACAATAATATGGTCTATTTTACTAGTTAGTGTCAGTAACTTGGTATTGAAAAGTTTAATTTATAGCATTAATAACATCCAAAATTTGCTTTTTTTTTTTTTCTCAGACTTTTTTTTTTCTGACAATTATTTCTTATCTCATGAGTTTTGCTACAAATATTTATCTGTCTGTGATTACTATTTTCAGATTTTGTATAAATCCTTTCTGAGAAGAATTCTATATCAAGCTTAAGAACAGCCATATTTTTTAAGCTTTTTAAAATATTTTAGTATCATAAAATGTGGTAACATCTTATAATTCATCTTGCTTACTATTTCCAACATTTATCTGTATGTGTATAATGTGTGTGGTCTTTGTTTGTCATACTGAAAGTTTATTTTTTATCATTTCACCCCAACAAGGCAATAAAGCCACTAAAACACAAAGGGTTACTGAGTGTTAGAGAGTATGTGAAAAAAAAAGAAAGAAAAATACTAATAAACAGAAAGAATAATAAAAGAATAAGACAGAAGATAAAGATTGATATATATATATATATATAAATTTTTAAAGATCAAAGTTGACTAGGAACCAAGAAGCTGGAAGAAAGTTCCACAAGCAAGAAGTGCAATAGAAGAACCTGTTAGCATAGAACTTATGGTTACTCTAGCCAGTTCAGCCGTAAAATGATGAGAATTTGCTGCCAATCTAGTACTGCACTTAAATTTAAATAGTCTAGGTACCAAAGAGGAAACTTCATCAGAACAATTACCATGAAAGTATTTATAGAAAAGGCACAGGGAAGCTACATTACAGTGGTTGGTGGGAAAGTGACAGAAGTATACTGGGCTTAAATTCATAAAGTCTAGGTACCGTAGAGGAAAGATCATTAGAGCAATTATCAAGAAAGTGTTTGTAAAAAAGGCACAGGAAAGCTACATTACAGTGGAGGGAAAGTGACTAAAGGCAAGATGCTAGGTTAGTACCAGTTACATTAATTTTTAATTTGATGGATTTAGTAGCTAAGTGATTTCATCTTCAAACATAGAGCAGTAAGAAATTCATAAAGAAATTGCTGACAATATCCTTTTTGTCATCAATAATTAGCACCATGCACTATTTATGGAACTGGTGTTAAATCATGACTGTCAACGCCAACATTCTTGAATTCAAGTCACAACATAGATTTGTGACATTCCTGTACCATTTTTAAACATGAGTCAGGCATATTTTATTTTGATACTGTTAAAATGTTAGTACAGATAATAAACAAGCATATATGTTCTTGATGTTTTGATAAAATTGCTAGATTTGTAATTTTGAAATATATACTGGTATACTATTTTGCTAAGGTTGGAAAATAGCATACCATTTCTGAACTTTTTTTTCTTTATTACTTTCTATGAAATTTTTAGCAAAATAGCAGCTCTATTCTGCAAAGCATACTATAAAAGGTATATGTATGCATATTTTATTTTATAGAGATGTTTTAATATTTGCTTTCTGAAACATGGTCTTCATAACAAGTGGCTGGCTGTTAAAGAAACAGCTTTATAAAGACAACTAACAAGTGAATTATTTCTGAAAGTTGTTTCTCAGTCATAGTCTGATCAATTCTTTCCTAATATCAGATATCTATACTTAGTTTTAAAAATATTAAATAAAAATCTTTACTTTTTACTAATTTTACTAAAAACTGAACGAAAAATAAAAAATACATAAAATGTACGATTCAGGGGAAATAACTGTACGTGAAGATTATGTTTTGAACTAATAATATAAAAAATATCTCTCAATCAAAAATAATTTGCAGATCCAGCCCGAAACTTAATGAATTATTCATTGGGTCATTGCCCAATCTTCTGTGAAATATCAAGTCTAGAGAATATTTGGAGAGATCTTGTGGAAGTCTCTTCCAATTCATTTTATTTTAATCAGTTGTTAAATGAATAAAATCATTATTTGTGCTCTCCAAATGTCAGGCATATATATATATATATATATATATATATATATATATATATATATAATTTTTTTAATCATTTTTTCTACATTGTCATTCTTTAGACCTTTCTTAGAACAAAACACTTGTCAGACTAAAATAAAAACATTGACAAACATGAACCTTTGTGCCCACAAAAAAATAAATGTCAAAATAATGTTTTTTTTTCCTGTGACACTGTTTTTTGTTTTTAACTACCTTCACTGTTCAGCAATGTTTTTTTTTTTTAAGCAATGATGAGAATAAAACCTAAATATATGATGAATGTGAATTTATACATGTTTTTTTTTTTATTATTATTGTTGTTTTGAGAATATATTAAAAAATATTAAATACTATTTATTACATTTACACTATTTACATTATTTGTACTATTGTCCTTATCTTGTTTGCTATTGGAAACAAGAACATTGCAAGGCCGTAACAAGCAGAGATAGAAAAATCAGGCATAGCTGACCACATATGGAGGGAGAAAGAGGATCACTGCCCTCTATGGGATGAAGTTGAAATAATAGACGGAGGACACCACTGGAAACTGCGTAAACTTAAGGAATCCGCACATATGTTAGGCTACAAAAAAATCTCCTAAGCTGAACAAGCATAGAAATGAATACAATATGGAAACTAGTAATATGGAGAGTCAGAAAAAAATAATTAGTGTTAAAAATATTGCAATATGAGCTCTGGTAAAAAAATGGTTACTGAACACTCGGTTTATAAGTCCCAGAAATTCAGTTGCTCTTTTCCTTAGACTTCTGGCCCAGGGAATATAGATATTGGTTAGTTCAAGTGAATTGATCCAGAGTTGAGAGTCCAATACCAGGCTACAGCAGTTGGGTTAAAGGGAGATAACTCATGACTACTAAAAGCTGCTTAGCAGAAAGAATGAGAATGATATATACCCCAGTGATCATAATGAAAAGTTCGGGTTTGAAATTCCTAGCACCTGACCAAGACCAAAACAGCCAAAACGTCATACAAATGAAGTGTAAATACTACTTCATTTCAGAAATATAAACAAATACTTATTACATTGTTTATTTACAAGAATAATGTTTTTTATTGATAAGCTTGTACAATTTGCTAATTTATAAAGAAATAAATATGAAAAATTTTTATTCATGAATTTATAAACATTTACTAAATTATTAAACTACAAGCAGACCTTTATGTATAATATCTTTCATGATCAAAGAGGAATAGGCATTGCAACTGACGTTATAACAAGAAGATAAAAAAAAAATCCTTTCGAAAATTACTGTTTTCTACAAGCAGACGTTTATGTATAATATCTTTCATGATCAAAGAGGAACAGGCGTTGCAACCGACATTTAAAAAAAAAAAAAAAAAAATTCAAAAATTACTGTTTTCTACAAGCAGTAGTTTATGTATAATATCTTTTTTTTACAGTGAGGTTGTAAAAAAACACCAATTTGGGAAACTGGCGTGGGATATCCTTCTCTTAATGAGGGTGAGTGGGACTCTCTTAAGCCATGGTAGGCAACCCCTCTAGTGATGGTGTCACGATAAAAACACTTTTGGTAGCTCTGGCAAAGCATCAAGTATTCAGCTACTGACAAGATTTTGAATCTCGGCCGAGGCCGCAAAATGATGATAATGAAGGCTATCTTTATTTACCATTTTATAAAGTTTGAATCAATTGGCAATTACCTGATGTATTATTTAATATCAAACATTCTAATAAATAATATAATAAATAAATTGTGTAAATAAACAATCAAATGATGTTTTATTATTTTTGTTGTCAGTTTATCAAAAACAAACAAAATTTATTAATTAATTTTCATGTGTTTAGGTTTTATTCCAATTCTAATCATTGCTTTTTAAAAATAAGTTAAAACAAAGAGCAGTATCATGGAAGAAAACTGTCGTTTTAACCCCTTTTTTTTATTTTGTGCGTGATTACAAAGGTCTACGTTTATAAATTTCTTTTTCTTTTTTTTTTTTTCATCAGTTTAGTAGTGGATTGCATTGTTGTGCAGTGGATATTGGTTCAGAACAACAAATCGAGAAGCCGAGTTCAAATTCTAGTTGAACTCCTTTCTTTCTTTACTTACATGCAAATGCTCTTGGGAAAGGTATTAATCCGTCTCTTCCCTTCACTTCTAGGTTTTGTAGCCATGCTTGCTTGCAACCTACTGCAGGATAATCTTCTGCCCAGTCAGTTATGTTTCTTTCAAGACATGATCACGCAAGCGTGTATCACGCATGGCACTTAACTGAGTGGATTCCAGTTCATAATATCAGTAGAGAGTCAATTCAAGTTTCATGATTTTTACAGAATTATTGGTTTCTCTTTTTCAGCTATGGGTTAAATAATATGACTTGTATCACTAAACTATTATCATCTCAAAAAAATATAAAAGAAAAATACTTAAAATATAAAAATAGTTTCTGGATTAAATAACTTGAAAAGGGGTCAGTAAGTTATAGAAAACAAATTAAAAAAAAAATGTTTTTTTTTTTATTCTGACAAGTATTATACCCAAATGAACCTTTTAAGAATTCTAATCTGCAAAAATTATTTCCTTCCAAAATGTTCCTTATTGTTTATGAGAGGACCATTCTATTAAAGGAGCACTTTTTCTCTCTCTCTCTCTCTCTCCATCTGTGCATGGAGTACTGTTGCCATTTATGGTCAGGTGCTCCTGCCGTTCTCCTCAGTGTTCTCGACAGGCTCCAAAGGAGAGTCTGTAATGTGATAGTTACTGATCTGGCAGCTCAACTGCAGCCACTTCCCCACCGTCGAAATGTGGCCTCCCTTTGTCTGTTCTATAAATACTGTCATGGCTTCTGCTCGGACGAACTTAAGTCACTGGTGCCTCCTCAACAGGTGTTTACTCATGCAACCAGATTGGCAACTGGGTCCCACCCATTCACAGTTAGGTTAGCCAAATGCAGACGACAATTTTACTCCTGCAGTTTCTTCTCTCACACTTCCCTCCTGTGGAACTTGCTCCCATATTCTTGCTTTCCTGACAGCTACAACCTCCAGAAATTTAAATGCAATGTCAATACTCATCTATTAACCACTGGACTCTAGCTCCCTCCCCACCCCGGTATATCCTCCTCTTTCTCTCCACCTATGTATCTGTCATCGCACCTGCATTCTCAGCTTTCTATTGCTCCTTTCTAACTAGTTTGTACTCCTCACTCTTTTTTAATTAATCTTTTTACAGTTATGTAGCCCCCAGCTCATCAGTGGCATTTCTGCCTTGCTTGGGGTAAAATGATTAAGAAAAAAAAAAAATATATATATATATATATATATTAAAGTTTATATTTGTTTCAAGGTGTATGCATTTAATTTACATGCAGAATTCCTCTCACATTCTGATCTGGAATTTATCATGTTCCACAAGTGACAATATTGACTTGCATCATAGCAACAATTTTTGACAATTTTGTTTTCAATAATCTTCAAAAGTGAATACAGTTGTAGAAATGTCATTTTCTTTGTTCAGTATTAATACAATCAACCATAAATATGAGCAATAACAAAGTTTTAAAGAAAATGGAAACAAAAAAGACAATTCTATTTAACATCATTAAGCGACAGTTGAAATTTCTAGGGAATATAATAAAGAAAGAGGGCTTGGAAAATTTGGTACTCACAAGATAGATTGAAGGCAATAGGGACAGAAGAAAACACTTATCCTACCTAGGATTTTTATAAACATTACAAAGTAAATAACCCAGGAAATTTTTTTCTCTCACTGTCTCTTTCTCTTCCTTTTTTAGATTTTTATGGGGTTTTTTTTTCTTTCACCTTTTTTATTTCTATTTGGTTTAATTTTGGTTTTATATTTTTTATTTTTTTAATTATAGTATTTTTTTTAATCATATTTTTTATTTTAGTGTTTTTAATTTTTTTTTTTAAATGTTAGTGTACATTTTTTTAATTTAGTATTTCTTAAATTTATGCTTTTTTTCTTTTTTGACTTCATTTTTATTTCTATCCCAATTGATATAATTTTCTTGATTTTCATTTTATTTTATCGTTAATAATCCAACTGAGTCAAGACTTTTTATACTTCATTTTCATTACATTTATTTTATTATATTTTTATTTTAAACTTTTTCTAATCTTCTTTCCAACTTTAGTTTCTCTTTTTCCTAAAAGATTTTGTCATCCTTTTCACATTTTCTTGAATTTTAATTTTTTTCTGAGCATTAAATTCTACATTTTTGTATTCATTTTATTTGTTATTATTGTCGATTTTTAAGTTTATTTTTCATTTTTTCTAGCATAATGTTATCTTTTATTTATTTGAATGATTTTTTGTTGTTCAAAGATGTGGTCACTATTAAAATAACTGAACTTGGTTATCTTATAGTCATTGCCTATTATAAGATTTCAAGTCCATTTTATATTAAGATGATATCAGTAAGCAAACATCATTCCAAATATCATTACATATGCTGTATTTGATGCCAGGTATGACCTCACCATTTTTTTTTTTTCTTAAAAAAAAAATTGTTTAAAAAAGGTCAAGGTTTATGTGTACCAGGCCATTGTTATGTGATCTGATAGATTTTTAGAAAGCATTGACTAAAAAAAATTCCATGAAAGCTAACAAAAATAATGAAGTGGTTGATATTTTTCATTTAAAAAACAAAACAAAATCATATTTTAATCCTAAGTGGTTAATGACTTGATTCATTGAAGGGTGTTGATGACATTGAAATTAAAAAATTTTCACTCTCTAAAACCCTGTTTAAAAAATCCTATAAAAATAACAAAATGGAAATAAAAAATTCTATGAAAATAATGAAACAGAAATAAAAAGAATAACATCTTATGAAAATATCAAAACAAAAACATCCTATGAAAATAACAAAATATGCAGTTAAGCACAGAAAACCAAAATTTCAAATTAACTGTTATCTTTGAGGTTAAAACAGGAATGGACTTCAAAAATAATTTTGTTTCTCAAATCACAAAATTAGTTGTCAAGTGATTAAAAAAAACCAAATCCAGTTATGTCACTATTGACCAAAAGGTTATTAATGTTACTTTTATTTATTTTTTGTGTGTATGTTTATTATTATTTTGACTTAAGTCTTTTATTGATGATTTTATTTTTATTTATTTATTTATTTTTTTTTTTTACCTTATTTTTTTTCCAAACCAGGCCACCTCCTCCACCTCCATCTCAAACAATCACTCGTTCACTGGGGGGCTCATCCCCTCCTGTACCCCCTTTCCCTGTATTCCTCAACCTGGATGACCCACTTCTTAAGCAAGGTGTTCCTAGTGCCTCAAGTGATTGCAACTACAGTTACCAGTCCTCGGAATACAAAACAAGCTCATCGACCTGTTCTACTTTAGATAGAGAGAGCACCCTCGGCAGAGGCAGTGGCTTTTCAGTGCATGATGGACATGTATCAGCTTTTACACCTTTGCAGCCAATGCCCCCTGCAATGAGCATGCCAGACATAACCGAACAGCAACACTCTACATCGTCCCACAGTTATTCAAAGATGGAGTCTAAATCTGAGACGTTCCAGCAAAATCAGCAATCAAAGACGGAGCATACAGAACAGTATGCAGCATCATCATCCTCTTTTTCATCTTCATCTTATTCGTCCCAACAACAGCATCAACAGGCATGCTCCCAGCCTCCGCCACAACTGATGGTGATGGACCAAAATCAGATGACCCCACCTGCACCTTTCCCTTTGCCACCAGATTATGAATCGAAGCCATCTGAGCAGAGTCATATATATAAGAAGATAGAACGAAGTGAACCTGCAAAGATTTTTGATGGAAATCTGCAATCGTCACAAGAGAATCGGGATATTGGTACTGGACAAGAGATTCCAATTTCGCAACAGTTTGAATCGAGTGTTTCCGAACAGCAGAGCCAAGCTTTGTCCGAGCAGCAGTCTTCTGTGACATCTGAAGTTACAGAGAGGTTAGAAATTTTTAAAAACGAAAGTAATATAATAATCAGATGAAATAAATGCAGAAAATTAATGGAAAAAAGAAATTGCATGGTGGTTTCTGGCTGGATTTTTTTTTTCTTCTCTTGGATTGAAGTGTTTCTGCTATTGATCACTTGTTTTGATTTTTTTTTTTTTTTTTTTACTTAATCACTACTTGTTGCATTAATTTTTTTTTTTTTCACTTAACTATTGTTATTGGTGCGTTAATTTTTTTTATAATCCCCTCTTCCCACCAACCTGTTCCCATACACTTCCCTGCTTTATTTTTTTGTTCATTATTACTTTCAATTTGTTTGGTTTGGAGTGTGGTATACCTTTGAGGTTGTTGTTTTTTTGTTTTTGTTTTTTTTTTTCCACTTACAAGTAAGTACTGTCAAGTGAGGTGACCGAGATTAATCCAAGCCAGTTCGATTTCTAAATTTACTTATTCTATAAGATGTTACTATTAATTCTTATAGTAACCTCTTTTGGCATTAGTAGCTATGGATAAAAAAAAATCCCTATCCTGTTGATGATAAACTTTTAATCAGAAACAGCATTGTACAAAGAAAAGTATATCTAGTTTTATTTTAGTACTGCTTTCTCCTAATTACTATAGTCCTGGATATGACACTAAACTACATCTGGCAGCAAGGCCTCTGGTCGAGAGATTGGGGATTTTGAGGAGCATAGAACCACCAACTTAATTGCTGCTGCTTCCAAATCCACCCTGACCCAGAGTGGTAGCATTTATTAGGGTCACAATTATGGGCAAATAGTGAACCCTACAAACACAAACAAAACACTATGAAAGAATAAAAATACATTTTTCTACTAGAATGACCAGCAATACATTTTTCTACTAGAATGACCAGCAATACATTTTTCTACTAGAATGACCAGCAATACATTTTTCTACTAGAATGACCAGCAATACATTTTTCTACTAGAATGACCAGCAATACATTTTTCTACTAGAATGACCAGCAATACATGTTTCTACTAGAATGACCAGCAATACATTTTTCTACTAGAATGACCAGCAATACATGTTTCTACTAGAATGACCAGCAATACATGTTTCTACTAGAATGACCAGCAATACATTTTATTTGTAGTTGAAGGCATATAATTGCTTTCAAAATATATTTGTACAAAATCAACCAACAATCTAATTACTAAATTAACAAATTTACACACCAATGTTTTAATCCACTATGTCTAGATGAGATATCCTTAGACATGTGCAGTGGAACAAGATTAGTACACACCTTATGAAGGCCAAAATGCACAATGGCTGAAACGCGATAACAACATTAAAAGTGAGGACAATAGTTCTCATATAAATAGTGCAAATAATAATTCTCATCTTTTTATAGAATCGGTTGAAAAAAACAAAAAAAAAAACAAATGATATCTACTTGTAAAATTTCCTTAGATGTTTTACTTGAAATTTTACATTTATATTTTTAATCATTCACTCTAAGCAAGGTGATAAAGCTGCTAGCGGTTGCTTGATAGTAAAAGAAACTGGGAAATTGTTACTGGGGAGAAACGACTAATAAAAACAGGATTCAAGAAGACAGAAGATGACAATGTTGCATTTAAATTTTTGAAGATTGTAGTTGACAGGAAAAAGAAACTGGGAGTGAGTTCCACAAGTTAGAAATATGGGAAGACATTATTAGAATAGACTTGCATTTACATTGTGCAATTTTATCTTTGATTTATATATATATATATATATATATATTTTTTTTTTTTTTTTAATCATATCACCCCAAGCAAGGCGGTAACACCACTGATGCGCAGGGGGCTACGTAAGAGTGAAAAGATTGGAAAAGACAAAGCCGGAAACCACATCCTAAACAGGGAACAAGGGATGAGCCTCTTCACCTGTTCAATAGACATGGGTGGAGTATGAACCGGCCGATACGTTAATCTATCTACTCCAATTGAAAAAAAAAAAAAGAAAAGAGTGAAAAGATTGGAAAAGAGAAAGCCGGAAACCACATCCTAAACAGGGAACAAGGGATGAGCCTTTTCACCTGTTCAATAGACATGGGTAGAGTGTGAACCGGGCAATAGTTTAGTCTATCGACTCCAATTGAGTCTAACTACTCCAATTATATAAAAATTGTTATATTTTTTATATTTGTTTATAAAAATATGTAAAATTATTGAAATCTCAAAATCTGGTAACTTATCCTCAAATTAAATATTGAAAAATATTAGTGTTGAGCGTATTTTGATATTTATACATTTGGGTTATAATGATAAAAGCCAAAGGGTTGTTTTTATAAGTAAAATTTTTAAGATTTTACTAACAAATGTTAATGTATGAATTCTTAGTTGTAAATATTATGTAAGCAAAACAATAATTTTGTTTATTGTAGAATTGATTGCAATGTAAAAAGTGACCCAAATCACACCACTTGACTGTATTTTCTCTCTAACTAATTATCTGTTATGCTGTGGAGGGTCACATCTGTGACTAGATAGCCACAGCTTAACCCTCTAGGGCCATTCGTATCATATTTGATACAGTATTTCCCTATAAGGAAACATTTGGTATTCATTGACTGAGCAGTCAGTACTGCTTTCATTTGAAATTTATAAAATATTTCTCTTAAAAAATTTTTCAGGAAAATATTTCTTTCAAGGCTTGTTTTCATACTGTATCAAATATGATACGAATGGCCCTAGGGGGTTAATGGATAACTATTTCTTTTTTGCATTGGTTTTTATTTTGGTATAATTTACTTAATTGTTTTGTTTTGTATTTATTTTTGATTTTTATAACTTTGTTTATACGTCAGTTTACAAAACCTAATCGACTACTTACCTCAGTTCACTTAAGTGGCTGCTGCGAACACAGGTTATCACTCATTGGAAGACAGATTTCTCTTCAGTCACTTTCTGTACATAAACAATAATGATTTATTAAATTAATTGTTAGTACACTTATTATTGTAATTTATCTTGAATACCGAATGTTTCCTTATAAAGAAACTGCTAATATTACCATCACCATTTACTGGTTGCATGTTATTGAAAAATTTTCATCTTTAGATCTGCTGTATAGCAGAGTTATCTCTCTCTTGGTTACAAAATATCAAAGGGACATAATTTCTAATTCAAGCTGTTTTCTATCTAATATTTACTCCTATCTCTAAATTATTTATGAAAGTATGTTTTCCCCATCATATATTCAATTAATACTGTTTCTAATCATTTATATTTCATTAAGCGAAAAAACATTGTGGCCAATTATTGACCACTTCACATCTGCTGTTATAACATGCGGTATAATTATACTAGAACTTAGTTTGACTATTTGCAAATATAACCTGTTTGGTTTCCAAAGGTTGAATGCATAACTTTGGGACAGGTGGAATACCATTTAAAAACATGAATGTAGTGGATTATCTGTCAACATTTTGATTTTCATTATGAAGTAAAATATACTGCAAGGTAAATTTGATTTTTAGAGGGATGAAATTATACGTGTATTCATGAATATAATTATTTTTCATTTTCAAAAGACTTTAACAACCTTGTATTTGTTCTCAAGTCATTTCTCATAGTTGTCAATACTTAAGTCGTTGCTCAAACTGAATATAGACTACTTCCACAAAATAAAAAGTAATTTCTAGAGCCTAATAATCACAATTCAGTAGAAATTTTCTACGTAGCTGAAATTTACAAGCCTAAGTAGAGGTCCAAGCAATAGCCCTGTAGTTCCTAGTAGTAAATATTTTTCTAGTGAGTCTGTGTGAGAACTAATATCTGTGAAATATTTCAATATATATTGAAATATACCAAAGGGTGAAGGTAGTTAAAAAAATAAATAAATAAATAAAAGGCAGTGATATACCATCTTACTGTGGGTACATAACTATATGCTTGCCAAAAAATTTATTTTGGAAGTGAGTTATTTTACTAGAATATATTCTGAATTTTCACTTTCTGTTGATAATTTCCTTTTTGTTTTTATGATTTGAAAATAAGTGTTTTATATATATATATATATATATATATATATATATGAGTTAATTGCATAGATATAAATCTCAATTACTCACAAACACTTATCATTTTTTATATGGTATAAGTAGTGTTAGTTTTTTTTTTTTTCATTAAAGTATTTTAAATGCAGGATTCTTTTTCATTTATGACAACAGATAATTGTTATTAAATCCTTAGTTTATTCATGCAGAAAGTATAACCAAGGCAATTGTATAGTTACTTAAATACTATTATTTCTTGATGTTACAAGCCGTATTAGTTTTCTTTGGATATTTTTACTTTTAATGGTTTAAAAGAAAATATTTCTTTAATCCAGCAATAGAGATGATTTTACAGATAAAAATCCAAATCATTCACACAGAAAATATAATCAAGGCAATTATACAATTACTTAAATACTGCTTTCATTTTTTTAATGATATGGGTAAATAAGCTTTTATTAATATTTTTCTTATCATTAAATATCTTCTTTTTTTTTTTAATAATTACTGTTTATTATTAAGAGGCATAATAAATATCATTAAATATCAGTTTTTATTAACAATTACTATTTATTATATATGAATCCAACACTCCCCACCCCCAAGCTATGTGTAAATAGTATGACAGACTGGGTTCTATAGCCTTGGCTGGCAACCAGTTTAGAAGGAAAACTTTGAATTAAAAACTGTATATAGCCCAGGTGAAGTACATACTATGCAGCTAAGGAAAAGATCATTCACACTGACTTGGTGATCTCGACAATGGTTGACTCTTTTTTAAGAGAGAAAGCAATAAAAATTAGATTTATAATTTTTTCATGGCTATTCGTGCTAGTAGCATAAGGGTTATCAGTGCTGAAGATAGAATCAGTCTATTGTGTTCATGTTCCAGTTCAGTCTGTTGCCTTCACTTTTGCACTAATACCTTTAGAAAAGGCAAGAATCTATTTCCATCTATGGATTAAATCAATCAATTAAGCGCCATAAGTGATACATACTTGGGAAATCATTTCTCAAAAGAGACCTGACTGACTGGGCAGAAAATTTTCCTGTAATGAATTGCCATTACTTTCTGCAGTAGACCAAGACTATCAAGCTCAATCTGTCCTGTTTAACCCATAATAGGAGGAAGAAGCAACAGATACCTTTCCCAGAGGTATTTGTGTGTAATTGAATGCAACAAATTCAACTAAAATTCACTCAGTTCTCTGATTTTTCATTCCAAGCCGATATCACCTGCACCAGTATGCAGTTAAATAGTAATGCAGAATGTGTTCTCTTAGCTTGTGTAGCAGCCAGTCTAGGAGAAAGACATCTCTTAATTCAAAATACTGAAGAAGGTAACAGAATGTTATCCAACTATCTTTTCCATAAGTCTGGGCAATTTATAGAAAAGGAATCTGAAGAGAACCCTGTCTTGAAGAGATATGGCATTAAAAGAAAAACAGCATGAAAGTGATGTCAAATTTTTTTTTTTTTTTTTAAATATTAACTTACTGATTTGTTCATAAAATTACTAACCACTTTGCAAATTTTCATTTACAGAAAAATATTTTTGAGCAATTATTTATTATTTCCTTCTTGTTCCCTAACCTGCCAAGTCGCTTACTCGAGAAGCCTTGATTTGATCTGGTCATTGGTAAGTGTCTGTATCTGGGCAAAATTTTTGCCATCCCGTTTGACAATGTTGTTCAACCATCTCTTTCTTAGATGTAACCTTCTTCTTCCACTTTGTACCATTTCTTATGGAAGAGTCCTTACGATCTGGTTATGTGGCTATACCATTTTTTTCTTTATGTGGTAGTCTATAAAGATGTGTTGACCATTATAATGAAGAGCAATTATTACCAATTTAGAAAAATTACAAGAAGCCCCTTTTTTTTCTTTTCTTTGTAAAGAGGAAAACTGAGTAAATCACTAGCAATTGTTATTAAAATTGTAAATAATATAAAAATGTCTTAAGATAATTCTTCCATTCTGTTAACTTGACCATAGAGCAGTGATTCTCAGAATTGCAGGTCATATTTCTCCCCCTCTGAATCGCAGCTCATATTCCTCCCCCCCTTCTGAATCGCAGCTCATATTCCTCCCCCCTTCTGAATCGCAGCTCATATTCCTCCCCCCTTCTGAATCGCAGCTCATATTCCTCCCCCACTTCTGAATCGCAGCTCATATTCCTCCCCCACTTCTGAATCGCAGCTCATATTCCTCCCTCCACTTCTGAATTGCAAGTCACCCCACTTCTGAATCGCAGGTCATATTCCCCCGAGTCGCAGGTCATTCCCCCACCTCTGAATTGCAGGTTATCCCCCACCTCTGAACCGCAGGTCATATATAGAGTGCAATGAGTAAATTGTTGCTTTTTATATTTTTAATTTCACACAAATGCATTGTTTGTTTTTCATTCTGTCAACTGCACAGTATAGTAGAGTCAGTTGGGCACCATCTATGAGAAAGAGAGCACCATGATGCAATTCACTCCACCAGAAATTTGTAAACAGCATCCTGTACTACTTGGTATTCATGCTGGAAGCTCTAATAACGTTTCAAAGTGTTTGAGTATCAATCTGAAGGCAGTGCAAAGAATTTGGAAAGAGTTCGATGATATATCCAGTTAATATCATGGTGTTTGGACTAATCACTAGTGATGGTGACATTATGCCTACATTCATCTTCTCACAGGTAGTGCTGCTCTGGGTCAAGAGGGTGGCTGGTGGAAGACCTTTTGTCTGACAACAGGACTCTGCACAATGCCACACAAGTAGGAGAACCCAGTCATGGCTCTCAGACAATTTCTGTGACCACATCACTCCTTACATCAGGCCACCTAACTCCCCAGATTTCACTCATCTTGATTATTATGTGTCAGGTACAGTTGAGTAAGAAACCAACAAAACTCCTTGTAAAACACCAAAAATGAACTGAAGGCAAGAATTATGGCAGCATTCACCAACTTAAGCAAGATCATCCAGAAGAGTTGTAGAAGATTCTAAAATCATCTAGAGGCCATGGTTTAAGCCAATGGTGATTTTATTGAATAAATTTACTCTTTAGTATTTAAATATATTTTTTGCATAATTTTGGTGAATATATCTACTAAAATGAGATGTCTGTGTTATTTTCACTTTTGTTTAATTTAGACAACAATTTATCCATTGTACTTAGTACCTTTCTTTTGAATTACAGTTTTCTTCAATTCTTCTCTCATTGAGTTCTTGTGAAGTAATTAACTTCAGTGCATAATGGTTATTGGTGTGAAAAGCAGAATCGGCATGCAAAGTTCAAATTCTGTTTTGTTCACTTTATCAATACTGAAAAGGGCACAAATACACCTTCCTCCAGTTATTTGTTTAAAGTAGCCAGTCTAGAAGAACAACTTTGAATTCGAAACAAACCAAATGAGTAAATGAGATTTCTCCAGATATTTTGTACTAAGTTCACTATTACTATGGCTAAAGCATATGTAGTACCATTATGATCATAATTGGTTGTAGGGTGTATTTTTCAATTTGCCCACTTTGCAATCAAACGTGATAAAGTAATGATGATTTAACTGCAATACTATGGAAAAATTGTTCAAGCCTCTTTGGCACTTCTCCCTTTGGGATGTCTCCACCACTGGGCAATAAATTCAACCCCCTTCTGAAGGTGAGGTGCTGCCTGGAGGGATGTCGCCCTCTCTTGATTGAAGTAAATTCTGAAAAAAATTGGAATCATTAATTTTCTTCACAATTATAGCTATGACATGTACATATAACATTCTCCAAGATTTTAAATTCTTTCTCTGGGAATCAAATACCTGCTTTTTGAGAATCACTGCTGAAAAGCCTAAAAAATTTAACGTTTTTATGTTAATTGTTCTCTCACCCCAACCCACCACACCCCTTATTGAGAATCATAACCATAGCAGATGTGTGGGTGATGCAATGGTTAGCTGTTTAGAATGAGAAATCAGAAATCCAGGTTCAAATTCCAGTCAAGTTCATTACTTTCCTTTAATGGAAAATATAGTAAAAGTATGAATTCATCTCTTCTTTCCCCAGGTATGTAGGGAAAATGGGCTTTTGCTGTGGTTGGCAACCATTCTAAGAGAAGGAAAACTTTGAATTCAAAACCACCAATTTTTCATGATTTCTTTCAATAATGAGGATGGCAAAAAGCAAAGAAAATGAAAAAAATAATTTTCAGTTATCAATTTTTAACATCTAAATATATATAAAAATGAAAATGCTATTCTATTTTTCTTAAAATTATTGTAAGCATGATCTTGGAATTATTTCAAACTTTTGTTATACATGTGTTAGTATCATCTAGTGGTCATGAGTTCAATCCTTGGGCTTGGTAGTGACGAACCAAATTCCAACATAAAAGAACAATAGTTGATTTCACAGGATATTTCGCAATAATCAACGAGATAATCCACATCAGCCAATCAATGGATACCTGATGATGACCAGAGGGTACTTGGTCGAAATGTTGTGCCTATTATAACATCTAAGACACCAAAGTTCAAAATAATTCCAAGATTATTGAAAAATTACTCATCTCAGAAATAAATACAAATTATTGTCAGCATACTTGTAAAATATAGTAAAAACAGACTTGTTATCCTTTGAACTCATTAAGTTACTCACATATAGAAAATACTGTTCGCTTAATAGAATTTTCTTGTTTTTCTGTTTCTTTTCTTTTTTCTTTTTATTTCTGTTTCTTTTTCTTTTTATTTCTGTTACTTTCTTGTATTATCAGAACATCCTACATCATCCAATGTGGAAATGGAAGCATCTTCTGCCTCTACTACTGCCACAACAGCAACTATTATATCAACTACTACTACTTCTACAACTACCACCTCTTCCACATCATTACACTCTCCCCCATCACCAGCACCACCTTTCTCCAAAGTCTTTTTGCAACTAAGAAAAGATTCTGGGGAATATGATGTGTTGCCTGGTAACACTGAGGTTAACTATAGTCAAGAGAGTGATGATTATGACTTGGCCAATTCTTTTGGTTTTCAACCCATTGAAGACGATAAAGAATTACAGAATTCTCTTGAGTGGCAGAGGTTAGAAGCATGCAAACTTTGGTTTTGGCCTCATGGAATGAAGGCTTGTTTTAAAGATTTCCCTGTTCTTTGATACGTTTTTATTCCTGCCACCCTTTTTCTTTTTTTTAATCCAAGATGTTTTATTGTAGAATTTTAAATTGTTCATTGCAAAGGTAGGGGAAAAAAAATTATTATAAAGTCTCTGGAGGTAGTGAGAATCTATTCAATAATTAATTTCTTCATTGTTGTTTCAACTACTTTTCTCTGGACTTCTTCAGGTCTATCACGTCATAATCTTCAAGCAGAATTCCTTATCTTTCCACTTTGTTTCATTTTCACATCAATCCAATAAAATCAGTTCAGATAAATTCTATATTGAGGTGTGTGTGTGTATATATATATATATATATATATAATATTTGTGTGTGTAATTTAATGACAAAATGAAAGGAGGTCTACATATGCTTCTTAAAATACGTAGATTTAATAGGCAAGTTACTAATATATGAGGAATAAAAAAAACAACAAAATATTGGTAATAAGATTGATATTTATTATATACAAGTGGGCCCATGCCATCAAAAATGAGGGCCAAATATTTATATTGATATGATGGCAACACATATATTGCTATACCTACTATTGACTATCTTATATTAAGACATATTAAAAAAAAACAAAAAAAACCCTGAGCATAAAAGTAAGATACTGTTAAAGAGCAAACATGCAACAAGAGCTTTCATAACTGGTAGTGTAGTTTAATAACTACTAGTAAAGAAAATGAACTGAACTGAACTGAGCTGACACTGCCTCATTATCGTATATATATATATATATATATATATGTATGTAGTGTATTGAGGCAGCAGATAATTTCCTAACATATACTGTTAAATATAAGAGACAGTGAATGTCTATTATGTTTAATCATGAGTCGTTCTAAACATCTATAGTATATGGTGGATGTTTTTATGTTAATATCCGTGTAACCTCTCTGAAGATGGCTCATGTGAGCCGAAAGCTTAGAACCAACTTAATAAAAAAATTATTCAAATGTTGGAGAATTTTTGTCTTTATTTTCACCTGAAATCAAAACCAAAATATGATGTTTAGAACAGCTCATGATTAAACATAATAGACATTCATTGTCTCTTATATTTAACAGTATATGTTTAGAAAAAAAAAATATATATATAACTGTTTAATACTTAGTTTTTGATCATAATAGGGTTAGACCAGTACACATTTGTATTAAAGTGTTCGATACAATTATATTGTAGAACCTTTGACTATTTTCCATTTTTTTAACAAGTTATTTCACTACCCAGGTTTCTACCATGAGTGGTGTCTTCAGGTGATTTTTAATAACTGATTTTACCATTTTTCTTTTTAAGAATGCTCTTGTAACAGTGTTTTATTTGAACGTTCATGTGGCAGGGAATTATATATATATATATATATATATATATATATATATATATATTACGGAGATTAACAAATTTTTATGAAACTTGGTTATAAACAACCGACAATTTGAAAGAAATTGTTTGAACATTATTTTTGATTGATACTCGTATTTAAGTAGATATTCTGTTTTTAATTAAACAGTATTATGTATTTATATCTACTGGCCTGATTATTTACGATAAATTTTTATTACGAAAATGTATGTCATTTGACAGGATTCGAACCTGCTACCCTTTTAATACATCCTTTTAGCTATTTTCCTTTTCATTTTTTTTTTTACCCTTTTTTTTCTTTATCCTTTTTTCCTGTTTATTTCTCTTTCTTCCTCGTTTCTATTTTTTTTTTCTTTGCATTCCAGTTCAAGTTCAAATTCTTGCTGCTTTGAATGTTATTGTGTACAAATTATTTCGCCTATGTAGATAGAGGTCACAGGTTCAAATCCTGCTGAATGACACACATTTTCATAATAAAAATTTATCGTAAATAATCAGGCCTGTAGATATAAATATATAATACCGTTTAATTAAAAACAGAATATCTACATAAATACGAGTATCGATAAAAAATAATGTTCAAAAAATTAATTTCATATATATATATATATATATATATATATATAAAACGGCCTTTATTATAATAAAGAGGATTAGCCTTTTGACTCTACTGAAGCACAAATAGAAACATTTTAAAGTAGGAATTTTTGGACATGTCTGGATTTTTTTTTTTTCCAATGAGACAAGAAATAAAACGAAGAAATAAGATTATTCTTCTGAGGAATGTTGTTGTCATTGATTAGAAAGCTTCCTTCCCTGTAGAAATTATGTTCTCTGAGTAAATTGGAGTAGATAGACTAAACTATCGCCCGGTTCACACTCCACCCACGTCTATTGAACAGGTGAAGAGGCTCATCCCTTGTTTCCTGTTTAGGATGTGGTTTCCAGCTTTCTCTTTTCCATTGTTTTTACACTTACGTAGCCCCCTGCGCATCAGTGGCGTTATCGCCTGCTTGGAGTGATATGATTTAAAAAATAAAAAAAATAAAAAATGTAAATCTCCATTTAATCCTTGTATGTATGATTTTTTTTTAAAAAAATACATCTCATCTGCATCTTTCTCATCAGATGTTGAGTAAACATGCTAAAATTTATATAGTTAAAGGAGTGGGTGAAAATATAAGCAAAAATGCTGGTCATTATTATGCATTAAAAGAACTAGTGCAGGTGAAGGTGTGCTAAACTTTAAATTAGAATTTTAAATTTCTGGCATCTGAGATGTCTAACTTAACATACGTCCTTATAAGTTTTTTTGTTTTGTTTTTTTTATTCCAGTTCAAGTTTATCCAAGTTCATGCTGCTTTGAATGATTTTGTTTGTTTTTTGTTATTTTTCTTCATCATTTGTTGAACTTTTTCTTGATTTGTTCTTTTATTGATGTTGGGAGGCTAAACTTTACATTACAATTTTAAATTTCTGGTATCTGATGTGTCAATACATACAGCTTAAAATACATCCTTTTAGCTTTTTTGCTTTTAATTTTTTTAATTTTTTTTTTTTTTTTTACCCTTTTTTCTTCTTTCTTTTACCCTTTTTTCCTTTTTATTTCTCTTTCTTTCACGTTTTTCTTTTTTCTCTTTGCATTCCAGTTCAAGTTCAACCAAATTCTTGCAGCTTTGAATGCTTTTGTGTACATATTTTTTAACCCTTCATAATGTAATATCACATTTGAGCCCTTTTTTTTCTCTCTCTCTCTTTTTTTTTTTTTTTCATCATTTATTAAATGTTTTCTTGATCTGTCCTTTTGTCACTTCCCATGATTTGAAAGAATTTTCTCATCTTCTTCATAACAGCTACTATTCAAATGTAGTCAGTTTATATATATATATATATATATATATATATATATATATATATACATGCTTATTCATTACACTACCCAAATATTAAAGCTTACAGCACCTCGTATTACCTAAATGATTACCTATCTAGATACAGACCAGGCTCAGTTTTGCTTAACTTTTAGTGATCATATGGGAACCAATGTTTCAACATTATGTGGCCATAAGCCTTCAGTTTATAAGGGTGAACCATTGTCAGGCTGAAAATTTATCTACCTTAAATAAAAATGCCATCTTGTAAGCAAAGTTGTAGCTTGTTTTGTTCTGACAGGGTTCAAATTGCTCAGGTAGTTTTCTAATCAGTATTTCTTTCCAATGTTCTAAGAACTGCTTATATAGTTTTATTCATTTTGTTATCTCTGTCATTTATCAGAAGCATTGAAAATTATTGCAGGTTATTTGATACAGTGTAACCCTGATATAAGGGAGTTGTCGGGACCGGATAAAAGTTCTCTTATATCCGGGTTTGGTCTATTTTATATACATTACCACAGGCATTAATTTGGGACCAGAGAAAAATCTCTCTTATATCCAGGTTTGTTACATTTGCTTTTGTGGTAAAAGTTTTTACTGATTTTAGTGGTTTTGTTAAATTTTTAGCTTTTTGACTGAAAAGTGTCATATAATCATAATGTTATGATGATTATTTAAGGTGTGGAACTTCTAGTTACCATGCAATGTCAATTTCTATATCTATACATAATAAATATATGTGAAAAATGGTGCTCAAAAGTTTTCAACTCGCCTAAGAAGCTGCACCCCAAATCTGATATGCGATCTTTTGATCAGATTTAGTTGAGTGGTTTGGAAGAAAAAAAACATTTCAGCATCCCCCTCAATGTTTCTGTTTGCATATGTATAATGGCCAGCCTCATGTATCCATAAATGCCCATCTACCAGGGCAGCTATCTAATCTCCGTTGCAGAAGCTTGCTCAGACACATTTGTGTTCAACACCCACAGACCCCCACCTGTGGTTTATACTGCAACTATGTTGAGCAGATCTCGTTAGTTTCTGGGAAAGAGCATGTTATCTGGTATGATCAACAGTTTAAACAAGGCCAGGATGCTCAAACCCTCAGTCATGATGACTTGTGACTCCAAGCTAGCACAGCCATTGATGGCCTCTCAAAGAGAGCCCTCTACCCAATTTCAATTTGGGTCAACCTGTGGTATGCTTTTCATGCAATTTCCAAAGGTGCTGCACACTGGGATCGCCTCCTCCAAAGCAATCAGATTCAAGAAATCACCTTCTTGACAAATCGGCCATGGTGAGATTTGAACCCAGGCTTTATGGTCAGAAAGTGAATGTTCTAACTGCTCAGCCCCATGCCAATATATATATATATATATATAAATAAAATGGACTATCTGATTACAGATAGCAAATGAAGACTCAGTAAAATATAGAAATGCTCAACTGCTATAGGCTTCATGGTCAGAAAGTGAATGTTTTAACTGCTCAGCCATATATATATATATATATATATATATATATATATATATATATATGGTTGACTATTTGATCACAGATGACAAATGAAGGCTCAGTACAATATAGAGATGCTTAACTGCTATGGATATGCATGTGTCTTTCAAGACCTGCAGGTGTTTTGTAAACTTTTAGACAGATGGGAAGTGGTTCAGCCATTTTGCGTGAGTGGCTGAAGATCAATTGCCACTTATTTCTGCGAGTGAATATTAAGGTCTGCTTGACTGTGTGCAACACACACACAGTGGCAGGTAATGCTTTCATTGAGAGGAGTAGCATGCTGCCAACTTGCTTCAATATAACGCATCACTCGATAAATCCCAGGCCTAACTAATAAAACAATTTTCAGAAAATATTTGACTTTATTCATCAACATAGTCTCCTTCTAGGGTGATACACTGATTCCAATGCTTCTTTAACAATTCAATGCCTTTTTTGTAGAATGATTTGTCTTTGGCTTCAAAATATGCTTCAGTTTCTGACATCACTTCTTCATTGGAGACAAATCTCTTTCCCTGGAGCATTCTTTTCAGGTCTGCAAACAGCCAGATCGAGAAAATAGCGTGGATATGGAAGCAATTCGAAGTGCAATTCATGTAGTTTTGCCATCGACTTGTGATATGGTACATTGTCTTAGTGAAAGATCACTTTTTCCTTCTTCATTTGTGGCCTTTTTTTTTTTTTTTTTTTTTTTTTTTTTGGGGCGATTTCTTCCTTCAAATGCACCAATAATGCTATATAATATTTGCTATTGATGGCTCTTTCTTTCTCAAGGTAATCAATAAACAAGATACTTTGCATACAAGGGCCAAAACCTTGCCTGCTGATGTTTGCATCTTTGCTCACTTTGGACAGCTTTCACCTGTGTTTATCTACTACTCAGCTGACTTCTGATTTGACTCTGGAGTGAAGTGGTCGATCCATGTTTTATCCATTGTCACATATTTATGCAAAAAACAGTTGCAAACAATGCTCTGAATCATCAACACTGTTGTTTTTGATCGACTGTTAGTAAACACGGCACTCATTGACAAATTTTTATGCAAAAAAGGTGAATACACTGCCTTCTGATATGTTCAATTCCTCTGCTATCTCACACAACTTCAATTTATGATCAGCCAAAATGCATTTGGATTTTTGGTGTTTTCCGAGACAACTACCAATTTTGTGTGACCTTAGCATTCAGCATCATTTGTATGTGTCTGACCACGTTTAAAGTCAGCATGCCACTTCTTAACCATTGTTTTCAATGAAGCAGTCTGAATAACACTTATTAAGCCATTGCTTTACTTGAACATTATATTTTCCCATCAGAAAGCAATGCTTTATCAACACACAAAATTCAGATTTTTTTTGTTGTTTTGAAAATTTGCCACAGTAGCTTCACTTAAATAACTAATTTGTAAACTAATAATCCGATTATGCCAAAATTTTATCCCGTGCCATTTGAAGGTTAGTACTCCACAAAAATTATATGGACTTTTTATTATTGGCACCATCTATGTGTCAGGCCCAGAACTTATTGAGTAATGTGTCTTTTTATATATATATATATATATATATATATATATATATATATATATATATATACAAGCATGCAGTGTGGGTATAGAAGAATCCAAAGGATTATCCTGTACTTATAGTGGTAGGATAACTCTCTAAGAGAGCTCTAAACATATATGCATATAAATACATATAGAGCAAATATAAGAAAAATTAAGACAGACACGTTATTTCATGGTAAATCGGAATTGTGGGCCTATTTCAGGTGAACCATCATCAGCTTCCGTGTTTATTGTACAAAGGATTTTACACAATTAAAATCATTTGTAAAATAAAGATGGAAGCTGATGATGGTTCGCCTGAAATAGGCCATACTTCCGATTCACCATGAAATAACGTGTCTTCCTTAATTTTTCTGAAATATATCTGAGTGAATACAGAACAAAGAAAGAATTCTTACAACATCCAAAACATTAATTTAAAACAGTGCTCAATATATAATATATAGAGCTGTTAATATTTATTATAAATTATGTTTTAGGAATGTTCTAACTGCTCAGCCCCATGCCAATATATATATATAATGGACTATCTGATTACAGATAGCAAATGAAGACTCAGTAAAATATAGAAATGCTCAACTGCTATAGGCTTCATGGTCAGAAAGTGAATGTTTTAACTGCTCAGCCATATATATATATATGGTTGACTATTTGATCACAGATGACAAATGAAGGCTCAGTACAATATAGAGATGCTTAACTTCTATTTCATAGAAGACCTCAAACTAAACTAAATAAATATAAGGAAGGAGGATTTCCATTACTTTGCATACCGCCCGATGAGACATTGAAGTTTCAATGTCGAAACAAACGTACCTTTGTAGTGGAGATATATATATATATATATATATATATATATATATATAGAATAATTATACATGAATAGCCGTTAGCACACCGCCTGATGAGACATTGAAGTTTCAATGTCGAAACGAACGTACCTTTGTAGCGAATATATAATTATGTACATGTTCTAAAATATAATTTATAATATATATATATATATATATATATATAATCATTTTAAATATTATTATTAATGTATTTGAATAGATACTCTATTTATATATTAAACAGTATATTTATTTCTTTTAACCTATCGCCCTGAATGTTCAATAAATCTAATGAGAGAAAAATTTGTGCTCTTTGCCAGGAATTTAACATTTGTTCCTCAGGTTAGGAGGAGTTACTGTTTAGCCTTTTGCACCTTACCACTTAGCCATGAAGAGACATATGGTCAGGTGAAGCTAATTTCATGCTTTTAAGTAAAATGTCTGAAAATTTTTCATATCTGCACAGTTTCATATCCAAACATAAATGAAGAGAATTTTTTATACATACACACATACACATCAGTACTCACACACACACACACACACACAGAATTTGTGTATTCCATTTATTAATTACTTTTATTATATTTATATATAATAACACCTAATTAATATTTGTAAAATTCTATTATTTAACGTATGTCAAGCTTGGCAGAATTTCTTGGAGTAAGTGTTCAATAGAGTAACAATTGTAATTACCTATTTTTTACATACAGGGTGCGATGGGTAAATTATCGCCGTTTTATATTCTTAATTTTGAGCATGTGTGTTTGTTTTTTATTTTGTTGACTGCACAGTGTAGAAGGGTCAGTTGAGCACTCTGTGAAAAAAAGGGCACCATGATGCAATTCATTTTGTCAAATTTTGGAAATGGCATTCATGCTAAAAGCTTCAATACAAACATTTCAGTGTGTTTGGGTGTCAATCTGAGGACAGTGCTGAGGATTTGAAAAGAGTTGGATGAGTCTCATGGTGATTACAAAAGTGTTTGAAGTGACCACTAGTGATGGCAATGTTATGCCTCCATTCATCTTCCCACAGGGGCTTAGACTAAACACAGAGATCTGCGTCAAGTACCTTGAAGAGGTAGTGCTGCTCTGAGTCAAGAGGGTGATTGATGGAAGACCCTATGTTTGGAACCGCCATGCCATACAAGCAAGAGAACCAAGTCATGGCTGTCAGACAATTTCTGCAACTGCATCAACACCCCCCCAGACTGCAACCCCTTGATTAGTATGTGTGGGGTGCAGTTGAGCAAGTGACCAACAAAACTCCTTGTAAAACACCAATGATGAACCAAAGACAACAGATATGGCAGTGTTCACCAATTTAAATAAGAAGACTGTCCAGAAGAGTTGCAGAAGATTCCAAAATTGTCTAAAGCAGAAGATTCCAAAATTGTCTAACGGCTAAAATTGAATTCAATGGCTTTTTTTTTTTTTTTTTTTTTTTTTTTTTTTTCATAAATTTACTTTTTAGCATTTTAAGATATTGTGTAAATTTGTGTAGTTTTGGTAAATATGTCTGTTAAAATGAGATGTTTTCGTTTTGTGTAATTTAGACGACAATTTACCCATCTCACCCTGTGTAGGTGTAGAATGCCTTGATTGTTTTTTTCTTTTCATAATTTTATTGTCTCCTTATATTCTCTCTCATTGTTCTTTTTCATCCTTTTTTTGACACTGACGATTGCATATATACAAAAACTTTGGTAGCATTTTCTTTTTCTTTTTTTTCTATTTTTTTTTCTTTGAAGTATGTTTTAATACATTTCTGTTGGAGATATTTTTATTTTGTAAATATATAGGCAATTTTTCTACAAGTATAGTTTTATTAACATTATAAAATCTAATTTTTTTTTAATTTAGATTTTATTTTTACATATCTTGTATTTTGAACTGTTTATAAAACAGCAACATGATTTTTTTGTTTTGTTTTTTTTTTGTTTATCTGAATCATTGCCTTTAATGTTTTAAAATTTAACTCTTAATATTTACCATCAATTGTGGTGTGCAATTCAATCTCAAGATTTTTAGCCCAAAATTGAGTTAGGCCGATATCTATTATATAGGTTAATCCCTAAAATTGTGACTCCAAGAAAAGATTTATGCTTGAAAACTTGTCTGTCACAATTTAAAGTATGTAATTTTCTCTACAAATTACTGAATATTTAAAAATATTTTTGTGTAGTTTTGGTAAATATGTCTGTTAAAATGAGTTTTTTTTTTTTTTTTTGAATAAATTTACTTTTTCCCAACTTCTTTTTTTTTTGTCTTGATCTCTGGGATGAGGAGTTATTATATTCAGACTCGCGTGCTTACAAAAACAGAGGCTATTCTATATTTTAATTTAAATCATTAAAGTGTTTTTTGTTTTGTTGTTTTTTTATTTTTTTTTCTAAATCTAAATAATCAGGTTTCATGCTCATCATTTAACCATCATTATTGCATTCCTGCCGTTATAGTTACCAAAACATTTAACACAATTTGCATGTGATTTACTTGATGTACACCAGTATTTACTAACTCTGCTTGTATCAATCAATTTTTATTAGATCCGCATGTTTGTGGGTAAGGCTGTGAAGCATTTAAAGATAACTGCTGTAGTTGTTTGATTTCATTCAGAATTTTTACTATTTACAAATTTCATTCTATTCATTATCCAAAACATACAGGGAGAAAGAATTAAAAAAAAAAAGCTATAGAATTTTTGATAAGAAAATATACAAAAATTTACAATTGAACATTTTTCTAGGAAGAACATCAGCACATATATGCATATATATTATTTAAATTTGGTTGAGAATCCAATAGAATGGTAAGTATATAAGACAATTTGGTATAAAAACTTCTATTTTGACATGTTTGCAGAACATCATTAGAAAAAGATTTTATTTAAAAAAAAAAAAATCAACATTTGCCAGAGTCTTATAGCCATATCATGTTGAAACACCAATTCCCATACTATCACTGAAGTTAAGCATAATCGACCCTTGTCAGTATCTAAATGGTGACTGCTTGGATGCTCTAAATGGTGACTGCTTGGATGCTCTAAATGGTGACTGCTTGGATGCTCTAAACGGTGACTGCTTGGATGCTCTAAACGGTGACTGCTTGGATGCTCTAAACGGTGACTGCTTGGATGCTCTAAACGGTGACTGCTTGGATGCTCTAAACGGTGACTGCTTGGATGCTCTAAACGGTGACTGCTTGGATGCTCTAAACGGTGACTGCTTGGATGCTCTAAACGGTGACTGCTTGGATGCTCTAAACGGTGACTGCTTGGGATTAACAGACTCTGTAAACTTCAATATGCATGTGGTATAATGAATAATGACTTAAAATTGTCAATTGAAGTTCTAATTCCAGTTGGATTCATTATATTGACTTATGTGCAAATACCCTTGGCAAAGCTATGACCCTACCTTTTCTCCCTCCCAGCTATGAGTTTATTAGTAAAACTTGTATCACTAAATTATTATTATATACCCCCACAAATTGTCACAATCTAAAATATTTTCTAACTTTAAATAACCTGTAAACAGATAAGCTGTAGAAAATGAATTTACTATTAATGATTAGCTACACACTCATGTCTTTCAGATTTATTTACATTCTCTGGAATATAAATGTGTAGAAACTAGCGTGAGCACAGTGAAGGATCACTTTATATATTGCGCATGATATGGAATTGAGTCTTCACTATTTCCAAATTAGAAAACAAATAGAAAATGAATCAATCAAATACTGATTAGCTACAAAGGCATGTCCTTTAGATTTATTTACATTCTCTGGAATATAAATGTGTAGAAACTATTATGGCCGCAAAGTGAGGGATCCGTTTATTTATTAATTGCAATATGAAATTGATCCCCCACTTTATATCCACATAATTACTTGCTTGTTTATCAAATTCTGATTTTGGTCGGAATCTACCTCTTCTCCTCCATCCATGGGTTAATTAGTAAAACTTGTATTGTTAAATCATTATTAGCTCTCCCCTCACTCAAAAAAAAGCTTTTGCAATCTAAAAATATTTTCTGTTTTTAAATAATGTCAAAGGGTCGATAAGCTGTAGAAAATTAGATCAACCAATAAATCAATGCATTTACCAGACAGTATATAATTTATATATATATTTAATTATATGATTGATCATATAATTTTTTTTTCTTCAACTGTATTTTTCAAATTTCAATTTAAATAAAAATCAGCTGAGTTGAAATAACCAAAATCTAATTTACAAAATGATATGGTTAAATTAAAAATAAATAAATTGTGCATACAGATGTTTAATATATATGATGTTGTGTCTCACTAATGTAGATTTTGTTGTAATAAAAACCATTTTTCTGGCCACACTGCTTGACTAGTCAAAATAAGTTCAAATAAATTTTTTTTCAAATTGTCTTATATATTTAGCATATGTATATATAAACTTTCTATCTACAATACTGAGTGCTCTTCCTCCCTTATATGTAGCAAACTTGCATGTTCATACCTACACACAAGGTTCCTGATGTAATATGCACTTCTGCCAGATAACATTTAAAAAATACTTCCATGTACAAAATTTCTCACCTATTTAGTCTTAAGCTTTCATCTAAAGATAGAAATATGCTTGGATAAAAAATAGCGTTGAAATAAAAGCACAGTACAAATTGCATTCTCCACTGTTGATTGCAACATGAATTTGGAAATATGTTAAATTTATCCTTAATTGCTGTAAACTTTTAGTCACCAAAGTTACCTCCCTTGTTACAGAAACTTAATTTTTTTTTTTTTGCTTCACCAACTTTGTGCTTTCACATATTGATACTTTATCACCTAAGCTAATTTATATATTGTTTGTTTTTCAGTCTAAATTTCTGTATGTGGTTTGGCGTGTTTATAGTGGCCATTGCTTGGTCTAACTTGTCACTAACTTTTTTTATTTATTTTTTTTATAACCTTGATACTTTATTTATTGATTCTAAGAAATTTGCTATTGAACATTATATAAATTTTATTGTATCATCTTTAGGCTAGTAATTTGAAAGATTTTCTAATGATTTTTAAGTAATTATGTATTTAATCTAAAGTACATTGCATAAATTATTTTGTATTTTAGTTTTTATCTTTGCAAGTTATAAATGACTTGAAATATAATTTGTCACTGTACTATACAGTAAAATCTATTATACTCTGCAACAAGCAATTGAATAGTAACAATTCTTTATTAACCATTTTCTTTAGATAAGTCCATTGGAAATTTATGTATTAAATATATATTTTTTTATCTGTATTGACCGCACATCGTCAGAATCAAATTAATTTTTAAAAACTCTTATATGCATGTCAATAGTTGTTTGATGAAATTAGAAATAGCTTTTCCTATTATAATCCGACTCCTCTATTTTGTTACCTTCAGCCGCCAGATGTCAGGGACATCATCAGCCGTGACGTCCACCCAGCTACAACAGCAGCAGCAACAGCAGCAGATGAACAGTCAGAGTTATGTGCAAAATGCGTATCCCCAGACACAGTCCCACTACCAGGAGATACCGACACATCCTCCCCAAACAGCATCTACTGCTACGCGTGAACTGGACGAGCTGATGGCCTCACTTTCAGAGTTCAGGGTAAGTGTGTGATTTTCCAAGTTAGTTCTTTTTAGGAAATATGTAATGTAAAGCTGTGTTTTGTTTACACATATGAACGCAATTTTTTTGTCGTCGTTTTTGTGGGGGAGTGTTGTAGATAACTAATTTTACTGGACGTGTGTTGTGGTGCAGTGGATATCAGCTCAGAATGAGAAATTCCAGTTGAATTCCTTGCATTCACTTGCACGCAAATACCCTTGGAAAAGGTATTAATCCCTCTCTTCCCTCCAGTTATAGTTTAAATAACACAACAGATCGGGTTCTATAGCCTTGGCTGGCAACCAGTCTACCATAGAAAGTAATGGCAACCTACTGCGGGATAATCTTCTGCCCAGTCAGTCATGTCTCTTTCGAGACATGATCACCCAAGCATGTATTATGTATGGCACTTAACTGACTGACATACCAGTTTAGGAAAATTTTTGCCACCATACTCTGTTCTCTACAGGGGGCATTGCTATTTCCTACAGGAATCGCACTCGGTATCCTACATCAGTCTGATGAAACCAAAAAGAATGTTTCTGTCATATCTGCGTTGGAGCTGCACAATCCTCACTTTCCAGCTTTGACAGTGTTCAAAAATATATACACGGCCTTGTGGTTGATGAATTATTTTTTACCTTTCAACCTCTTCCTCACATATGAAACATTGCTAGCCTCTCACTACTCTAACTCTATTTTCATAGCAGTTGTTCAGATGAACAACACTTTTAGTTTTGATACTTCAGGCCTTCACTGCAATGATATGCCATGACATCTACACAGGGCTAACTCGCCCTCATTCCAGTCATATTTCATTGATAGGAAGGAAGTTACACTCAGACACCTCCTTTTCAAGAACCATTACTTTGTAGAACAGACTCCTGCTTGGATGCTTCTCTGATCACTAGAATCTTAGCCTCTTCAAATCTAGGATCAACTGTTATCTATCCTACATATCCACATAATATGCATTTATTACTTCCTCCCTTTATTCTCTTACCTCATTTAGTTATCTCTACCTAGAATGGCTCTTAGGACTTGAACAATTGTATCAAAAAAAAAAACTGATCTCACTGACACTGTCTTATAAAACAAGTTTAATAACCATTTCAGTGTGTTTATTTATATATATATATATATATATATATATACTCGTATTTAGGTAGATATTCTGTTTTTTAATTCGAATCCTGCCGAATGGCACACATTTTCGTAATAACAATTTATCGTAAATAATCAGGCTAGTAGATATAAATATATAATACTGTTTAATTAAAAACAGAATATCTACTTAAATACGAGTATCGATAAAAAATGTTCAAACAGTTCATTTCAAATTGTCGGTTGTTTATAACCAACTTTTGTTAAAATTCGTTAATTTCCGTAACATGTTTTTATTTACATATATATATATATATATATATATATATATATATATATATATATATATATATAGGGTGTCCATAAAGTCCGTGTGCACTTTAAAAAATTTATGAATACAAAAAAAGTTAAATTTTTTAAAGTACACACAAAATTTATGGACACTCTGTACATTGTCAGTTAATTGCCATACATGCTTCACATTTTGGCAATCATATCTCTTTCAATCGAAGAGTGACTAGGCAGAAGATTTTCCGACAGTAGGTTGCCATTTCTTTCTGCAGTAGACAGACTGCCAACCAAAACTGTAGAATCTAATCCATCCTGCTATTTAACCCATACCTAGAGGGAGAAGAGATGGATTAATATCTTTCCCCAAGGGTATTTGTGCATAAATGAAAGAAGTGAATTTAACTGGAATTTGAACTCAGCTATCTGATTTCACAGTCTAAGCTGATATCCATTACACCACAATGCACATCATTTGTATATATATATAAATATAAATAAAGAGGACAAAGTATTCTGAGACAATTTATTTCATCCTCTGAGAGACTTTATCAAGGTTGTGTAGGATTTATTTTATTGTATGTGTTTATATACAAAAGCGAGGATGTCATTGGTTAATTGTTTATCAGGAGGTTAAAAGGTCAGTCAAAACATTGTGGAGAGTGCAAAGTGTGATCATTCAAAGTCTGGCAAAAAGTGAGTAATATTCAAGAAATTTCTTTCATCTTTTTTTTTTCTTTTTTTTCTTTTTTTTTCTTTGTTTTTCTTTGTTTTTAATGAATATTGTTTAAATTGTGATTTTGATTGTTATGAGATGGTTACATGTGCTGTAGATCTTTAAAAACATGAGATGATGGATTTAACTGTTTACTTTTGGTTTTTCAAATATTTCTGGTCATGTCTGTTGGTTTGGGAAAGTAGTAATTCTTTCAGGAAAGGTTATAAAAAAAAAAATATATATATATATATATATATATATATATATATATATGTGTCTTTTTTTATAGTTTTTGGGTAATTGTTTGGATGATCTCTTTGCTATGGTTCCTAGACTTTTGAATTGGTATCACTCCAAGCAAGGCAGTAAAGCCACTAAGACATACAGGGTTACAGAGTGTGGAAGAATTAGGAACAGAAACATTAATAATGAGCAGGAAGAGGAAAGAGTAATCAATTGATATTGCATTTAAATTTTTTCAGATTAAAGTTGGCCAGAAAAGAGTTTCACAAGTGATAAGTACAAGAAAAGAAACCGTTAGCATAGAACTTACAGCTACATCTAGCTAGCACAACTATAAATTAATGAGATCTCAATGCCAGTCTAGTACTGTGCTTAAATTCAGAAAGTCTAGGTACCATAGCAAAGAACTCATCCAAACAATTACTATGAAAGTTTTTATAGAAAAGGCACAGAGTGGTAACCTTATAATGGTGAGAAATTTACTGTAGCTAAGTTGTTAGATCAGGACCAATAATATTGCTGATTCTTTTTTGGATTTTATCATGGTAAACAGCAAGGGCACTGGACCATATGTGGCAGTAATATTTTAAGCATGAACAAATGGTAGAGTTATAGATATCTAAGATAGATTCTGTCCTCATCTTTGTTGTTGTCGCAACATTTTCTTTTGTGCCCTCCAGCCTTTATTAGGTGGGTATTAACCCATGTAACCTATATATACACCTGATGAAGCCCGGAAGTTACAATGAATGAAATGTTGTAATCACAGCAACAACAAAGATCAGGACAATGGCCCAAATGTAAATAGTGTAAATAATGGTAACTCCTCATCCTAGAAATTCAAACAAAAATTAATATAAATAAACTTATTTATAAATGGAACTTTGTCTGTGTGTCCGTTACCTATAGACTCCAAAATGGCTGAACCGATTTTCTTGAAAATTTACACAGTTGTACTATAAGCGTCTGTGAGTATTCTTAGCTAGGTTTTGTGTCAAGGTATCCTCAATAAATATCTAAAATCGATAATCAAAAATATCAGATTATAGAAGGAGTGGCCCGATTTTAATCAAATTTGATGCACTCATAGACAAAGATATAAGAAACGATATTCAGAAGTTTCAAGGTTGCAGTTCTTATAATAGTGCAGAAAATCGATTATATATATAAGGCAAGATGTTTGTGTGCGTTTGTTTATCTGCCTGTATGTCTGTATTTTTTTCAGCCCTTTTATTTTAGTTTTTGCTTCAGGTTTGGCTCTAAGTAGGTATAATTGTATTTCTTAGTCTCAGCCATGATACCATTTACTCAGAGGACTTATTTAGCCTTCAAAATTCAGTTTACAATTAAAAAAAACTTATTTGATATCGATACCAGGAAATCAAAATTTGACTTACATCCATTCATTTTTCTTTCAGTCTACGGTTTCGCTTTAACTGGAAACAACTATTGCTTTTTAGTCTTTCTTGCCAACGTCCAAAGAGTCTTAGCTCCAGGACCATGGATTAGTTTTAAAGCTTTCATTACACCCAAGCAACGCTGGGCTATACTGCTAGTCTTTGTTATAAATTGGTTTGCTAGTAACCAGCTTTGTAGGCTGGTAACCTTTCAGGAATTTTAAACCGAACCCTTCATTCAATCTATTGGGATAAATTGTTCTCATGCATCCCACTATACCAAGGGAAGATAACTCATGTCAGTTAATTCTAGCTATTTATCTATCCTTGTAAATTTGCACATCTCTTTTGCTGAACTAGAGTATGTGACATTTTTTATACTGTCCAATCCAGGAATGAAACCCAGGTACCTCAATTTATTTAACCAACATTTTCATTCTCCAGATCAATGATTCCAAATCTTTTTTTATTATCTGGGCTACATTTTTTAAATTAAAATTTGCTTACTCTTAACCATATTTTATGTGATATAAAGTACGTTTACAAACAACAAGTAGTGTTAAAGGGCAGTAACCACAAATTCGAAGTCTGAACATTATCATTGATAACTCTCTCCTCCAATTTGCAGACCCTTGTTACTATATGCTTAAAACTTGATATAATGCAAAAATATTACAATGATAAAATAAGTCAATAATTATTTAAAACTATTTATACTGGGACTCATGCATGCAATTACAAGTAATCCATAATAATATTTGAAATTGTATTTATTTTTACCATATGAATTTTTAAAACTGTTTTTAAATATTTTTCTTTCAATTATTCCACCTCACCTGCTATCCTCTTTTACTGCACCTGTGAGACACGCTTCAGTATTTGGTAGACACTGCTCTAGGAGATTCAGTGGCCAAAACTTGCCAAATTCAGCTTAGTCATATGTCTGCTTCTTCAACCAAATGAGAATATAACTTTAACATGTGTTGTCTTTTTGGGCAGTAGAATTCTTTGTCTTAGACCTAACATTCTTTCTTTCTAAACTCTGAAATATTAGGCATCATTAATTCATGTTTCATTGAGGATCAGTGAATATTATTAATTAAATTAGTTAATTTTTTTTTTTGAAAGTCACAGGCATCATTCATTCATAATTCAAGCCTAAATAACTTTTTTAGCAACTCTAGGATTAATGAGGTTATGTCATTTCCTCAAGTGAAAAAGCTGATGCCGTATCTGCTTCCATACTTCTCCAAGAGAAAAAGAAACGGAAACTGTTGATAACTAGGTGAAAAGAATGCACAACTCAATTGTGCATTCATTTTTACAAGTTGTCGTACTTGTAAAAAATATTAAATTTAAGAACCTAACATTTTCTACTTTTCTCATCATCATCATATGATTCTACTTGTTCTTTAGTTAGCACGTTTGTTACTCCCTGAATAAGTAAATAATGAACTATTCCATTTGATCTCAAGGAAAGACAGAAAAGATATATCAGAGATGCTGTTTGGTTTCAGTGAAAGAGGATGCAATAACACTTTCATGTGTTTAATGTCTGCTTTAGTGAAATTGAAAACTTGTCAGTTTTGGATGTGTACCATCTTTAAATAATGACCTGAATTCATATTTATGATTGTCATTTCAATATTTTGTTAAAGTTGTAAAGCTCAACTATTTAATGATGTGATAGGAAAATTTCCATGTTTATTTTGTAGTTGTAGTACTTGCAAAAAGTTTGTTCAATCATTATTTTATGAATTAAGATTCATCAGAAAATTAAGAGGAAAATAGTTAAATTGACACATGTATTTCTAGTGATTTTTATTTATTTTTATAATGTAACAGGTAAAACATCATTTTCATAGCTTTTGTTTACAATTAAAATAAACATAAAAACTGTTTTTATAAAAAAAATAGGAATTATCTTTTTTTTTATCTATTTGGCCTGCACATTCATGCAACCTTTTTCTGCCATTTAAGGGTTAAACAATCCCATGTTGTTCCTATCAAGCAGATCAGCATATCATGACTACACGTTTTGACATTCTAGAGGTGATTTTGTTTGCAAAACAAAAATTTTATCCTGCACTGCAAGCAAATCAAATGAATAAATGATATCATGATTGAATTTTTCATTTGTATTGTCATATCCTGCTATGGCAACAGAAAATGACCATGACTAAAATTAAGTAGTGCAGTAAAGGTGTCTTGAAAAACAATGCAGTGGAAATGAATGTAATAAATAATGCGGTGTGTTAAAGGCTTTAATATGTTGATTTTTATAGCAACCTCTCATTCTGTCATTCTATGGCTGTTCCTCAGATCAGAACAAGCTTGAATTCATATCCTCTATCCTTAAGGAACAGCTGCTTTACCATTAGGCTAAAGACTCCTACCAGCTGTAGAATCTCAAGTCTCACATGATAGCTTTCATTCTTTATTTTCACTGAATGCTGATTCTTTGCCATCTTAATGTTTGTTTATACACCCTAGTTGTATTAGTTGTAATATTATCTTGTATTTTTATTGCTTTTAAACGTTGCTGTATCTATTGAGAAATTCTAGACAAAAAGCAAACATTCTCATGATGCCTCATCAGCATATTTTCACCATCTTGGATTCCTTATTTTAAAAAAAAAAATGTTGAAAGAAAATTGATAACATTCTGACCCTAAATAATAATGTGAAACAACTGTTTTTAAAAAAATGCATGAATTTTGCAACAAGTGTGCATCATCTCCAGGGGATTAACTTTAAAAGTCATGGTATATAATGACAAGGGTGTTAACTTAGTATTTGGAGTTAAAATGGTGGCCAGATCTTTTTTATTACTCTATATAAAAATAGACAATATAACTAGAAAAGTAAACTAGCAAATCAGCTGCCTTTGACTTTCAAAGAAGAAATAATTATAGTTTTAGAAATTTATGCTTATTCATGCCATTTTCAACCCAACAAAAAATGTTACATGTGACAATTTTAAGAAAATCTAAAAGATAAGAATGCAAGAACATCAAATAATGGCTTACGGCCTATCACATTGAATACACCGGTTCTTGCTCGATCACCGAAGTTAAGCAATGTTGAGCCTGATCAGTACTTAGATGGGTGACCGCTTGGGAATACCAGGTGCTGTAAGTGTTTATGGACGGATGTGCGTTGTGGTGCGGTGGATATCGTCTTGGAAAGAGAAATCGGTGAGCTGAGTTCGAATTCCAATTGAATACCCTGCATTCACTTAAGCATTGGTACTCTTGGAGAAGGTATTAATCCGTTCCTTCCCTCCAGTTACAGGTTCAATAACAAGGGTAGGACTTGGGGACCCTGCCCTTAAAAACAAATCCCAATGAATCTTGCAAAACAAAAACAATGAAACAAATAAACTAAATAAAACAAATCAAAAATGATTTTCAGCATTAAATGACCTAATGAAGGCAGATGTGCTGGTTAAATGAACCAACCAACCAACATCAAATAATGACAAAAATGTTGAACAGTGAATGAAGTCTTCAAAATATCACTGTATTCTCAAATTATTCCAGAATTTATATGGCTTAACGAAAAAAAGAATTTATTTTATTAAAATTTCTTTAAGTAATATATAAGAAATTCATATAAGGTTGGCATATATCTTTCAGTAATTACAGTATTTTCATTATTCAGGCTATTGTCCTCATCTTTGTTGCCATTTGTACAACATTTTGGCTATTGTAATCTCTGGCCTTCTTCAGGTGCTAGGAATTTCGAACCGAACCCTTTATTCCAATCACTAGGGTATATCATCCTCATTCCTTCCAGGGTTAGAGGGAGATAGCTCATGACTTCCAATCGAAGCTTTACACAAGGAATGAGAATGATATACCCCAGTGATTGTAATAAAGGGTTCCGTTCGAAATGAAGAAGGCTGGGGCATACAATGGCCGAAACATTGTACAAATGGTAACAAAGATATGGACAATAGTCTGAATAATGTAAATACTACCTCATCTCAGAAATATACACAAATATCTTTCAGTAATGTTACGTGTTTGTGTAGAATTACTGATTGATAGCATTCTATCATCTTTGATTTCTGTTGGATGCTCTTGACTTTGCAATATGAGGAACATGATGGAAACATTGTTACAACAAAAGCAATACAAACAATGAGTTCAATAGTCTGAACAACTCTTGGAATGATAATGACTCTTCTCAAAATTATAGAAGGTAGACATAGAATGGATTGACTGAAACATTGTGGTAGCAACAAGAGCAATACAAAGAATGAGTTCAATAGTCTGAACAACTCTTGGAATGATAATGACTCTTCTCAAAATTATAGAAGGTAGACATAGAATGGATTGACTGAAACATTGTGGTAGCAACAAGAGCAATACAAAGAATGAGTTCAATAGTCTGAACAACTCTTGGAATGATAATGAATCTTTTCAAAATTATAGACAATAGTCTCTTCTTGAATGTATATACACTCTCACAAATTCATACCAGTGCGTTAATAAAAATATCACTGATTAGAATATTGATACTGACGTGCTAAATCAGATGACTAGTATCCTGTAGAACTCTAGTTTATGTAGCATTGATTCTTGCATGTGATCAGTAGACATCTTGGAGATATGTTGACTCATAGCCATCGCCAAATATCTGATATTTTTAAGTACAGGACTTTGTGTGTGAATACACATTTTTACTATGTCCCATAAATACTTGGTTGGACTTTAGTTGGCAGAACATTGTTGCTACACTATTCATCCAATGTCTAGAATGTTACTGAAAACTAGTTCTGAACATGGCACATCACACTCCATAATGTAACTACAACTAGCTTGCACATTGCCTTGTTGACAAATGAGGTCTATAGTCACTGTCTTCTTATATAACAGTGAATGCTGGACAGTCTCCCAAAGATGAAAGAATTTAATAGAAATGTGTTTCTACAGAAGGATACTGAGGAGACCCTGAACCAAACATGAGCCACGGCAAGGTTTTGGAGAAAATAGAAATGAAAAGGAAACTTATGCTTAACATCAGGAAAGACAGTTAAAGTTTTTCAGACATGTAATGAGGAAGGAGGGTTTGGAGAATCTGCTACTCACAAATCAGATAGAAATAAAGAGAAATGGGAAAACAGAACATGACATATCTGGGCTTAAACAAATGGATGGAAGAGCAGGGATTTGGAGAAATAACAAGACAAAATGTATTAAGAGTTACAAGAGATAGGAAGATGTGGAGGGCAATGATCGCCTACATCCTGAAGGGACACAGCACATAGAAGTCCATCTTTAAGGGTTCAATTAAAGATGTCACAAGCCCAGATAGAGTGCATTGTCTGGAATCATATTAAAAGGTGAATACACCATTGGAACTTTATTAATTCAGGTCATCTTGTCATGAGCAGTTTAGCCAAGGTTTTCCAGTTATTCACCAGATGTCAGAACATAACTTACAGAGGTCTGGGTATAGTGGCACCACATACCATTACCTTTTCATGCTGATATTCCATGACTTTTGGCAGAGCAGAGTGTCTGTGTTTGTATGTATGTAAATATTTGGATATAAATAAAATGTCTTTTTATTTCATTTTAAACCAAGCAAGGCAATAAAATCACTAAGATGCAAGGGGTGAAAGAATAATAGAAAAAGAAAAACATTAAGGAGAAAGAACAATAAAAGAACTGGAAATAAGATGACAGAAAATAATGATTGACATTGGATTTAAATTTTTGAAGATCAAAGTTGACTGGAAAGCAAAAGGTTGAAAGAGTTTCTCAAATTCAAAATTTAACGATAATTTTACTCCACACGTAAAATTAACAATGTCTTTTTTTTTTTCCTTCTGTGTATAAATACAAGTTACAAAATAAAATCGCCACACTTTTCTTGATAAAGTTCTTCAAGAAACAAAATGTGTTAATGGATAAAAGTTTCCCATCTGTTACATATAAAATGAAACATTGAATTAACAAAAGACACTGGGCCTAAATAAGGGACATTATACTATCCATGTAAGTTTCTGTGCCTTTTTCTGCTCAGTTTGTTTTTTTTTGCTTAATAATTGCCTAATTATAATAATTCTCACTTAATAAACCTCTCTATTATAATAAAGACTGTTGTGTGTATGTGTATATACATATATATATATATTAACTATAGTAATTACAATACCAATAGTAACAGAACTCTGCCAAAACTAGTACTAATTAGCTATAATTTAAATCATCTTGAACAACCCACCGAGGACAAACGTGGAGAGAAAAGAGGGGCAAGTAAAAAAAGAAACAAACGAAGTACATGAACAAAAAGTCAAGTATCTGTAAGAAAGACAGAAGACCCTAACACTAAAGTGCTCAATACGAAGGTAGAGCAACAAAGACAGAAAATCTAAGCAGGAGCCAACAAACCTACCTAGGTTTCACTCTACGGCTCGTCAGGGTAAATTGGAGCCAATTTACCCTGATGAGCCGTAGGGTGAAACCTAGGTAGGTTTGTTGGCTACTGCTTAGGTCATTATATATATATATATATGTCTTTCTTGTCACACTAATGGAGAGAGAGAGACAATAGTGAGGCATCATCAGTTCAGTTCATTCTGTTTATAACCAGTCATGAACACTCTTGCCATGTGTTTGCTTTTTAACAGTGCTTTTTTTTTTTTTTTTTTTTTTTTCCAATAATTATGTTGTCGAGTAGTGAAGAATTATGTGGATATATTTTTTCCTCCTATCATGCTCCGGAGTTTGATTTTTTTTTCTTATATCTCAATAATAGGTACATTAATATATATATATATATATATATATATATATATTGCTATCATTTTAAACAGCATGACAATAGAAATATTTTGCTGTCATTTTTTACAGCACAAGTCCACTCTTTAGTCAATAATTCTTGCTTAATAGTTGCCAAGACTCTTTCTTTTATTTATTTTCTTCTTCCCTGTTCAAATGATTCAATTTATGTGCTTTTTTTTCACTGTGGATTAAGTATATCAGTCAGTTTAGTACCATCTGTGATACACACTTGGGCAATCATGTCTCAAAAGAGACCTGACTGACTGGGCAGAAGACTTTCCTGCAATAGGTTGCCATTACTTTCTAAAGCTATAGAACCCAATCTGTTCTGCTATTTAACCCATAGCTGGAGAGAGAAGAGACAGATTAATACCTTTCCTGAGGGTATTCGCATGTAAGTGAACGCAACAAATTCAGCTGGAATTTTTTTAGCTCGGTATATGCGTATTTTCAACAATTTTCAATACGCATATGCTTAGACAAAAAAATAATAAACGAAAACTTAAAATTCTAGAAGCTATCTACATCAAACAGTTTAAACCTAGCCTAAATAAAATAAATTTCGACACCTCTACTAACATACTTCAATGCCTATAATTGACGGGAGAGGTCATAGTTATTATACTTACCCCCTACACCATAGTAGCAGCAGTTCCCAGACCAATCCCTCATGCCACTATATACTCAATCAAACAAAAAACCCACTACCACCATTCCTTCTCGGCCTACAGCCATGTGCGACACAAAAAATGGACCTGTCTAATTTTCTCTGTATAACTCCACTCTGTTAAAAATAATTTAAATGTTCTATGTTCATTGAACATTAAATATTCATCCTTTTGATAATGGCTTATGTAAGCCGAAAGCTCAGACCTGATAAAAAAAATCAACAATTATTGCGATTTCTTGTCATCTTTCCATGACAACACTATCAAGCTAATCAGATCATACGAACAGATCTTACACAAAATAAATAGATAGAACTTGTCGGTATTATTCAATGAAACCTGTATTAATATATATATATATATGGATGAGAATTCGACAATGATGAAATGAAGAACAAATAGGAAACATATCAATATAACCTTTCAATCTGTTATTCTCTAATGAAGCTTTAATAAAAAGTGAAACATGTTAAATTAATGTTTGCAATTTTTATTGATATTGATATATATATATATACACATATAGCCTGTGTATTGTTCATGTTTCATATAATGCATGTGTATGTAGATATTTATATACACATGCTAAGACTTCTATCAACATTTCAAAGTTCAGATAAACACCTCTTAAAAAGTTAGACTTTCTCAGTTGTACATTTAAAAAAACATATAATCAGTTTAGTGTTTTCACCAACAAAACACCTGACCCCTTGAGTCACTTCCTTTATCCTTGACTTTGGTTCTGGTAGTTTTAATTCTTATATTGAAGATAATTAGTCTAACATACATTCCAGCATCTTGATGCCTAAGTCAATGACTGGCCTGCACAGCACTGATGATGTTAGGGTAGGAGAGAGAGAGAGAGAAAAGTGTTGGTATTCTACCTCCCTGTCAAGCAGTCACTTCTTTCATTTTACCAAAAGTCTGCTGAAAGAATAGACAAGAAAAAGAGGAAGAGTTTTGGTTAAAGTACTTACTTTTATCAAAGCAATGGATGATGCTTACAACGTCCCTATCTCATTACTGGTAAGTTTGTTTCATTCAAGAGACAAGGTTGTAATTGATAATTTTTATACATTTGTTTGCATGTGAAGACTTTGTGTAAATTTTCAGAATATTTGTATTTGTGTGTGTGTGTGTGTTATTAATTTAGTTTTTGGTCATAATTAAATTAGACCAGTACACAGTTGTATTAAAATGTGTTCAATACAATTATATTGTAGAACTAGAATTGCATGTTCATAAAAAATTTCTGTTACATGAACGTTCTTAAAAAGATAAAAATGGTAAAATCAATTATTGTAAATTGCCTGAAAACGCTGGAAGATAGAAACCAGGGTTGTATAATAACTTGTTTACAATTAAAAAAAAAAAAAAAAAAAAATATATATATATATATATATATATATATATAGATGTGTGTGTGTCAGTATCATTGTTTTCTTGTGTATAGAGAGGGAGAAAAATTTTGTGTAATATATATGTATAACGCTGAGTATGTGCATGTAAAAAAAAAATCCAAGCATTCAGTTAAAAGTAAAAAAAAACAATCGTCCTTGATAATGGCTAAAAGTATAGTTGAAAGCACTCAGACATACAAAACATTCAGAAAAGTTTTACATAATTTATCTCCAGAAAAAAAGAAATTTATAAGAACAGAAGAAAAATTAAATAATAAACTTAACTGCATGTACCTTGTCAGTCATTTTTAACAAAACTTGTATAAAAAGCGCATTTTGCTGCCCAAATACACAAATATATATCTTAGGAGTAGTACAAACATATGTTCATAGTACACTGTTCATAGTACTTATTTTTTAAAGAGTGCTCGATACTAATATCATATATATATATATATATATAATCTTCAAGTGAATAAAGAATGAAGACAGTATTAACAATGTTCAAAACATTTAAAACAGTGTTCAATATAGAAATAGAGCTATGAAAATTTTCCAAAAATAAAGAGGAAGTGAGATTTTTTTAATTTTCTTTTTCAAAAATAATGTTACTATCATTATTAACTACCTGATGAGATATTGTTTTGATGTCGAAACAAAATGTATACTTTTCTAGTAAATTATAGTTTGTACATGTTCTAAACTATAACTTACAATAAATATATATATATTTTTTCTAAACATACTGTTAATTATAAGAGACAATGAATGTCTATTATGTTTAATCATGAGCCATTCTAAATGTCATATTTTGGCTTTAATTTCAGTTGAAAATAAAGACAAAAATTCTCCAACATTTGGATAATTTTTTTAAGTTGGTTCTAAGCTTTCAGATCACATGAGCCATCTTCAGAGAGGTTACAAGGATACACTATATATATATATATATATATATATATATATATATTTACAGTCTGTATTTTTATTACTTCAAATGTTATTTTAGTGAATACTTTGAAGTAAGAAAAATGTCAGATTAAGAAATAAATTCATTATTTAGAAATATACTCTGTATGTAGAGATGTAAATGTAATTATTTTGAAAATTTTGAAATTTAATCATAAGTATAGAAATGTACAGTTATATTTGTTGTGTGCAAAACTTTAACAGTATCCTCTTTAAAAAAAATTACAAACTGAATATAAACTAGGAAATATATAATCATTGTTTAATATCCGTTACCATGCTAGTATGTGTTGGATGGGGTTTTCTTGATGGCTTTCTAACCAAACCATCATGAAAATATTGGAGTGAGTTTTACAGCTGTATGCTCTTACTAACATCAACCAGGTTAGGAGACTGGAAACTCAGTGTTTTTATCAAGACACGATCTCTAGGAAGATTACCTACCAAGATTAGAGAGTTCAGCCTACCCTTTTCTACACAGAGTGGGTCTAGAGGTTTTTATTTCAGAGATTTACTTCTCTTAAATAAGTCAATATCCAAAGCTAAAGAATCTTATCCAGCCTAATTTTTTTCTTTTTCTCTAAAATGACCCCTCTTTGAACATATGCTATTTGCCCATAGCTGGGACCTTAACAGGTGCTACCACCCTAGGTTAGAGTGGACCTGGGAACAACAACAATTAAGAGGTGGTTCTAGAGATTCTCAAAACTTATACATGTACTATTTATATTTTGTGTGTGTGTTTTATATATATATATATAGATAGATAGATATATATAATGTCAGAATTCATTTTTAAAAAACAGTGGCATGCATATATGCATAATCCAATTCAAAATATGTGTTTAAACATCCTTGGCATTGACCAATTTCTAAAATCTGACCAGCCATCAAAATTTCTTAAATGAAGAATTTTACATTTTTTTTTATTGTAAATAATCAGGCCAGTAGAAATAAATATATAAATATGCTGTTTGATTAAAAACAGAATATCTACTCAAATACGAGCATCAATTAAAAATAATGTTCAAACAAATAATTTAAGCAGTTTCAATCCCAGCCAGAAGCAAGTGGATGTCTAGCCACACTGATGAGCTTTGATACAGCAAAACAAGCTTATATGAGGATGACGTGTGTGTGTGTGTGTGTGTGTGTGTGTATGTATATATGCTTTTTTAACTTCAAGCAAATATACACACACACACACACACACGATATATAAATGAACACTAAGCAACAGTGTTTCATGCTCGACCGCAATCTTCAGACCTGAATATTGCATTCAAGCATGAAGCAAACTGGTGTCACATTGTGTCTGTGTTGACTTTTTTATTTACACACACTCTATCTCTGATATTGAGCACTTTATGCATAAATATAGCATACCTCAAAATACTAACACACAGGAAAATCTCAATAGAAACGAAGAAAAGAGTGCTAGACTGCTACATGATGTCAGTTCTTCAATACGGCTGTAAATGCTGGATAATTTCATAAAAAATGAGGACAAAACTGGAAGTGGCCGAAATGTGGTTCTACAGAAGGATGCTACGGATATCGTGGACTGAGCATACAAGCAACGACGAAGTGTTAGAAAGAATGACAACAAAAAGGAAATTGATGCTGAGCATCAGGAAGAGACAACTGAAGTTCCTGGGACATGCAATGAGGAAGGAGAGCCTGGAGAACCTGATACTGACTGGACAGATAGAAGGAAGGAGAGACAGAGGAAGGCAGCGGATAACATATTTGCAGGGTCTGATCAGGTGGATGACGGAACGGGGGTTGCCAGGCGCAACAGGAGCAAACATACTAAGAGCCACAAGGGATAGGGAGACGTGGAGATCCATGATCGTCTACGTCCTGAAGGGACAAGGCACATAGAAGAAGAAGAATAGCATACCTTAAAACTATATTTTCATTATGTAGGTGTCTCCATTTTTTGCTGAAAAACAACATAGCATGATGAAAAAAGGCCCCAAACTTAATAAAATCAGTTTTATCATCAAAATGTTTGTTATTAAGAGGAAAGACCAAGGTATTTTTAATTATTTTTAGAATGTTCAAAATTTTGCTTAAAAATTGCTTTTTTTGTGTCTGAGAGTATAGGACCAGAGCAGGCTATGGGAATTTTAGCGCCTTTTAAAAAAATAAAATAATTGTTAGATTTTAATTAAAATTTTAAGGTTTATTCATAAATAAATGAATTTATTTATGAAATTAGTATTTTTATAAAATCTTGGTAAATTTTTTTTTTTTTTTTTACATCAGTTACCCCCACCCCAACTTAATTTCATGAAATTTCTAGAAATAAAATTGTGTCTGCAAACTTCTTTATTAGTTAAATGTAGGATTCTTTGGAGAATGTAAATCAGCTATTTTTTTTTTTTTTTTTTTTTTCCAAACAGTTGCCACTTTCCCGAAAATTTGCTCCATGTAGTAAAATAAAAAATGCAATAAAGCTATGATATTATTTAATTACTTAAACTTTTAATTGGTGCTTTTATAAACAATATATATTAAGGACATTATTGTCTGAAGAAAAAAAAATTTTTTCAATAAATGATGAATTTTTACAAGAATTGTTTTCATTTTTTTTCTTTTTAAATTATAATTTATAGTTTGAAAATTCTTTGGAATTTTGTTAGCATTAAATTATTAAATGAAGACTATATTTACTAAGCAATAATTGAAAAGCTTAATACACTCTGAAATTTTTAAAATAATTTTTTAATTTTTTTTCATTAGATTATAGAGAATATTTACAACATTTTTAAGTTTACTGCTGAGTACTTAAACATTTTATAAAATGAGTGTCCACCCATCATTTTCTTAAATTATGTTTTAGCAGACAGTCCTCACAGGACAGCAAGAAACATGTAAATATCTTTTCAGTGCTTATTGGGTGTTGAAAAATCCATAAATCAATGCTACTGTTCATTTTAAAAATTCATTTTTCTGCTTTTTTAACTTCAAGCAAATAATACTTGTTTCAAATCAGATTAATTATACTTTAAATCAGCTAAAATTAAATAAAGTTTCAGCAAAGTATATTTTATTTTTGTAAGATTTTTTAATTAAGAAAATTACTTTTCATGTAAAGATGTCAAAAAAGGGTGCTGATCAGCTATTTTAGAAAAAAAATCAATTTCAATCAGTATAATTTCTGTTTGAAAAATACCCTACACAGTATTTTGCTTACTTACTGAAAATAGTAAATTTAATCCTTTAACTTTCAATTAAAACAAAAACAAGTTTCAAAAAAAGCTTTTTGATTTATAAAAATTAATTTTAAAACTTAGGTATCATGAATTAATGCAAAAAAAAAAATGAAGGTACCAAATAAATATATATATATATACTGTTAAATATGAGACAATGAATGTCTATTATGTTTAATCATGAGCCGTTCTAAACATCGTATTTTGGCTTTAATTTCATTTGAAAATAATGACAAAAATTCTCCAACATGTTTTATTGTTGGTTCTAAGTTTTTGGCTCACATGAGCCATCTTTAGAGAGGTTATAAGGATGGTAACACAATAACATCCACCATCAGCTTAGAACCAACTTAATAAAAAATTATCCAAATGTTGGAGAATTTTTGCCTTTATTTTTTAACTGAAATTAAAGCCAAAATACGACCTTTAGAACAGGTCATGATTAAACATAATAGACATTCATTTTCTCTTATATTTAACAGTATATGTTTAGAAAATTATTTGTTGCCGCGATACACTAAATAATATATATATATATATATATATGAATGAGAATATATGTCAATTTTTAATTTCTGTCTGAATTTTTAGGATGAGTAGTTATTATTGGATGTGTGTTGTGGCGCAGTGGATATCGGCTCGGAACAAGAACTCGGGGAACCGAGTTCGAATTCCAGTTGAAATCCTTGCATACACTTACGCGCAAATACCCTTGGGAAAGGTATTAATCCATCTCTTCCCTCCAGTTATGGGTTAAATAATAGGACAGATTGGGTTCTATAGCCTTGGTCGGCAACCAGTCTACCGCAGAAAGCAATGGCAACCTACTGCGGGATAATCTTCTGCCCAGTCAGTCATGTCTCTTACGAGACATGATCGCCCAAGTGTGTATCACGCATGGCACTTAACTGACTGACTGAGTTATTATTTAGACTACTATGGTTGTCCTCATCTTTGTTGTTGCTATCTCAATGTTTCAGAGCCTTCCTAAAGTGGATATATAATCAAATAGTACTAAATAAATATTAGAACTACATGATATCCCTGGACATGAGCAGTGGATGAGAACAGTCTACCCTTGTTGATAAAATAAAAAGGTTCGGTTCAGAATCCCTTGTAGGTTAAGAGGTTAGTTCTGCGGAAGGCCAAAGGGCATAGTAGCTAAAATGTTATAATGACAACGACAACAAAAAAGGCAATGGTCTCAATATAAATAGTTTAAATAAATTTCTACATATGAATCACAATGCAGAAAGTCCTTTTAGAGGATGAAACGTGTTATGCTAAAAAAAAAACGTTTTTTACCACTTCATTATTCATTTGCTTAACATACATCAAAATAATATTGGGAAATAAATAAGATGAAAACAAAGAAACTTCATAGTAATGCCTTTCATTCTGAGAAGGCACTTAAGTTAAATAATGGTTTTATTGATAGATAAAGGTAAAGGGAAAAAATACTATAGATGCCAGTTACAGTTTACATCAAAACATCAATGATACAGGGATGCTCAGCCATTAAATTTAAATTTTGATATCCAGTATATTAAGATGTTAAACTTGGCTTTGTTCATTTCATCAAGCCTAGATGAGTGAGCGCTTAGGAATGCTAGGTTCTGTGAGCTTGGATGTGCAGCTGGTGTAATGAATCACAGCTTGGGATTGAAAATCAGAAAGCAAGAGTTCAAATTCTAGTCATGTTTGTTACATTCACTTATGTGCAAGTTACTTCTTCTCCCCCATCTATGAGTTAATTAATAGTACTACCATTCCAAGAAGACACTTAAGTTAAATAATGGTTTTATTGATAGGTAAAGAAGAAGAAAAATACTATAGATGCTATGAGTTAATTAGTAGTACTACCATTCCAAGAAGACACTTAAGTTAAATAATGGTTTTATTGATAGGTAAAGAAGAAGAAAAATACTATAGATGCTATGAGTTAATTAGTAGTACTACCATTCAAATCATTATCTCTAAAAAGTTCTTTAAAATATATTTCCTGGCTTTGAATAACTTGTAAAAGGTTGATAGGCCATAAAAACAAATCAACCTTGTTTATTGCTATTTATTTTGTTTTTATAATGTCACATTGTATTTATGAGAAAGAGAAATGTTATATGATCCTGAACATAAATTTACTGCAGAGAATTTGGAAATTAGGGCACTTTCAATACATTTTTTACTTAATAAGTAACTTTCTGTTTTAATTGAAGATTAATTAAATAATTATGTTAATTACGATTTTATATATATATATATATATATATATATATAATATTAAAAGCATTTCACCCCAAGCAAAGTAGAAATGCCACTGGTGTGCAGGGGGTTACAGTGAAAGAATAAAAAAGAAAAAAATACAGGGAATGTCAAACAAAAGATAAAAGATGGATGCAAATCAAGTAGATAAAAGATGGCAATTGACGTTGCATTTAAACTTTTGGAGATTGTAGCTCTCAGGAAAGCAAGCAAATGGAAATGAGTTCCACAAATGGGAAGTGTGAGAAAAGAAACTTTTAGAGTAGAAGAGAAGGTGCATTTAACTATTTTGACCATAGAAGGGTGGAAACTTGATGCCAATCTGGTAGCATGAGTAAATACAGGTGGTCAGGGTACCAGGGTAAAATGAAAATACTTCTAGAAAAGACAAAGGCAAGCCACGTCACATCAGTGAGAAAGTGACTGAAAGGCAGGCTGCTAAGTCAGGATCAATTATATTGCAGATTCTCCTTTGGATTTTGATGAGAACCTATATATAAGACAATGGGAAACTTTTACCAATGGCTTTAGCCCCATAAGGGACTTTATCAAGATAAATGTAAGGATTTTATTTTGCAATATGTATTTATAAACAGGCTTAAAAAAAATATTAGGTTTTGTTGCAAAATAAAATCCTTACATTTGCCTTGATAAAATTCATTAGAGGATGAAATATGTTAAAAAGAAGTTTTCCTTTTATCTTTATTTTTATTGTTTTTTTTTTTGTTTTTGTTTTTTTGCGCCAATATATTTTATTTATATCTGAATTTATATATATATATATATAATGTATTTTCTAAAGAATTAATGGATCTATTTTTAATCTTACATATTTTTTTAAGTGCTACATTTAGTGGATATATGTATTTGTGTAAACTCTGTGTTTATTTCAAAGAGTGTTTTTTTTTTTTTTTTTATCTACCAATTGACATACTTGAGAAAACTTAATACCGTAAGCAGAATTGAACCATACTTTATTGGGAAGCTCTTCATAGCCAAGGGTGAAGCATATTGGATCAGATGGTGGTTCCTCCTGCAATGAAGGATGCAAGTTCAAATCTTGCAGGAGGGTACCTTTTATTCATTATTTTCTAAAGTACAGGTATCCACTAAAAATAATGTTTGAAGTTATATATATATATATATAATTAACCAGTTATTGGTCAGAATTAAATTAGACCAGTATTCTTTCTCTCCCCTTTCTCTTTCTTTCATCTTTCTCTTCGTTTCTCCTCTTTTTCCTCTTTCCTTTTCTCTTTTCTCCTCTTTTCCCTTTTTCTCTTCTTTTTTTCTTCTTTTTCTCCCTCGTTCTCTTTTTTATCTTTTTCTCCTTTTTTATCTTTTTTCAGTTTGTGGCCTATTTTTCTCTTTTGTTTTTGTTTTTCTTTTTTTCTTTTTCTTTTTTTCTTTTTCTTTTTTTTCCCCTGTCTTTGACCTTTTTTTTTTCCCCTCTTTTTAATTTATTCTTGGAGGGTTGTTTAAATCCTTTTTTCATGAAAACTATGATTGAAGTGGGTGGGGAAAATCTGCATTGGGCATCAAAATATAAGTCTTTAAAAATGTATTTATCTTACTGAACAAATATGCTGCATGTTGACTAAGTGAGATATATAAATGTCATGGTGCTTTTTAAAAGCCTCTTTTAATTTATCAAGATTACCTGGTTTACTTTAGACTAATTGGATGTGAGTGTTTGACAGTGAAGCAGTGTATCCATCATTTATAGACACAAACCATATGTGTGTGTGATGAAGAGAGTGAGTTTGTATATATATATATATATATATTCAGTTGTATTGGTGTGAGTTTGTGACTCTGGGTTTCATGCTTTTGCGATTGTCAGACAAGTTGATTGATTTTTTTTTTTTTTTAAATTGAATATATGTAGGCTTGCATATATTGGTGTTTTTGTGGAAGTGGGAGGAAAATTTGCCACTGTAATGTCTCTAATACAAATGCAGACATAGATACACACTTGTACACTCATTGATGTATACAGACGCACGCGCTCGACCACCAGGGCTCACAGAAACATAACTATATCTGAACAGTATGGGGCTTGGCATATATATGTATACGTGTGCTGTTGTGTACATACATACGCATTTGATTGGTGTATTCAAATAATGTATCTACCAACTTTGATTGTAGCAATGTCAACGCGCAGACAGTTTGTCTATTTCTGTTCTCTGAACAATATTTTCTCGTAAACACATATGTACAATATGGTCTGTGTGAAACTATGATAAGTAAAAATTGCTATTATTTTTAACTTTTTAAGGCTGCGTTTTTATTTTTAAAGTCAGTTATTAGCTTGTTTTTGGTGGTTGCACATATTTAAATGGTAAAAATTCTAATTTGTAATGCTTGTTCGTTTTTAGTGGTAGTATTAATTTTACTGTGGGAGAGAGGAGTAATTTACGTTAATGATGATTGTGGACTAATACGGAAATAGTAATTGTGATGTGGTAATAATGGGTGGGGATGGTGATAACAATTGTGGTAGCAAATAGTTATTGTAAAGCAGTAGTACTGATTAGTAATGGTAGAGGAATGATAACAATAAATGCAATTATTATGATGGTAGTTTGAACTAGAGAATAATTGATAGGATTTTGGTATCAGTGGTTCCTTTTTTTTTTCTTTTCTTTTTTTTAACTCGTTGGGTATAAATTGTGATAACAGGTATTAATTTTCGTGTCTGCATTTGGAAATTATTTCTGATTTTATGTTTAGTAAGTTCTTTTGTGAGGTATGAGATATAATTGCTACTTTTTCATGTAGGCAAAGTAGGCATTTTATTGTAATGTTGTTATAGTCAGGGCCTTTTTTAAATATTTTCCAGTTTATTGTTGATGAAATATTTCTGTCTTTTAGATGCCATATGTATGTGGATAGTTTAGTGCTGTTAGAGTATTTTGTGTTGGAGAATGAAAGGTTGTGGTTTTTTCTTTTCTTAAATGGTCCCTCAGTGGCACCGATGTAGTACATTGTGCTGTTGTTTGCACTTACCTTGGCTTTATATATTATATTTGTTTGTTGGCAATATCCCTGGAGTAAATATGTTGTTCCATTTCTGCAGTTGCATTGAAGTTCCTTGGTTGCATTATTGGAGGTTGTTAATTTTTTGTTGTGGCTTTTTATTATTTTATGTTATATTTTTTGTGCAGCTGTGGCTGATTTTGACGTTATTTTTGTTGAATATTTTTGCTAATCAGCTTGTCACTGGGAAATGTTTTTTTTTATTAAGTTTAGGAATGTCTTACCTATGTTTGTTTTGACGGTTTTGTTGTATGGTGGGTTAAACCAGATGATATTTCTTTTTCTGATTTTACGTTTTCGTTGCGGAGGTGTATATTGTAATTGTTGTTTTCATGACAACTGTTCTAATTAGCATTCTTCTTTGGTACTGTAACGTCATGTGTTTAAGTTTTTACTATTGAATTAGTGAGATATAACTGTAAGTTCTATTCCAGTGGCTCTTTTTTTTGTACCTCTTGCCTGTAGATCTGATTAATTTAAGCATACTACCAGATTGTCAACTGGTATTGAATTAGTGAGATGTAACTAAGTTCTAACACTTCATTCAATAAGTCCTGGGCCTGACATATAGATGGTGCCCCTAATAAAAAATCCATATGGTTTGTATGAAGTACTAACCTTCAAATGGTACGTGACAAAATTTGGGCCCAATCAGATTATTAGTTTACAAATTACAGTTATTTTAATTGAGGCTATTGTTGCAAATTTTCAAAACAATGGAAAAATCTGAATTTCGTGTTGGCAAAGCATTGCTTTCTGATGGGAAAATATACTGTTTAAGCAAAACAATGCCTTCATAAGTGTTATTTGGATTCTGCTCCTTTGGAAACAATGGTTAGGAAGTTGTATATTGATTTTAAATGCAGTCGTATACATATAAATGATGCTGAACACTCAGGTGCCCCAAAAAACAAATCCACAAACTCATTTTGGCTGATCATAAATTGAAGTTGTGTGAGATAGCAGAGGAATTGAACATATCAGAAGGCAGTGTATTCACCTTTTTTGCATGAACATTTGTCAATGAGAAAGCTATATACTTAATACTTTACTCAACTTCTGGAATGCTTCCTTCACCATGCCAATTCACCTTCGGATCTCTGAAAACAACTACATAACAGAAATATATTACAGAACCAAGCAAAACAACATATCCAAGGACACATTTCTATTTATTATGTGCAGCTACAAAAAGTCACCTATTGCAATGCGAAATGTCACACTGGTAAAGCTGGAAATTGTGATTCTTGCTTTTAGCAGCAGAACAAGCTGGTGTGAACATTGAGATTTCATCTGGTATTTCCAAGAAGGAACTAAAGCATATATGCCTGCTACCAAAATCTAACATATAGAAAAATTTAAACATCTGAGAGTTCTTTTAACAGGATGAATTGTGCAAATCTGAAATCCAAATGCACACTGAGGTAGGGAAATATACCTTCCCAAAGCTAAGCAAAATAATAAGAAAGATGAAAATTTTCTTAGAAGCAAAGGAAAGTGTACTGAACTGTTACATAATATCAGTTCTCCTATGGCACTGAATTCTTGACAATCATCTAAAGTATAGACTTCAAGCAACAAAAATGTTTCTACAGAGGGATGCTACGAATACCATAGACCAAACATATGAGCAATGACAAAATTTTTAGAGAAAAGGGAAATAAAAAGAAAATTAGATTCTCAAAAAGCGTATTAAGATAAGATTGACAGTCAATCAAAAACAACAATGCTTTGACGATCCAGAGCATCGTTCGCAAACTGCTTTAATGCAACAGGAAGTTTTGTGTAAATATGTAGCAGTGGATGAAACATGGATTCATAACTTCACTCCAGAGTCAAATCAGCAGTCAAGTCAGCTGAGTGGACAGCAAAAGTTAAAACTCATTCAAAGCAACTGAAGATGCAAACATCATACAGACAAGGTTTTGGCCTCCATACATGAGGTGCACAAGATGTTTTGTTCATTGATTATCTTGAGAAAGGAAGAACCATCAATAGTGAATATTATACAGCATTATTAGTGCATCTGAAGAAAGAAATCACCAAAAAACAGCCACAAATGAAGAAGAAAAAAGTGATCTTTCACTAAGACAATGCCCCGTGTCACAAGCCGATCACAACAATGGCAAAACTATATGAATTGCACTTCGAATTGCTTTGGCATTCACCCTATTCTCCAGATCTGGCCCCCAGTGACTACTGGCAGTTTGCAGACCTCAAAAGAATGCTCCAGGGAAAGGGATTTGGCTCCAATGATGAAGTGATATCGGAAACTGAGGCATATTTTGAGACAAAAAAAGACAAATTGTTCTACAAAAAGGTCTCGAATTGTTAGAGAAGTGTTGAAATCAATGTATCATCGTAGAAAAAGATTATGTTGATGAATAAAGTTGTATTTTGCCTAAAAGTTGTTGTTTTATTAGTTAGGCCCAGGATTTATTGAGTGATATGTTATGCTAATAGCTTCTTTTCTTGCACCTCTTGCCTGTGGATCTCTCTCTTAATTTCTTGTTGTATATATATATGTGTATATACATATATATGCCCATGCATATGTGTAGGTATGCAGACGTGCAATTAAAAACAATTGTAAGATAAAGCAATTTAAAAAAAAAAAAAACAGATCATGAAACTCAACAACCTTCCAACCTTTTATACAGACTGACTACCTTGTATACATAACTAAACAAGGCTTCGGCATAAAATGACCCAAATAGGAGTTGACATGCCATAAAATCCAATAACCAACCAATTTCTTGCTTCTCTGTCACATACAATCTTCAAAAATTTAAATACAAAATCAGCTTATTGGCTCCATTTTTCAAACCAGTTATCATTGCATTTTATATAAGATTATAAACTACATACATATTTTTATCAGAAAAATACTAAATTAGGCTGGCCTCCATTGAAATTGTGCCCTGCTGTTTTTATGAGAGTAACTCTTATTAGGTTATCTTTTATTACATAAATCAGATTGTTTAGAAGATAGATTTCTGCCAAATCTTGATATCATTAGGTTAAAGTTCAGGTTTCATTTACATCACGTGGAAAATATTTAAATTTGCAACAATAAATCTCAAAATCTATTTAATGATTAGCAAGTCAGTAACAAGAAAGCCTTAATGGAAAATGAAAAGAACACTTATACTCTGAATCAAAATTGAAAAGACAGCTTAAATTTCTTGGACAGACAATGATGAAGAAAAACTTAGGGGACATATTGAGGTTAAGACCAAAAGGAGAAGGCAATGAGCCACTTAACTGACCAGCTTGCTTGAATATATATTAATATATACTTGGGTAGCAACTTTTCTTTCAAACATCTTTCATTAAATATGGTGCACAAGGAAGATTTAATTAAGTTCTAACAGTTTTCCATGTTTGTGATAAGGAATATAAAAATTGTCCATAATATTTTTATCATTCTAAGTACGATAGAAGTAGCTGAAAGCACTTGTAACAATAAAAATTATGGACTATTTTTATATTTCTGATATTCAACAAAATGGAAAAATTTTAAGTTGAGGAAAAACTTACCAAAAAAAATTAAATCTTCTATGTCTGCTATATATATATATATGCCTTTTATATATATATATATATATATATATATATATATCTACTATATATATATATATATACACACACATACATACATACATATGTATGTATATAAACAAAGATGCTACAAAAATACAGTGCAATATACAATATAAAACATACTTATACTTTACTGCTTCTATGACTTAATTTCATGTACTCATGCATTTTTTTTTTCTGAGCAGTTGCATGATCGTCACATGTTGATGTAGCACAGAAGTCATGTTTCTCAATATGTCTGCATGCACATGTTTATGTATGCTTGTATGTCTGTGTATTTATATATGTTTATGTATCTATGTACTGAAGTGAGAAATATTATATATAAATATTTATATATAAACCAGACTAATGATGAGTAATTGAGTGACAAAATGCCAACAGTTTTACGTACTGCATTTCATTCTCCAAAATGACCTCATCAGGACAAAAAGTTCTTATTGTGAGAATTATATATAGGTTGGGGGATGAAGCCAGTATATAAACAAAAATGTCACTTATAATTTTACATCAAGAGGAATGCTGAAAATGTTAAGATCGTAAATTTTAAATTTCTGTCTCATCATACAGCTTGGCTAACTTCATTCAACATCCTTGCAGTTTTCCTCCTGTCTTCTTTTGGTTTTTTAATCAATATATATATATATATATATATATATATATATATATATATGTATATATATATATATAAAAGGCAATCTGTGGGTCTATGTGTGACTGTTCCCTATGCATGCCTACATTTTTTAAGCTACCCCATTCAAACTTTCTAGGGACACATATCTACAGGGAAGCCAGCTCAACACATACTTTGTGAGTTTTAAATTCAGCAATTTTCCCTTTTGCACTTTTTGGCCAATGGGGCTGATTGTTTACATTTGCTCCGTAAAACATCTAAGATGGTTGCTGAATTACATCACAGAAATCAAATCACATGTGTCAAACGCAACTAAAATATTTTTTTATTAAAAAAAAAAATGAGCCTTTATACTTAATTTTTATTCCGATGTTTTATTTCCGTAAAACATCTATGATCTAAAATGGTTGCTGAATTACGTCACAGAAATCAAATCACGTGTGTCAAGCATTGTAAACATTTAATGCCTTCTTCTTAATGCCACAAATGGTTACTAACAGCCTCAGCTCTCCTTTCCAAATTTCAATAAATGATTTCCATCTACTCCTCTCATTGGCATCTTCTCCTACTACTAAAATGTTCTGAGTTGCATGGACAACACCGGGCTAGTTTATATACACACACATATATTGTTACGAGGATGCATTTATATATAAAAATAATATTAATAATGTCTAAAAAGTTGTAGTAAGGGACTCTATTGAGTCCTACTTGTTATTACAAAAAAGTTTTAATTCATGAAGTAGTCATAAAAATAGAGAAATTAAGAATAGAATGTTTTGGAAGATGCCAGAATGTTCCAGTAATATCAAGAGAATTCTAAAAGATTCTAGAATATGCAAATTAGGTGTTAGCCTCTATAAAAAGAGGTTTTGGGAAGAGAGTAGTTAGTTGTTAAAAGGATTTGCTGACGTTATCAACTCCAGTTTTGATTCAAGGATTTATATCTAGCCGAAAGAATCTCTAAGAAAAGTCGCCGACCAACTAAAACCTGAAGGAGAACCTCATGGAACTATATAGGTAAATAGATATTTTTGACTCTTTCATTGATCAAACTAATAATTATTCTTTATATACACATTTGAGGTTTTCCAAAAAGTATGGCACTTAAACTTCTTCACTATCTTAACTGGGTAAAGATTAACCTTTCCTTCCCCTTCATAACACTCTGCTTGAAAGTAGTAAACTCTGTTTTTCTTTTTAAATGTAAAAACTGTATATTTGTAAATATTTTTATTTAATGTTTTGGTAAATTAAATATTTGTCTGTGATTTATCTCTGAGTTTTGATCAATCATCTTTTGTTTTTCTTTTGCTACACTTAACACGTAACAAATATATAAAATCATTGTTTAACATTCATTTCCATGCTAGTATGGGTTGGATGGTGGTTTTCTTAAATATTGGAGCGAGTTTTACAGCTGTAAGCTCTTACTAACACCAACCAGTTTAGGAGACTGGAAACTTAGTGTTATTTATCAAGACGCCATCTCTAGGAAGATTACCTACCAAGGTTCAGCCTACCCTATTCTACACAGAGTGGGTCTAGAGGTTTTTATTTCAGAGATGTCCTTCTCTTAGATAATTTGCCATCCAAAGCTAAAGACTCTTACCCAGCCTAACTTTTTCTTTTGCTCTAACATAATCCCAGTTTGGGGGATTAACTATTTGTGACCCTAACATGTGCTACCAACCCAGATCAGAATAGACCTCGAAACAAAAGCAATTAAGAGTTGGTTCCATGCGCCTCTAAACCTCCTAATCAGAGGCCTTGTTGCCAGATGTAGTTTATTATCATACCCAGGGATATATATATATATATATATATATATAAGCATGCAGTGTGGGTATAGAAGAATCCAAAGGAGTATCCTGTACATACAGTGGTAGGATAACTCTCTCAGAGAACTGTAAGCATATATGCATATAAATACATATTGAGCAAATATAAGAACAATTAAGAGAGACATGTAAAATCTTTTGTAAAATAAAGAGGGAAGCTGACGATGGTTCGCCTGAAATAGGCCCATACTTCCAATTCACCATGAAATAACGTGTCTGTCTTAATTTTTCTTATATACACACACACACACACACACACAGTGGTGTCTATCTCAAATATGGAGCATCCACTATAAAAATATCAGATTAAAAATGAATCAATCATGTTACAGGTACTATACTAAGCAGATATGAATCTGGTTGAAGAGGATATGCAGTCCTTTAAAAGGGTTAAACAGAACCTTTCTTGTTGAGTTGTTCTCTATGCCCATTTAATCTAGTGTGTTTTACCAGACAGGATCAGTGAGTGATTTCCCCTATGAAAGGATACCCAGGTTTGATTCCTTCTGGGGAACATATTTTTCTTTACTAAGATCGCCAATAAACATAATACACACTGTTTAATAAATGAAAATGGGGCATCTCTTTCCAATACAAAGTGTCCATTATAACATTTGAAGTAGTACTAATAATACTAATGGATTAAAAAGAAATCCATTAATTCTTTTATTACACACACACACACACACACACACACATATGTATCCATGTATGCGTATGTACACATACATACACACGTGTGTGTGTGTGTGTATATATATATATATATATATATATATATATATATATATATATATAGTTTTACTCTCCACCCTAATATCAATCACTTTACGATAAAAAATGTGCTTGCAAAAATAACTTTTATCGGTAAAGCTACTGAAAAAACAACAATCTTGGTGCTAATCATTATCATAACTCAAAACTATATATATATATATATATATATATACATACACACACACATAAATTAAATAGATATATTCTGAGATACATCGCTTCAAGATGAAATCTATTCCACAAGTTTTTTTTTTTTTTTTCGTCTCAGTCTTTAGAAAAGTAGTGACACTGGAAACTGGAACTCCCTCTTGTTGCCATATCTTCATGCAGCTGTCATGGGAGAACTTGACTTTATCATGCTGGCCCTGGCAGGCATCAAAAGGCTTGAAAAAAAAAAAAATGTAGAATCCACTCCTATATCAATGTCCATGAAGTCGAAAGAACATGGGAAAAAGTTTTCACTTTTATATCTGCTGTATCAGAAATCTCCAGAAATTAACAAGATTGAAATACAATTTTCTTATAAAAATTCATATTATTTCCTCCTTCCAAATTGAATCAAAAGAAAACTGTGTCACTCTTAAGAATTGTTTTATTACCAGTTTTATTCATCTTATTATTGTTGCTTTTTATCCCAACACTTTGGCTCATTACATTTCTCTATTATTACTATTATTTTATTACAAGTTTCATTCCATCTTATTATTGTTGCTTTTCATCCTAACACTTCAAGCTCTATACACCTTCATTATTACTATTATTTTATTACTAGTTTTATTCCATCTATTATTGTTGCTTTTTATCCTAACACTTGCCCATATACTTTCATTGTTACTATTATTTTATTATGTTTCATTCCATCTTATTATTGTTGCTTTTCATCCTAACACTCTGGCTCTATACACTCTTCATTATTACTATTATTTTATTACTAGTTTTATTCCATCTTATTATTGTTGCTTTTTATCCCAACACCCTGGCTCAATACACTCTTCATTATTACTATTATTTTATTACTAGTTTCATTCCATCTTATTATTGCTGTTTATCCCAACACCTGGGTTCTATACACTCTTCATTGTCATTATTATTTTTTTATTACTAGTTTCATTCCATCTTATTATTATTGTTGCTTTTTATCCCAACACTTATTCTATACACTCTTCATTATTACTATTATTTTATTACTAGTTTCATTCCATCTTATTATTGTTGCTTTTTATCCCAACACTTGGCTCTATACACCTCTCATTATTACTATTATTTTATTACTAGTTTCATTCCATCTTATTATTGTTGCCTTTTATCCCAACACTCTGGTCTTTTGGTCACACCTTCATTATTACTATTATTTTATTACTAGTTTTATTTCCATCTTATTATTGTTGCTTTTTATCCCAACACTCTTGGCTCAATACACTTCATTATTACTATTATTTTATTACTAGTTTCATTCCATCTTATTATTGTTGCTTTTTATCCCAACACTTGGCTCTATACACTCTTCATTATTACTATTATTTTATTACTAGTTTCATTCCATCTTATTATTGTTGCTTTTTATCCCAACACTCTGGTCACACTCTTTCTTATTATTACTATTATTTTATTACTTAGCTCTATTCCATCATATTGTTGTTTTTATCCAACATTTTAGTTTAGAATACACTTTATTATTACTTACACATTTTATTACTAGTTTTATTCCATCTTATTATTGTTGCTTTTTATCCCAACACTTGGCTCAATACACTCTTCATTATTACGTTATTTTATTACTAGTTTCATTCCATCTTATTATTGTTGCTTTTTATCCCAACACTCTGGCCTTCAATACACTTTCCATGCATTATTATTTTATTACTGGTTTCATTCATCTTATTATTGTTGCTTTTTATCCCAACACTCTGGCTCTATACACTTTCTGTCATTACTATTATTTTATTACTAGTTTCATTCCACTATTATTGTTGCTTTTTATCCCAACACTCTGGCTCTATACACTCTTCATTATTACTATTATTATTTTATTACTAGTTTCATTCCATCTTATTATTGTTGCTTTTTATCCCAATGACTTCCCAAATTTAATAATACACCTTTCATTATTGTCATTATTTTATGACTAGTTTTTTTCCATTCATTATTGTTGCTTTTCATCCTAACACTCTGGCTCAATACACTCTTCATTATTACTATTATTTTATTACTAGTTTTATTCCATCTGACAAAATTGATCTTAGCAAAATACTTCTAATTTTGTTGATGATAATTATATTCATATGTCTGTGTGAGGCTTACACACAGATGACATATATTAATATATATATATAATGTTTGAATGTTCCATTAAGAACAACTACATAACTGGTCCATAAAGGCAATCCTGTTCCATTTCTCATAGTCTAATCCCTTTCCACGTTGTCATTTTGTAAATAATCCTCTTAAAGGTTAAGCAACACTCCCACAGTTAATAAGTCATCATTAAGACTTATTAATGACTAATTTTTACAAAATTGTTTTAAATGCTTTTAATGCATGGATTTCTAACAAGAGTAATAAGTAAAATTGGGACCAGTTTTTTTCACAGCACAAGCTAAATATACATCCTCTGGACAGAGAAAATTTTTCATAGAAATTCTCTTAATCAATTTTCTAAATTTGCTTTTGTCAATATTTGTCTTTTTTTTCTGAGATGAGCTATTTACATTATTCACTTTGTTCAGACTGTTGTCCTCATCTTTATAGCCATATTCGCAATGTTTCGGTTGTTGTACAGAATTGGTAGGACTTATAGAATGAGAACAATCTACTCCAGTGATCGAACTAAAGGGTTCGGCTCACTTGAAGATCAGAGTGTACAACAGTCGAAACATTGTAAATATGACGATAATGATGAGATTAACAGTCCAAACAATGTAAATTGATTTTGTCATTATGTTAAGTCCCCTTGAATTTCTTACTCTGCATATCTAATCTAATCTAAATCTAAACTTATTTATAAATGGAACTTTGTGTGTGTCTGTTACCTATCGACTCCGAAACGGCTGAACTGATTTTCTTGAAAATTTACACAGTTGTACTATAAGCATCTGCGAGTGTTCTTAGCTAGGTTTTGTATCGAGGTACCCCAGATAAATATTGATAATCAAAAAAATTGGGTTATAGAAGGAGTGGTCCGATTTTAATCAAATTTGATACACACAAAGACAAAGACATAAGAAACGATATTCAGAAGTTTCAAGGTTGTAGTTCTTACAATAGCGCAGAAAATTGATAATATATATATAATTCAGTTTACAACGAAAAAAACTTATTTGATATCGATACCAGGAAATCAAAATTTGACTTACATCCATTCATTTTTCTTTCAGTCTACGATTTCGCTTTAACTGGAAACAACTATTGCTTTTTAATCTTTCGTGCCAACATCCAAAGAGTCTGAGCTCTAGAGCCATAGATTAGTTTTAAAGCTTTTATTACACCCGAGCAACGCCGGGCTATACTGCTAGTTGCTATATAGAGCTGACAATGAGAAACATTTGAATATTTGCCAATCCTTAACCCTTGTACTGGCAAAAATAACTGAAAAGAAACATTAGCTTTTCTCTTGACACTGCTATACATTTTCTTCTTGAGGATTTACAACAAAATATTAAGTGTAACATCCCAGTGGACGGTCCGAACAATTTCTCTGGCGGCCGTTCTCCACACTGTGATGTTGCCGAGAGTTTGTTGAAAAAGTCGGAGTCTCAAGCTGGGGGTACAAGATTAAACTATAAGGAACGAACTTCCACAACTTTGATGAGTTAAAACGATGCTTTATTTCGTTTAGAGTTAGTCTTTTTGGTTTGGGCAGGCGATGTGACACACAGCTCTAACTCTAATTAATGGAGATCAATTGCCAAACTGACCAACTCAAGACGAACGGAGTTTCTACTTCAAGCACACGCCCAGCTGACTAACTCAACTCACTCAACTTAACTAACTTAACTCCTCTTCGGCTCGGAAAAATCACCTGTATTTATTTAAAACAATCCAGAATTGCCTAGACCCCACCCTCCCGGGCGATAAGCATTGGCGACTGTAAGTCCAAAATTTCAAGGTACTTAAATTTTCCTTCTTTTGATGTGTAAACATCTCGGCAGACATCCCATATTTTCCAGGATTTTTTTTTTCTTTTTATCTTAATAAAGCGTCCTGTGAAAGCAGTTGGATGTTTTTATAGCCCTGACACTTTATAACCAGGCGTTTTTTTTATTGCCCGGAGAAAGGGAAAATTCTATTATCTTTTCTTTATTTTCTTAGCATGTGGTCAAGATAAATAAAGACACTCAAAAATCTATTTCCTAAACTTTATCTTTTATCACATCAAATCACTTAGTCAAATATTTACCGGAAGACTGGTAGGATTTAACAGTAATCTGATACCATTTTCTCTTCCACAAATTTCCTTATAAAAGAAAAAGCATTTATTTATTTTTTTCTCTTCTTTTTCACTTTTGTTAAACGAAACATATGTTTTTAAACTATTTTCTATTCTTAACCATTTTCTATTTTAATCTATTATAATAAAATGCATATTTTACAAATCCACCGTAATATATGCTTAGTTATCATGTCACATAAGCACTATTCCTAAGATTTTTTATTTAAATGAATTCATACATTTGTATTAAAACTACTACAACACAATATTTATTATTTACTAATTTATAAAGAAATATAAATGAAAACAATTTTCTTATTCATAAATTTATAAACATTTACGAAACTGTAAAAATGTATGCCAACTCCTTATTTACCATTTTATAAAGTCTGAATTAATTGACAATTAGTTAATGTTTTGCCAACCATCCAATAAACAATATGATACATAACGTTTATTATTTTTGTTTTAAATTCTCAAAAATTATTAAAATTCTAATCATTGTTTTTTAAAACAAACATTTCTGGGGAGTGAAGGTAATTAAAATAATAGTGGTGCCGATGGAGCTAAAATCATAGTGGTGCCGATGAGGTTGGTATGATAGCGGTGCCGGTGGGGTTGGTATGATAGCGGTGCCGGTGGGGTTGGTATGATAGCGGTGCCGGTGGGGTTGGTATGATAGCGGTGCCAGTGGGGTTGGTATGATAGCGGTGCCGGTGGGGTTGGTATGATAGCGGTGCCAGTGGGGTTGGTATGATAGCGGTGCCAGTGGGGTTGGTATGATAGCGGTGCCAGTGGGGTTGGTATGATAGCGGTGCCAGTGGGGTTGGTATGATAGCGGTGCCAGTGGGATTGGTATGATAGCGGTGCCAGTGGGGTTGGTATGATAGCGGTGCCAGTGGGGTTGGTATGATAGCGGTGCCAGTGGGGTTGGTATGATAGCGGTGCCAGTGGGGTTGGTATGATAGCGGTGCCAGTGGGGTTGGTATGATAGCGGTGCCAGTGGGGTTAGAATGATAGTGGTGTCAAGGAAAAAAAACCTTCTTTTCAGAGGAAGCATTTCAATGTTATTAATTACTTACCTACTTTACTGTCTTATTGTTTCTTTAAATTAAACATGTTATTTTATTAGTCCTAATTTTTCTTAAATTTAAACCTAATAATAAAATAATTTCTTTTTTTTTATCACAAAACTAGATGTTCATATAAGACACCTCAGTGTGGTGTAATGGTTAGCAAGTTTGTCTTGCTAGAACAATTATGACTGAGTAGTGACTTTAATCCTTACTGGATACTCTATATCTTCAGCCTTGTGCCTATCTCAGCTACACTTGGAAAATTAACACTAGGTGTTCATATATTTATTATACTGAATTTAAAATATGAATGAATAAATAAAGAACAAATAGGAAAACATTTATAAATTTCACTAAATAGCAAATGTTCCTTAAGTGGTTTATGGGTCTTATACAGGGCAAAGGTTATTTTTAAAAAAAAAAGGGAAAAAAAGAACGTTCTAAATACTCATTTCTGATACTGATTTTCATGAATGAGTGTAATTTTCACTGAGTGGGATGAGGGGTGGGGGGTTCCATAAAATGCAGTTGTGGGTGAGGTTGTTTAGTCTGAATAAAAATTTATATTTAGATATTAGGAGCCAGATTAATGCCAAGTTATATACAGCTTTTAAACTTCATCCTCACCTCTCACTGAATTTGAAATACTTTATCTTTAACAGTATATGTGTATGTATGTGGGTGGGTGGGAAAGAGAGAGACAGATTCTGAGTCATCAAAGAAACACCCTTACATTACTCTTCCCAATCGTCCTATCAGCAGTATCACAATTTTGGCAATCATCACTCCCCTCCTCTGCAGACAGTTTAATTTAACTGTTACTCAGTGTTCTGTTTGGAAAAAGTTTGTCAATTTTGTTATTGCAATACTTTTGGTCATTTTAAATTCTCTGCTGACAAACAAAACTCATGACTTTCTGAATTTCTGGAATGAGGAATTATTATTATTATTATTACAGTATTTATATTTAGGAATTTTGCCCTCATCTTTGTGTGTGTCTATATATATCTATATGTAATTTTCCATTTGTAAATGAGTTATTACGCGACCTAGGTTTCTGCCATGAGTGGTGTCTTCAGGTAATTAGCAATAACTGATTTTACCATTTACGTTTTTTTTTTTAAGAACGCTCATGGAACAGTGCTTTTTTTTTTTTTTTTTTTGAACGGTCACATGGCAGGGAATTTTTGAGCTTGAAATTTTTAAACTTTCCAAAATCCCCTGCCATGTGTTAAAAAAAAAAACACTGTTACGTGAGCATTGTTTAAAAAAAAAAAAAACGGTAAACGGTAAAATCAGTTATTGCAAATCACCTGAAGACACCACTAACGGTAGAAACCTAACTCGCACAATAACTCAACAAATGAAAAATATTCAAAAGTTCTACAATATAATTGTATTGAACACTTTTAATACAAATGTGCACTGGTCTAACCTTATTATGACTAGAAACTAAGTAAGTAAACAATATATATATATATATATATATATATATATATATACTGTAATGGTTGTTACAATGTTTACATTGTAATGTAATATATATATATACACATATATACTGTAATGGTTGTTACAAAACATTGTAACAACCATTACAGTATAACGCTCTACATTTGTATCGAGCACTCTTTATAAAAGTAAATGCATGAACAAAAGGTTTATAAACCTACGAGTTCAACAACTTAGTTACTATATATATATATATATATATATATATATATATATATTGTGTGTATTTAGGCAGCATTTTTTTCATTGATGCACGTTTCATTAAATAATATAAACAAGTTTCTTCTATTTATTTTATGTAAATTTTTTTATATTGTCTAATAAGCTTAATAGCACTATCATTAAATGATGAAAGAAAATCACAATATTGATACAGAATTTATTTTATAATCCAATCTAAGCTTTCAGCTTACATAAGCCATTTTCAAAGACTTGTCTATAACTTGTCTATATTATTTAATGAAACGTGCATTAATATATATATATATATATATATATATATATATATATGTATGTATATGTGTGTGCGTCATCTTAAACCATATAAATAACCTGAATCTACTCAACAAAAAAAGCGATTTAATGACCACATGCTGCCGTAGAAAAAATACTTAAATTCTTGGACTCTGATTAATACAGATTTTTTTATACATTTACCTCTTCCTTCCTGACTCCCTTAATTTCTTTTTCTCCCCCCCCCCACAAATATTATTAATAATTATGAATTACACCCCTTTGATTTCATCTCCTTGCATTTTAATATTTTCTGATTTTAAAATTTAAATTTCATAATTTTGCTTTTAAAATTTTAATTTTTTATCTACATGTAGTCTTAGTATATTTAAATTTTTTACTTATTAAAAAGCAGCAACCTAACTTCATAAGATTTAATTCCCATGGACATCAAGTGAATTTAAATTCAAATCTATTAAACTGTCAGTTTGTAATGTGCACCTGATTGCATAATGCATGAAACATAGTGTTGTGCCATCAACATACGACAATATGTATATTTATTAAATAGCATTTAATGTATTGTTTTGTAAAAGCCTCCCCTTTATGTGTGTATGTATATAAGACAAAAAGATAACTTAGCCAATGCATTTCATTCTCTGATCGACTTCATCTAAATATAAATAGTGTAGATAATATGGATGAGAAAAAAAAAGAAATTAACCAGATTTGAAGAACAAAAATTTTTGAGATAGTTCCTTTATTTTCTTTTTTTTTCTTTTTTTCAAATCTATGCTGTTTTACATTTAACTTTCTTAAAAAGTATAACCACTAGATCTTTTTATTTTAAGGAATAATAAAGATGAAAAAATAAACAGATAAAAAAAAATTAGTAATGAAAATGCTTTATTTAAAACTGTTATTCTCAACATTGGTGCTAACACCTCCTTAGATGAGACACCTGTCAGTCTTAGGAGATGGAGTTGTGCTCTGGAGTTTCAATGTGCAGTGACTGTCTAGACTACTGCTACTCGTCTTTTCAATGTACAAGGCCTGGTTAGGTTAATGTGAACAATAGACTGTTATCCATGCGATAAATCTGCTCTCTAGACAATGCTGATGATAATCCACTGTAAAGACAAATGCGACTATATATATATATATATATATATATATATATATATTTAGTATATCGAGGCAGCAAGTAATTTTCTAGACAATGCTGATGATAATCCACTGTAAAGACAAATGCGACTATATATATATATATATATATATATATATATATATATTTAGTATATCGAGGCAGCAAGTAATTTTCTAGACATATGCTATTAAATATAAGAGACAATGAATGTCTATTATGTTTAAACATGAGCCGTTCTAAACGTCGTATTTTTGCTTTAATTTCAGTTGAAAACAAAGACAAAAATTCTCCAACATTTGGATAATTATTTATTGGTTTTCTTCTAAGCTTTCGGCTCACATGAGCCATCTTCAGAGAGGTAGTTTAAACTGAAATATTATAAAATCCACCATCACCGACGATTTTATTTTGTGTTGACATAAAACTCCACTTGGCAACGGCAATAGTTACCAAAAATAATAAACGCCGTTCTTAAGTTTGCGATGCGGTTTTATGACGTCACACCGCGGGATAGCACGAAATGACAACAAAACCATGTAGTCAAATGCAATGTAATATGTTATTTCCTGTTTTAAAGTTGATTTTATTGAGTGTTGGTTGTTTTGATTTGATGTACATGGCCTCCAATATCTGCAGGTTCCTCTTACTGTGTGTATGAGTAAGGATCACCGTATTGTTGACCAAAATCTGTCTGATATTACCTACATGTTTATGTTTTTCAGAGAAATGTTGTTTAATAGTACTCTGATCAGAAAGATGACATGTAAGTCTACAGGAGAGCGTGGTTGTGGTAAAACCAATATATGTACTAGGTTTTTGATTAGTATCAGAGATGCAATCTCTGAATGGCCATGTAAATTGGTACACTACATTGGTTTTTTGTAGAGAATTTAGTTTAGTGTTTGTTGGGTTATTATAGACTATGAGGTCAATTGTTTTAAATTTTTATAATATATAATGAGTTTAATTTGATTATTACTTTCGACTGGTTTAACATTTCTACGTATTATGTTTTTGAGAGTTTTTTCATCTTGTTTATAATTATTATGTATGAAAAAACTCTAAAGTACTAAAAATGTTAGATTAAAAAATAGAAAATATATTATCCCTCTTATGGCTGGCAGCTCATATCCTAGGATATCTACTAGGGTGGTTAGCCAATCCCTGTTATAAACACCTGCTCGGGCATATTTGTGTTTGTTCAATAGAGCCCACCTGTAATTATGCTGAGCAAACTTTAGTTATAGTTTCTGAAAGAAAGCTCACTATATAGTGTGATCAACAGCTTGAACAAGGCTAGCATGTTCAAACTCTCGGTCACAATGACTTGTGTATCTGTGCTAGCACAACCATCAACAGCTCTTAAATAGTTTTGTCTACCCAATTTCACTCACAAGACTTGGGTCAAACTACATTATGGTTTTCAGGTACTTTTCAAAGGTGCCATACACTAGGATCGTCTCCCTTAGGCTAATAGCATCCTAACAAATCTACCCTGGAGATATATATCTCCAGGGAAATATCCAATTTCACTCACAAGACTTGGGTCAACCTATGTTATAGTTTTCAGGCACTTTTCAAAGGTGCCACACACTAGGATCATCTCCCCTAGGCCAATAGCATTAAGAAGTCAGCTTCTTTATAAATCTACCCTGGTATGCTCTCACACCCTGATTGAGCACTCTGGAAGAATGGTAGACTTTGAAAAACAGTAGCTACTCTGGCATCTACGCATCACTCATTCAGTAATGGATTAGAGCACTCTGGCTATTGGGCGGGTATAATGACAATATACATGCTAAAAAGTCTGCCTTCTTCTACCGAACGCCCATAGCCCAGAGATAGAATCGCCGACTGATGCCAATTCGGTCGGGTTTCGATCCTGGGTTAAAGGCAATCAGTCTAATCATGCTGATGAGCTGTGATACAGTGAAACTGATCTGTCTGTGGATGACTATATATATATATATATATATATATATATAACATAGTGATGATCCACGTATACTGTCTTAATATGTATAGGAAAGAATATTAAAAAGTTTTGAATTTAAAAATGTACTTTTTTTGGACAGTATTTATTTTTATTATTGTTTTTTATATTTCAGACCGCCCTCGGTCCTTCATCAGAAACGAGTGATTTTTAAATTTGAATTAGAAACGTATTTCACGATAGCATCCGAATATTTTTTTTGTGTTTACATCACGTGGTGTGTTTGTTCACAACATGCGGCACGTCCGTAGAGAAAGTCTGTTTGTTTTAGATAAAAATTTCTTGGAATATCTGAAAAAAAAAACAATTTTTAGCTATTGAAATATTTGTAAATATTCAACACACCTAAGTCCCTATTTAACCCTAGCTTGTGTGTATTTAATTTTAAAATCCAGTATTTTTCTTTCTTTCTGCGTGTGTATGTAGAACTAAAATTGGAGTCTATTAGTAAACATTTGCAATTTTCTAAAGTATGATCAGGTTGATTAAAATGGGCTGCAATTGGGGAGTATACATTTTTTTGTTGTATATTTAGTTTGTGATTATTGAAGCGAAATCTAAAGCTATTACCGGATTCACCGATATATCCACCATTGGGGCAAATTGAGCAGAAGAGAAAGTATATGATGTTTTTGCTGTCACAAGTAAGGTTTGGTGGGTGTAATTTTATTTTGGTGTCAGGTACAGAGATATAAATATATATATATATATATATATACACACACACACACACACACACACACACACAGATATATTGACAGTCCCCTGCATAAGAAAGAAGTAGGGATGATGATGCATGGCAGGAAACATCTGAATAATTCTTGTCTTGTCCCCTAAAGCTTATTTTTGAGTATATCCATAAAAAGGCAATCACTCTTTATTGTCTAAAAATTTGATTATGTTCAGCTTTTCTCTCATAATCTCTTTTTTATCCTTTCTTTCTTACTCTCTCAGTGATCCATTTTGTGTGCATGTCAGAACATCTGTTTTTATTGGCAGTTCAGATATTCCATTAGCTCAATGTTAAGTGGGGAGCTTATGATTACATGATAGTCATCATTAGGAGTTATTTTTCCTTGTAGTGATACTAAGACCAGAAACAGGAAGTTACCTCCTGATATATTTTGGGCTCTGTGCAATAGGCTCCACACATAACTCCTAGTTAGTTGATAAAATACAGTCCTAAATATATATTGACCAACCAGGAAGATAGGAAATATATTCAAAGTTGAACCAATTCTTAGTCGTCAAAATGATTAAATACGTGTGATTTTTGCCATTTATCTTCAGAGGACTACAGCCACAGGCTATCTCCTAGCTGACCTGCAGTGCCCCACCCTCTCACCTTCTCTTCCTCACAACTGTTCAGCAACAACAAAAAGAACTTTAACAAAGACTTAACATTTTTTTTTACTACTATTGTGCATGCATTTAAAAACATCAAATGGACTTTTCTTCAAAAACATTTCCATCTTAAATTCAAGAGACTGAACTCTTTACGAATATTAGTACACAGCCAAACTTTCTGATGACTACATAACTCAATATAATAAATTGATCAATAAACATCATTTTTACTATTGTTACAAAAAGAGTAGAGAATTTTATCCTATAATATACTATCAGTATAGCCCGGCATTGCTTGGGTGTAACGAAATCTTTAAAACTAATCCATGATCCTGGAGCTCAGACTCAACTTAAAGAATATTTGTGTGAAGTTTGATGAGAATCGGATAAAAATTGTGGATTTGTATAAAGGGCATACAGACAGATAAACAGACACGCACACAAACATCTTGCCTTTTTTATATATATATATATATATATATATATATATATATATATATATTATCGATTTTCTTCACTATTGTAAGAACTGCAACTTTGAAACTTCTGAATATCGTTGATGTCTTTGTCTATGAGTTTATCAAATTTGATTAAAATCAGACCACTCCTTCTATAACCTGATTTTTTTCAGTTATCGATTTTCAGTATTTATCGGGGGTACCTCGACACAAAACCTAGCTAAGAACACTTGCAGACGCTTATAGTACAACTGTGTAAATTTTCAAGAAAATCAGTTCACCCGTTTCGGAGTCTATAGGTAACAGACACACACACACACACACACACACACACACAGACAAATTTCCATTTATAAATAAGTTTAGATTTTATCTTTTAATATATGTTAAGTATGATTTTCATCTTTAAAAGGGACATCTACATCCTAATGAAAATGCAGAAAATAAAATCTTTAAATATATCCATTAAAGCTGTAGCTACTTGATGTAATATCTCCAACACATTGCTCATAACTCAGATTGTTTGCAACTTTTGTAGATTAAGTCAAGTGTTGATAGAATAAAGTCTATATCCACTATTTATATTTTACTTTTATACAAGGTGTTCCTAAAATCTGGACACATAGGCAAAAATCGATGTGGCTTCAAAAAACTCCCTAAAATGTGACACAAGTAACATAAAGGTTCCATACACTGACTATAAACCCCTAATCAAGAACTATATTTTAAAGAAATGGCGAGAGACCTGGAACAACTGTCAAAACAACAAATTATTTAAAATCAAACCCGTCTTAAAGAAACAACTATCAGAACCCAGTAAATCACACAAAGAAGTGATTATATCCCGTATTCGAATAGGACATACACACATAATCCACTCTTATCTCCTAAAAAATGAAGAACCTCCTGAATGCATTGCATGTCAAGAACCCTATACAGTAAAACATATTCTACTCGACTGCAGTGACTTTACATATATCCGGCAATCCCTCTATAATGTTAACAACCTGAAAGATCTTTTCGAAAAAATAAACTTAAATACTATTTTAACCTTCCTCAAAAAGATCAAACTATACAACAAAATATAATCTAAGTAAAGATCCGAAGATCAAAAATAGATCTGACCCTCACCAGGAGGGAAAAATTTAAAAAGTTATGCAACTTGAAAGCAATGGAAAAGTTTAAAAAGCAAGATATCTTCCAAAATTCCGTAAAAATAATATGACCTTACCCAAAATCATTTGTTATGACCTTAAATGATCCCATATGGATTGATAGGTTGTTAAATCTCGAAACAAACAAACATAGGCAAAAATGCATATTTTCAAGAAATTAAATTTGAAAGAACATTTCATTGAATTAGAATATTAAAAAATATCTTCAATATAATTTTTCATCATTTGTGATTCAAAGGTTGATGCACTTTGCAAGATTCACATGAACTCAATGCAAATAACTCCACATTGTCATCAATTTTAGCACACTGACTCTTTGTGTTCAACCAAGTGTGTTACATCTTTGATTTTCATTCCAATTTCTCCTTTAGCACAGCCTCAGAAAAAGAAGTCGGTTCTTTCTTTCTTTTGACAAAATAAAAAGAATATAGTTAATGAGACTGTCACTGTGTCTGGACTTTAGGGACACTCTGTAGATTGTTTAAATACAGTATAACCCAGATATAAGATACCCTGGTATAAGAGAAACCCGGGTATAAGAGATATTTTCTCTGGTCCCAAATTAGAGCCTGTGGTAATATATATAAAATATACCAAACCCGGATATAAGATAAATTTTATCCGGTCATGACAATTCTCTTATATCAGGGTTACACTGTACTATTTTCATTTAATATGATAAGAATTTTTCATTTTATTTGTCAGTTCAGTTTTAAGTTATTTATTTTCTATATTTCATTCATTCTTGAGTATTTTTCTAACTTTCTAGGTTGCCAGAGTAGTTAATTTTTCGATGCTGTAATCTTCTGTGCATATACAGTCTGTGTTTGGAGACTGGCAAGTTTGATAAACACAGCCAGTTGGACTTGGTTTATTTGTATTTGAGATCAGAAAAAAAAAGAAAAAAATGTTCTTGTCATCAATTAGATTCCTTTTTTTCTCTTCTTTTTTCTTGCTCTTTTCTATTGTCTTCTCTCTCTCTCTCTCTCTCTCTCTCTCTCTCTCTCTCTCTCTCTCTCTCTCTCTTTTTCATTTTTATTCTTCCAATTTTTCACGTTATTTTTTCTCACGTTATTTTTTCTCTCATTTCTCTCTTGTTCCTTTCTATTGCTTTTTCCCTCTTACTTTTTGTTTTCCCTCTTCTTCCTTTTTGTTTTCTCTCCTCTTCCTTTTTGTTTTCCCTCTTCTTCCTTTTTGTTTTCCCTCTTCTTCCTTTTTGTTTTCTCTCTTCTTCCTTTTTGTTTTCTCTCTTCTTCCTTTTTGTTTTCTCTCTTCTTCCTTTTTGTTTTCCCTCTTCTTCCTTTTTGTTTTCCCTCTTCTTCCTTTTTGTTTTCTCTCTTCTTCCTTTTTGTTTTCTCTCTTCTTCCTTTTTGTTTTCTCTCTTCTTCCTTTTTGTTTTCTCTCTTCTTCCTTTTTGTTTTCTCTCTTCTTCCTTTTTGTTTTCTCTCTTCTTCCTTTTTGTTTTCCCTCTTCTCCCTTTCTTTAGTTTTGCCTTTTCTTCTCCCTTTCTTTAGTTTTGCCTCTTCTCCCTTTCTTTAGTTTTGCCTCTTCTCCCTTTCTTTAGTTTTGCCTCTTCTCCCTTTCTTTAGTTTTGCCTCTTCTCCCTTTCTTTAGTTTTGCCTCTTCTCCCTTTCTTTAGTTTTGCCTCTTCTCCCTTTCTTTAGTTTTGCCTCTTCTCCCTTTCTTTAGTTTTGCCTCTTCTCCCTTTCTTTAGTTTTGCCTCTTCTCCCTTTCTTTAGTTTTGCCTCTTCTCCCTTTCTTTAGTTTTGCCTCTTCTCCCTTTCTTTAGTTTTGCCTCTTCTCCCTTTCTTTAGTTTTGCCTCTTCTCCCTTTCTTTAGTTTTGCCTCTTCTCCCTTTCTTTTTTTTTTCTGTTTCTTGCTGTCCATTGGCTTTTGTTATTCTGTTTGCCTTGTCTTCTTGTTAACTTCAGAAACGCATGACTCATATCTATTTTACTCTGTTCTCCTATTAGTCATTTTGAATAGCCTAAAAACTAAAATGATGCACAGGAAGAGAAATATTGAAGTTGATACCCCTTGATCAGTCATGAAAGTGAATAAGACGGGTAGGAGTGATGATATGCTCTATAAGTCTCATCCATAATCCAGACACAACTTTTAGTCACTGGTAATGATTTATGTTATGAAATAATTAAAAATTAAGACTAATCTATAAGCAATCAATTTGCATGGACATGTATCTGTGAGATTTAAGAAAGGAAAAGGAAATAGATGTATAATGAAAGAAATCGGATGTTATTTCCAGTGAATCACTTCTTGATCAATTAATGTATATGCCTGTTCATCAGCAGGAAGACAATTTAATTGTCCTAGAAAGTTTGTATCGAAAGATAAACAAGAAGTTATAAATGCCATTGACTAATTGACATGGCTTCTGTATTTATAAAAAAGCTGTTTTGTTTTGATTTTTCATTTCCTTAGAATTTTATTTTTGTTTCTCTTAATCTCTGCCATGGTTTTATTCTAGACTAGCAGTATAGCCTGGCGTTGCTCGGGTGTAATAAAAGCTTTAAAACTAATCCGTGGTCCTGGAGCTCAGACTCTTTGGACGTTGGCATGAAAGACTAAAAGCAATAGTTGTTTCCAATTAAAGTGAAACCGTAGACTGAAAGAAAAAATGAATGGCTGTAAGTCAAATTTTGATTTCCTGGTATTTCAAATAAGTTTTTTTCGTCATAAACTGAATTTTGAAGGCTAAATAAGTCCTCTGAGTAAATGGTATCATGGCTGAGACTAAGAACTACAATTATACCTACTTAGAGCCAAACTCGAAGCAAAAACTAAAATAAAAGGGCTGAAAAAATACATACAGGCAGATAAACAGACACACACAAACATCTTGCCTTTTATATATATATATATATATATATATATATATATTATCGATTTTCTGCACTATTGTAGGAACTGCAACCTTGAAACTTCTGAATATCATTTCTTATGTCTTTGTCTATGAGTGTATCAAATTTGATTAAAATCGGACCACTCCTTCTATAACCCAATTTTTTATTTATTTTCGATATTTATCGGGGTACCTCGACACAAAACCTAGCTAAGAACACTCGCTGACGCTTACAGTACAACTGTGTAAATTTTCAAGAAAATCGATTCAGCCATTTCGGAGTCTATAGGTAACGGGCACACACACAAAGTTCTATTTATAAATATATATATATATACACACACACACACACACACACACAAATTCTCAGTACATCTCTATATTTATTATATACTTTTCAACCAATCATTAAACGTCTGTTTATAATCATGTTTTACAATTAAAAAAAAAACTTGATTAAAAGATTCATTTTTTTATGATTTATCATCCCTTTGCTTTTTATTTAAACCAAGGAAATATTTTTAGAATGTAAGAATTTTTGAGGTCCTCATGGTTTTTGTGATACAAGTTTTACTAATTAACCCATAGCTTGAGGGAGAAAAAGGTGGATTCGTTACTTTCCTAAGAGTGAATATAACAAACCCAGCAGGAATTGAAACTCTGCTCTCGGATTAACAATTCTGAAACATTATCCATTACACCACTCGCATATCCAAGCTTAGAGCACTCGACATCCCCAAATAGTACCCCATCTACATACTAACTAGACTTGATGCTGCTTAACTTTGGTGATCATTCAGGAACTTCTATTTCAACATGATGTGGCCATAAGCCATCATAAAAAGAAAAGAAAAAACAAAAAAAGAACACCTAATTTCTCCAAGTATTCGGTTTCTGAATACAAGTGCCACTCTATTAAAGAAGTGACAGTCAGTTCTTTCATTTAAAGAAAGAAAATTGACTCTTATCTTGTATCCTAAAATCAAATGAAAGCAGAAACTAAATGTCCATCTTGTTTTTTTTTTCTTTCTTTCTCACTTCCCACTCAAACACCGTTGTTTCCATCTCTGTGATTATTATTTATACACCCATCAGTTTAAAGTGCTGAATTATTCACTACTTGTCTTTGTACTTCATGAGGTTGCTTCTCAGAGAAACCTTGTTTACAAATAAAAATAGTAAATTATCTGTTCTGTGAAGAATCTTTGTACTTGCATCTTCCATTATCAGTTGACTAAATTTATCTTTATGAAAATTTCTTCTATGTGCCGTGTCCCTTCAGGACGTAGGTGATCATGGCCTTCTGCGTTTCACTATCCCTAGTGGCTCTTTGCACGCTTTCTTCTGTTTCCGCACCTAAACCCCACTCTGCCATCCACTTGCTCAAGCCCATCAAGTATGTTACGCATTGCTTTCCCCATCTCTGTTTTTCTCTGACCTGTGAGTATCAGATTCTCCAAGCCCTCCTTCCTCACTACATGTCCCAGGAACTTCAGCTGTCTTTTTCCTGATGTTAAGTATTAGTTCCTTTTTCACTTTCATCCTCTCAAAAACTTCATTGCTACTCATATGTTCGATCCTTCTGTAGAACCACATTAGTTAGAATAATACTCCTGCAGCTTCTTCTCTCGCACTTCCCGCCTGTGGAAATTGCTCCCATATTCTTGCTTTCTTGATGGCTACAACCTCCAGAAATTTAAATGCAATGTCAATACTCATCTATTAACCACTGGACTCTAACTCTCTCCCCACTCCCATATATCCTTCCCTTTCTTTCTCTCCACCTATGTATCTGTCATTGCACCTGCATTCTCAGCTTTCTATTGCTCCTTTCTAACTAGTTTGTACTCCTCACTCTTTTCTAATTAATCTTTTTACAGTCATGTAGCCCCCAGTGGCATTTCTGCCTTGCTCGGGGTGAAATGATTAAAAAAAAATAAAACACCACAGTAGGAATACATTTAGTCTATGAAAGTCATAAAACCTGAAGTATATTATTGATGCTAAAATATAAACGATTTATTATAACATACAATATAAGACAAAAGGTTTGCACATTGCACTCAGGATTTCAAATCGCTTAAAAATTGAAGCTTGAATGGCTTTTTCAGAATTAATTTATTTGCTCTGTTCACTATTTATGGTATTTTTAATAAGAATGTTTCCTATTTAAAATTGGGTTCCCAGTTTCTTCTAAAGTATTTTTATTCTCTTTGACCACCAGTAGCTACTAAGTCTTAGTGGCATTATCCCCTTGCTTGGGATAAATTGAAAAAAATAAAATAAAAATAAGAAATATAAGTTTCTTAAAAGTCATTATTTATCTTTTTTACTTTTTTTTTTTTCTATTTTGAACCATTTTTCTGGATTCCAGTGAATATTTGAACATAAATTGAGTACTTTTTTGCCTTTTATCAAATAGTTTTTTGTTTTTTTTTTAGATATGTATATTATATATGGATGCATGTTGTGGTACAATGGATATTGGCTTGGAATAAGAAATCAGGGAGCCAAGTTTGAATTCCAGTTGAATTCTCTGCATTCACTTACATGCAAATACCCTTGGGAAAGGTATTAATCTATCTCTTCCCTCCAGTTATGGGTTAAATAACAGGACAGATTGGGTTCTATAGCCTTGGCTGGCAATCAGTCTACCACAGAAAGTAATGGCAACCTCATCATCATCATTTATCCATCACACCCAGTTGGTGCATAGGGCAGCAACTTTTTGTTGCTGTTTCTGTAACAAACTGTTTTTTTACGATGCAGGGTTGTTAGCCCTGCGCCCAACCCCCAAACCTGGAGGACCGGTGGACCATTCTTGGTCCTTACGTTTACAGCACCTGGTATTCCCAAATGGTCACCCATTTAAGTACTGACCAGGCTCGATGTTGCTTAACTTCGGTGATTGGACGGGAACCAGTGTATTCAACACGATATAGCTGTAGACAACGGCAACCTACTGCGGGATAATCTTCTGCCCAATCAGTCATATCTCTTTCCAGACATGATCGTTTAATCACGTATAACACTTAACTGACTGATATTATACATATTTTTTGAGATAGATCAAAAGGAAGCACTATTTTCTTGCTGACTTGATTTTGTTTTTTTGTTTTTTTTAATTTAGTTTTGAGATTTAAAGATGTTATGATAAGATTTAAACATGCCTGCTTGACAAAATTCATTAAGAATCTACTGATATATCACTGAAGAAACTGAAAACAAGAAAACATAATTTAATTATATAGATAATTCTCATATCATGAGTCGAGCCTGTAAGCAATGATGAGGTCTTGGAAATGATGGAAACGAAAAGGAAATTAATACTGAGTATCAAGAAGAGACAGCTGAAGTTCCTAGGACATGCAATGAGGAAGGAGGGCTTCTAGAACGTGATACTAACAGGCCAGATAGAGGGGAAAAGAGACAGAGGTAAGCACAGATAACATATTTGAAGGACCTAGTCAGGTGGATGATGGAACGAGGATTGTGTGGTGTAACAGGAGGTGGTGTGCTAAGAGCAACCAGAGATAAGGAGACATGGAAAGCCATAATCACCTACGTCCTGAAGAAGAGACAAGGCACATAAAAGAAGATAATTCTCATTGTATATATATATTTGTTATATATTTGTTATATATATATAATATATTTGTTATATATATATTTTGCAACCGATCATTAAACATCTGTTTAGAATCATGTTTCCTGCTTAGTGGGTTAGATAATTACATATATAATTGCAAAAGTGCAGATTCTGAATGCTGATTTTCAAGGCAAAAACATTAGGCTCTGTTTGAATATTGTATTACCACGACAACCAGGCATTGATATATGAAAATAAATTTAGTTCTGGTTTTCTGTTAATGAGTCTGACTTCAACAACACTTCATCTTTAAATAATTGTCGCTCCTTATTTCATTCTAAATAATTGTCTCTCTTCTCTCTCTTTCCCTCTGCTTTCTTACAGATGACCAACCGAGATACTGCTTCTACCACCACCCAGCACGCTGGAAGTGCTGGCGGTGACCCGGCCTACGCAAGGCCCCACAAGAATAGGAGCCCCGTCGGGGCAGCCACACCAGCCTCTGCGGTCAATATGGGTAGTGGAGGCGCCGCAGCCCATGGAGACCAATTGGACAGCATGTTGGGCAGTTTACAATCTGATATGAACCGACAGGGAGTGAGTACCAAGACGAAAGGACTGTGTGCTGCTTGTAACAAACCCGTTGTTAGTCAGGTAAGCAGTAATTTATTTTATTGTAAAAGATGATTCTCTATCATATGCTGTCTGCATGGGTGTATGTAAGATTTGTATCATTAAATCATTATATAAAAAAAAATTCTTATCTGAAAGTATTTTCTGGCTTTAAATAACCTACAAAGGGTTGATTAAGCCATGGAAAATGACTGAATGAATGTAACACTCAATCAATAAAGCCTGGTCAGTACACAGGTATGTTATTAGATTTATTTACATTCTCTGGAATATAAATGTATAGAAACTGTAGTGAACACAAAGTGAGAGATCAGTTTATTTACTGATTGTAATGTAGAATTAATCCCCACTTTATGTTCGTATCATAATTTCTTGTTTGTTGATATTTCTGAGATGAAGTAGTATTTACACTAGTTACAATAATCAGACTACTGTCCTCATCTTCGTTGCCATTTTTACAACGTTTTCGCCATTATATACCCCAGCCTTCTTCAGGAATTTTGAACTGAAACCCTTTATTACGATCACTAAGGTATATCATTCTCATTCCTTGTGCGAAGCCACTACTATTAGTTATGAGTTATCTCCCTCCTTAAGTTATCTCTCTCCTTTACGTAGTTTCCAGTAGTGTTTTCTCTTATTTCAACTTCATCCCAGAGGGGGCGGTGGTCCCCTTTCTCCCTCCATATATGGTCAGCTGTGGGTATAGACATTGGTTAGTTCCAGTGATTTGACCCAGAGAGTTGTGAGTTCAATATCAGGCTACAGAAGTCGTGAACAAATAACTTAGAAAGTTGGGATAAAGGGAGATAACTACTTTATGGTAGTTGGAAAGTGACAGAAGTCGAGATAACAGATCAATTATCTTAAAACTGTTAAAATTACATTAAATACTTAATTAAATAAATAATAATTATTAAATTAATTTAAATAAAAATTACAAAAAAAAACTTCTCTAAACATTTTTTTCTTTTAAAATTTATTGTATCCAAGAATATTAGAATTAAACTTCAGGTAAATTTCTAGATTTGTTGTCATTTGGTTATTTAGATTAAAATGCTGTAATCTGATTGCTTTCTCTGTTTGTGGATTTATCAAATTATCTGATTTGAGGAAGAATGAAATCTCTTAATTTTGATCGATGTCACATTATTATTTATTCATTCATTCTATTGTCTCCACAGATGATTACTGCTCTGGGCAAAGTTTGGCATGTGGAACACTTCACATGTGCTCATTGCAAGATGACCCTCGGAACTATGAGTTTCTATGAGCGAGAAGGCAAGGCCTACTGTGAACAAGACTACCACTGCCTCTTTGCCCCACGCTGTGCCTACTGCAGTGGGCCCATTACTGATGTAAGTAAATCTGAAAGTGCACCCCCCCCCACACACACACACATACATGAAAGAAGAAAAAACTTTTCTTCATCCAATAATGAAAAAAGAAAAGAAAACTTTTCTTTATCCAATAATATCCTTATCCAATGTGCTTCATTCAATAAAAAAACTTTAGGGTAAATTTGAAGTTCTTCAGGACAAAACGTGTTGGTAAAGAAAAATTGTGCTTTTGTCTATTGTTTATACAGATTTATCTTATTTATATCTGAATTTTTAGATATCCTCTGATGAGTGGACTGAGTGATTACTAGAGTCTATATACAAAACACAAGAATCAGAATGCTGAATATAACACAAATTAGCTAAGTGACATATATATATATATATATATATATATATATTAGTCATCCACATACAAGCCTGTTTCACTGTACACAGCTCATCAGTGTGACTAGACGCATCCACTTGCTTCTGGCCGGGATCAAAACTCGACCAATTTGGTGTCAGTCGGAGTCATTACTCCCTAAGCCATCGACATATGGAATCAGAGAAGGGAAATTTTAACGTGTTGTATATAAGCAGTGTATGCACACGCCAGTCACCAAGAGAACTCAATTCATTTCTGAAGAGTCACACATATAGCAGAAGTGGAAACTGTTTTCAAAATTTTCTTCTCCAGAGAGCTCAATCATAATGAGAGCATAAAATATATAGTAATGAACCTAATCATAGTAAGGCAACACTAATAATAACAGACTAAACTTTCCGAAAATAGTGCTAACTTAACAGTAATTTAAACCGTCTTGTAACCCAGCGAGAACTACCTCGTGGGTTAAATAATGGGAGGAGAAAAAAAAGAAACTTTTCATTTAAGTGTAATGTAAGCCTCCAAAAGCGAGTTCGTAGTATGTCCAATGTAGATATTATTTAGTTTGTTAGAGATACATTCTCGAAAGGGGTATTTGAATTTATAAACTACATTGTTTCTTTGCAAATCGCTAACGGTGGGGGAGCAGTTATTGTGGACGATTGAGTTGGATCCACAACATCCAAATGAAAATTCTAACATATTCCGACATTTAAAACACCACGGCTCTCAACACACACTTAGGAAAACACTTGTTGAAAATACATATATACTTAGACAAGAAAATAATAAACGAAAACTTAAAATTCTAGAAGCTATCTACATCAAACAGTTTAAACCTAGCTTAAATAAAATAAATTTCAACACCTCCACTAACATACTCCAATGCCTATAATCGACGAGAGAGGTCATAGTTACTATACTTACCCCCTACACCCATAGTAGTAGCAGTTCCCAGACCAATCCCCTCATGCCACTATACTCTCATTTGACCAAAAACCTACTACCACCATTTCGTTCTTGGTCTGCGGCCATCTGCGACACAAAAAAATGGACCTATTTAATTTTCTCTGTATAAGTCCACTCTGTTAATAATTTAAATGTTCTATGTTCACTGTATATTAAATGTTCATCTTTTGATAATGGCTTATGTAAGCCGAAAGCTCAGACCTGATAAAAAAAATCAACAATTACTGCGATTTCTTGTCGTCTTTTCATGACAACACTATCAAGCTAATCAGATCATACGAAAGGATCTTACACAAAATAAATAGACAGAACTTGTCTATATTATTCAATGAAACTTGTATTAATGAAAAAATGCTGCCAAAATACACTATATATATATATATATATATATATATATATATATATATATATATATTTTGGTCTTTAAAAAAATCTCTGAAGAACTTTGTTAAAGTGAAACATGTTAGATTAAAGACGCTTTTTGCTACCTGTTCTTTACTTATTCTATTCATCTTGTCGGATTTCAATCCATATATTCAACTTATATATAGTGCTGAGTTGTGATAATGTTCAGTGCCAAGATTGTTTTTTTTTTTTTTTTTTTTTTTTCAGTAGTTTTACTAATAAAAAAAGTATTTTGGTAAGCAGTTTTTTTTGTTTTTTTTTCTTAGTGCTAAATATCGAAGTGAAAATAGAGCATTGATAGGTTTAATGCAAAAAATTTGTCAGTTTAACTGAACAGGTTCATGAGGACACCATTATGAGGTTATCACTCTCTAGCCCTAATGAGTGAAGACATCATAATGATGTTTTCATGAAACTTCGAAGTCACCATGAACCTGCTCAGTTAAAGTGACAAATACTTTGCATTAAATCTCTCTCTCACACGCACACGCATCTATATATCTATCTATCTCTCTCTCTCTCTCTCTCTCTCTATCTCTCTCTATATATATATATATGCTTTTCTCACATTGCACAACAGATAATTTAGAAATGATCCACAACTTTACTAAACTGATAGAAAAAAAATAATGCTATGTTTTTTTGTTTTTTTTTCTCTATCAGTTTAGTAAAGTTGTGGATCATTTCTAATATATATATATATATATATATATATATATATATATATATATAGGCTCTGTATTCTTAATACATTGAGCTCTCTGCCTGCATCACTTTTTAATGTTAAAAATTTTTAATATTGATTAGGATCAGGTTCCTGGAATTTACCTTCCTACTCTTCCACTTTGGATTAAAGAAAAACAAAAATATATATATTTAATGAATGTTTAGGTAGCAAATAATTTTCTAAACATATGCTGTTAAATATAAGAGACAATGAATGTCTATTATGTTTAATCATGAGCCGTTCTAAACGTCGCATTTTGGCTTTAATTTCAGTTGAAAATAAAGACAAAAATTCTCCAACATTTGGATAATTTTTTAATTTGGTTCTAAGCTTTCAGCTCACATGAGCCATCTTCAGAGAGGTTATTAAGACAGTAATACAGTAACATCCACCATCACCGACGATTTTATTTTGTGTTGACATAAAACTCCGCTAGGCAATGGCAATAGTTACCAAAAATAACAAACACAGTTCAGAAATTTGCAATGCGGTTCTATGACATCACACCGCGTGATAGCGCGAAATGACAACAGAACCATGTGTTCAAATGCAATGTAATGTGTTATGACCAGATTTAAAGGTGATTTTATTAATTGTGGATTGTTTGGATTTAATGTACATGGCCTCCAATATCTGAAGGTTATTTTTAGTGTGTGTCACTTATATTTAACAGTATATGTTTAGGATATATATATATATATATATATATATATATATATATATATAATATTCATTATTATAATTGGTCAGATTCAAATTAGACCAGTAAACATTTGTATCATTATTTGTATTTGTATCCTTATTATTGTAAACATTTTCAACTCACTTGGCAATGTTAAAAAAATTACATGAATTAAGTACAATGTGATATTTATAATTTACATTTTACAATGATTATTTCCCATTTTATAAAGAAATAAATTTCAAAAGAAATCAAATCAAACACTTTATTTTTATCACTGGGGTACATTTAAACGACAATTTATCCATCGCACACACTCTCTCTCTCTCTCTCTCCCCCCTCTCTCCGTGTAATTCATTTATTCAATAACTCTCTCTTTCAATATATAAATATTCAAAAAATTAATTTTTCTCTGTAAATTCAATATATATATATATATATATATATATATATATATATATTGCTATTGTTCTCGTTCCGTGAGCTATGCCACTTCAGGATGCCCTTTTTTCCGCAGGGGAGGGGGGTTTATATAGTATGAGTTGTGATTTATTTTAAACATTTGATTCCTCCACTATATTCTTAATTATTTTTAATACTTTTTTTTTTTAGAAATGTGTGACTGCCTTGGATAAGACGTGGCACCCAGAACATTTCTTCTGTGGATTTTGCGGCTGCAACTTTGGTGATCAAGGATTCCATGAACGGGATGGACAAGCATACTGCAGGTCAGTTCAGTCAGTCAGTTAAACGCCATATGTGATACGCACTTGGACGATCATGTCTTGAAAGAGACATGACTGATTGGGCAGAAGATTTTCTCGCAATAGGTTGCTATTACCTTCTGTGGTAGACTGATTTGCCAACCAAGTCTATAGAACCTAGTCTGTTCTACTATTTAACTCATAGCTCGAGGGAGAAGAGACGAACTGATATCTTTTCCAAGCGTATTTCCATGTAAGTGCATGCAATGAATTCAACTGGAATTCGAACTTAGCTCTCTGATTTCTCGTTCCACTGTACCACAATCCTGCCTGATACTGATCTTGAACTACAATTTTAAATTGTTTCATGCTACTAGGGTAGAGAAATTAGGTCACTTACATAATGTGAGGAGGCATGGCGAATTAATAGATAGTGGCTCAGATTGTAGAATCGGAGAGCCGAGTTTGAAATCTAGTACAGTTCATTACATTCACTTACCCTTGGGAAAGGCATGAATCCAACTCTTCTTTCATTCTTATTATTATTATGTGTGCTTATCAGGAGGCATGGTAGAGTAACAGATAGCAGCTTGGATTGAGGAACTGGAGATCGGAGTTTGAAATCCAGTCAAGTTCATTACATTCACTTATGTACTAATACTCTTGGAAACGGTATTAATCCATTTCTTCTCTTCCCCACCCCCAGCTGTTGGTAAATAGTAGGACAGACTGGGTCCTATAGCCTTGATAGCAATCTGTCCAGTACAACAATTATGAATTGAGCTATGTGGTAAGCATGGCTACACTCCTGAAGATCTACTTAATCAGGGAAGAGGTTTTCCAACAGGAGTGAGAATGCCCTGGATTTGGACGTTGTGCACTTTCAGCGAACCTGGGAAGAATACATAATTCTATATCAGTAATTTTTGTATTAATTTCTGGCCATCTTACAAATCTATAGCAAAATCATTAGTAATACATTTACATGTATATATTGAACTTATTCTATCACTAATGCTTGCCTTAATTCCTGACAATGGACAATACCTTGTTTCATTTCTTTTTCTTTTCTCTTTTCTCTTCTTTTCCTTTTCTTTTTTAATGTATTAAGAGAGCTGAGTTTGAATTCATTTTATTCATTTACGCACAGATACTCTTGGGGAAAGTATTAATCTGGTTCTTCTCCCTCCATCTATGTGTTAAATAGCAAGACAGATTGGCTTCTATAGCTTTGGTTGGAAATCAGTCTTCCACAGAGAGAAGTGGCAATCTACTGTGCGAAAATCTTCTGCCTAGCCTGTCATGGATTGAAAGAGACATGATCGACCAAGCGTGTATCATGTATGACACTTAAACTGATATACAGATTTAGTGTCAAAATTTACAAAAACACATTTTAGGTAAAAAATGACAAAATTTGGTATATAATTAAACTCTCTTCTCTACTACCGGAAATAGTTTGTTAATGCATAAAATAACTGAAACTAAATCGTAATAGTAGTAAAGTAAGTGGTAGAAAAATTGGGATTAGTATATTTATAAGATCAAAATCCAAGTTTTTCGCACACTTATTGAACCAATCTTACTCTCTGGATCTGAAACTTGGACTCTTTCAGCAAAACAACAGCGCTGTTTAGATGGATGTTATACTCGTCTTCTCAAAAGAGTACTTGATCCTACATGGCGAAAGCACCCAACTCTAGAAATGATATATGGTTACCTACCAAGAGTATCAACCTTAGTTCAAAAGAGACGTGTCCAGTTTGCTGGGCATTGCGCACGTGCCACAGATGCACCCATCATCTCACGATCGATCTTGTAAATTAACTTTTCCAGACAGGTTACATAGAGATACATCTATCGCCAAGGAAGACCTTACAGGAGCTATGACAAATAGGGAATACTGGAAGGGTGTAGTGAGTTCTATCTCGGTCAAGGCCACATGATGATGATGATATTTATACCTGGTTGGCAACTAAGTTCCCACCGTTTTTTTTTTAATTAAAATTTTTAAAAGGCTTAATAAAAACAATAATTAATCAATCAATAATGTATTTGCTCTTATTGTTTATAACTTCTTTCCAATTTCCAACAAGATTTTCAATACCTCATTGGTAGAAATTGCTCGATTTTGACTTGAAAAATCAATCCAACCAGGCTCTCAATTTTGCATCAGTATTGAACAAAACTCCACGCATAGTGTTTGAAAGAAATCAAAAAAGGTGGAAATTTGTTGGTACCAAATCGGGAGAGTACCAATCACGAGCAGTTCTTTTAGCTGTAACACCCTCTTCATACACAGCACAAATGTCACAGGCAGCTTTTGTGGCTTTAGAACCTTGATTAAAAGCAAAATGTTATAGTGGAACATCCTAGCATACCCCATGATGGAATGATCTAGTCTATAAAGGACAGTAACAAGCTGGACTAGGGCGAACAGAGAAGCATACATCATAGGCGAAGGCATTATCTACTTGATAGATTATTCAGCTCCTATTCGTTGATTGCTATTGTATTCCTTATGGTTTATTGTACCTTCATATGATATATCCCTGCTACCTATTTCCCGTGTTAAGTATCATTCTTACATTTATTTTTCACTGTTATTCCTTCCGGGATATATCACAAAAAGGTGGTGTCAAAAATGCTCTTTTTTTTTTTTTTTAAACTTGACATTCCATTTTAATGATCTGAAAACAAACAAAATTTAACTAAAAAAAATAAAATAAATTAGATTCCAAAATAATTCAAAAATTGATTTCTCAAGAAAAATAGATTTAAAAATTTAAAAACCGGTGGGAAACCAAATAGTTTGTGTAGCAACTAAGGCTGTTTTTTTAAAAAAAAAAAGTCTACCAATGTATTTAATTACAAAGACTGCATGACTTTTTAAAAGTAAACTGCTGCTACTTTGTGCTATGTCCCTTCAAGATGTAGGTGATCATGGCTCTTCACAACTTCTTGTCCCTTGTAGCTCTAATAGATTTTATCTTCCTGTTATTTCTCCTAAGCCTTGTCTCAACATCCTTTTACTCAAACTTAAGCTCACTAAGTGAGTTATGTATTGTTTTTCTGTCTCTCCCATCTTCAATCTGCCCTATGAGTATCAGATTTTCCAAACTGTCTTTCCTCATTATGTTCTCCAGAAACCACAATTGTCTCTTCTTGATGTTAAGTATAAGTTTTCTTCTTTTCATTTTCTCTCAAACTTCATCGTTACTCACATGTTTGATCCATGGTATCCTCAGCATCCTTCTGTAGAACTACATTTCTGTTGCTTCAAGTCTCTTCATTTTTCAGTAGATTGTCTAGCACTCACTACCATAGAAGAGGACAGATACCACAAAGTTATCAATATCAAGAGATAAGACATTAATAGGGACAAATGAAATAACATTTAAAACAATTTTCAATTTCATTGAGTTTGTTGCAGATATACACTACCAGCCATAATTATTAGGCCACCCCAATGTTTAAAAAAAATGATGTATTTCATACTATCTTTTAGTATTAATTGCCAAGGGAATAATTGTAAATGAAAATAGAATGGTTCTTTTGTTAACACTGCACAATAACATGTGCATCAAATTAATTTATAAATATTTAATATTTACCTATATTGCAGTTTCATCAATGAAAGAATGAAGACAATTTAGGGTGATTTGGACGAGTTCATCTTTGCTTCTATGCCTTGTAAAATCTTTCAAAGTAATAATAACAAAAAAACTATTCTATTTTCATTTAGAATTATCCACTTAAAAATAGTATGAAATACATCATTTCTTTTAAAATAAAAAACTGAGGTGGCCTAATAATTACGGCAGGTATTGTATATTTTCAGTTTTATTGGCTATTAAATTTTCAAATTAACCACAATGTCTCTAAGTAGTAAGGCTAACAGTCATATCTTGTTGAAACACTGGTTCTTGTGCAATCACCAAAGTTAAACAACATCAATTCTAGTCGGTACCAAGATGGGCATATCAATTAAGGATGCTTAGATATGCAGGTAGCATAACGAATAACAGCTCGAATTTATAAATCGCAAAGCCGAGTATCAATTCCATTTGGGTTCATTATATTTACTTGCACACTAATGCCCTTTGGAGAAGGTTTTAATCCACTGCTTCACCTCACCACCCACCAAGCTATGGCTTAATTAGTAAGATTTGTGTTAGTAAATAATTATCTCTCAAAAATTCTTACAATCTAAAATTATTTTCTATAACTTACTAAGCCTAGTTTTTATGCATGTATGTTTTTTATTCTGAACACAGTAAGCACATTGTTGCACAAATATAAAAGCATTATCCACTTGCAAAAATATGTTTAAAAATAATGGAAGCATTATTCATAAAAAAGGAAAAAATCCGACACTCAGAAATATCAACTATGAACATGGCAACAATGTGTTTACCGTGTTCGGAATATAAAACATGCACAGGACTCTACACATACGTAAACACTACGCATATTCAGTTACACGTAAAATAAGATTCATTCTTAATAATGGCTAAAAGTGTAGCCAAAAGCGCTTGGAAAAACAAAACATTTGAACAATTTTTCTATAATTTATGTTCTGCAAAGAAAAAATTATAAGATCACAAAAAATTATATAAAAAATTTAACCACAGTACTTTGTCTGTCATTGTTAATAAAACCTGCATATATATATATATATATAGAGAGAGAGAGAGTCATCCACAGACAGATCTGTTTCGCTGTATCACAGCTCATCAGTACAGTTAGACTCTGATTGCTTTTAACGCAGGATTGAAACCCGACTGAAATTGCATCAGTCGGCAATTCTACCTCTTATATAATGCACACTCACACCCAAAAATTTAGCAACCTTTTTATTGGGTGAGCTTTTAAAAAAAACAATCCTCATCTCTAAGATTCTGCCCAAAATTTTGAGTAATTTTCTTCTGAAATAAATATATCTATATTAATGATTTATTTCTTCCAATTACTTCAAAGTTGTCTTTTTCAACATATCTACAAAAATCTCCCAAAATTTATAATACCTTTAGTTTAAAATCCCTGAACGTTTTTTTTTTTGTTTTTTTGTAATATCTCACCTTTACAGACGGTTTTAAACTGCTTTTTTTTATCTGATTGTAGGGAGGACTTCCTGAAGATGTTTGCACCAAAGTGTGGTGGCTGTGGTCAACCAATAAATGATAGTTATATCTCCGCTTTAAACAGACATTGGCACCCTGAGTGTTTTGTCTGCTGGGTATGTACCCCTTTTGTCTTTGTCTTTTTTTTTTTTTTACTTTTCTCTCTTTCCTCCTTTTTTTCCCTTCTTTCTTCTTTTTTCACATTTTTTTCTTTCTCTCTTTTCTTTTAATTTCTTTTATTTTTATTTTTATTTTTTTTCGCAACTAAAATTCATATGTTACCTTTACTCTCTCTGTTGGATTCTTACCATAGAGCCATTAGTTTGAACTATATGAAAAAAAATTGTCTTGAAAGTAATTCTTTAAAATTCAATCCTCAAATGATCATTTTTAAAGACCTTTCAAATATACTAGATATTTTGTCATGAAGTATAAGCATTTTTAATACACAAACAACATATAAATAAACCCTTATTGTGCTGCTCTGGTTTTAAATTTGACACAGTAAACTGCATCTGGCAACAAGGCCTGTGATTGGGAGGTTGTGAGGAGCTTGGAACCGCCTCTTAATTGCTGTTGTTTCCATGTCCACTTTGACACGGAGTGCTAGCACCTGTTAGGGTCCTAGCTATGGGCAAATAGTAACCCCCAAACTGTGGTCAAAACACTATGAAAGTACAATAGACTTTTATAGAAAAATATACATAAAAATAGACTTTTAGAGAAAAATATAGTTTTGAAGGGGAAAAAATATCAGCAAAACATTTTTGAATGCAAAACTAAAAGGCATCTTCAGTTTTCTAAAATAAAAATTTTAATCAAAATCTGACTAAATCAAACTTCTCCCTATAACCAAACATTAAAAAAATACTTTAAAACCCCACCTTTTCTGGCATTAAATAACCCACAGAGGTTGATATGCTGTTAAACAAAGCCCAAACTTAAATTTGACACATATTTATTGACACACTTATATATGCATATTTTATCACTAATATTGAAAACAAAAAAAATATCATGTCTATTATTGGTAACCATGACTCTCTACAAATTTTTATTTTATTTTTTCTGAATTATGATGCATTCTTGTGAAGGATTCTGGAGTGGCTTCTCGACAGTTTAGAATTCTGAGTTTTCCTTCTAATAGACTGGTTACCACCCAAGGCTAGAGCCCAGTCTACTCCACTATTTAACTCTTAGCTGGAAGGAGAAAAGATAGAATAATGTCTCTCAAGTAGCATCAGTGCAAAGGTAAACAGAAGACCAGTTCAGAATTTGATCTCAGCACAAAGATTCCACTTTTCATGGTAATATCATTGCACCTCACTCACATCCATTTTATTCCGTATTAAGTGTTGCAAAATATTCATTCACTTTCAATAAAAATAATGAAACTGGGCCTATGTAAGGCAAATCCCCTTGGGTGTACATGCATCACATGGTATATTTGTTGACTACTTGGCAAGTATAAACAATCTTTAAAACTTCATTCCAGTTGCATTCATTGCCTTTCAATATAAATAACGAAACTGGGCTTAAAGAAGTTAAGATAATTGTGTGCCCATTTTTTTTTTTATAATCATTTCACCCCAAGCAAGGCAGGACTACCACTTGTGCACAGGAGGTTACAGTGAGAGAGAAAAAAAAACAAGGTACAGGAGATGTCAAAGAAATAAGAGATGGATGATAATCAAGTAGATAGATGATAATTGACATTGTATTTAAACTTTTGGAGATTGTAGCTATAGTGGCAGTGAAATGCCTTGCTTGGGGTGAAACAATTTAAAAAAAAAAAAGGAAGAATATTAAGAGCAACAAGAGACAGGGGCAAGTGGAGGCCCATGATCATTGAACAAATGGATAGTGAAGCAGGGTTTAGGAGAGATACCAAGAGGAGAAATATTAAGAGCAACAAGAGACAGGGGCAAGTGGAGGCCCATGATTGCTATGTCCTGAAAGGACAAGTATGTGAAGATGATGTGCTGTTTTCTTTCAGGAAGTGGATGATCTAGTCTACCACAACTTCTAATGAGTGTTTTTCTCTTTACTATCCCCCTTCCTGTTGTACCATTTACCATATTTTGCCATGTCGCTTAGACTCTACCAAGTTCCGCCATGTCGCTTAGACTCTACCAAGTTCCGCCATGTCGCTTAGACTCTGGCCTGCTCCGCCATGTCTCTTAGACTCTGGCCTGCTCCGCCATGTCGCTTAGACTCTGGCCTGCTCCGCCATGTCGCTTAGACTCTGGCCTGCTCCGCCATGTCGCTTAGACTCTGGCCTGCTCCGCCATGTCGCTTAGACTCTGGCCTGCTCCGCCATGTCGCTTAGACTCTGGCCTGCTCCGCCATGTCGCTTAGACTCTGGCCTGCTCCGCCATGTCGCTTAGACTCTGGCCTGCTCCGCCATGTCGCTTAGACTCTGGCCTGCTCCGCCATGTCGCTTAGACTCTGGCCTGCTCCGCCATGTCGCTTAGACTCTGGCCTGCTCCGCCATGTCGCTTAGACTCTGGCCTGCTCCGCCATGTCGCTTAGACTCTGGCCTGCTCCGCCATGTCGCTTAGACTCTGGCCTGCTCCGCCATGTCGCTTAGACTCTGGCCTGCTCCGCCATGTCGCTTAGACTCTGGCCTGCTCCGCCATGTCGCTTAGACTCCTGGCCTGCCTCCGCCATGTCGCTTAGACTCTGGCCTGCTCCGCCATGTCGCTTAGACTCTGGCCTGCTCCGCCATGTCGCTTAGACTCTGGCCTGCTCCGCCATGTCGCTTAGACTCTGGCCTGCTCCGCCATGTCGCTTAGACTCTGGCCTGCTCCGCCATGTCGCTTAGACTCTGGCCTGCTCCGCCATGTCGCTTAGACTCCTGGCCTGCTCCGCCATGTCCGCTTAGACTCTGGCCTGCTCCGCCATGTCGCTTAGACTCTGGCCTGCTCCGCCATGTCGCTTAGACTCTGGCCTGCTCCGCCATGTCGCTTAGACTCTGGCCTGCTCCGCCATGTCGCTTAGACTCTGGCCTGCTCCGCCATGTCGCTTAGACTCTGGCCTGCTCCGCCATGTCGCTTAGACTCTGGCCTGCTCCGCCATGTCGCTTAGACTCTGGCCTGCTCCGCCATGTCGCTTAGACTCTGGCCTGCTCCGCCATGTCGCTTAGACTCTGGCCTGCTCCGCCATGTCGCTTAGACTCTACCATGTTCTACCATTTACACTCATTGGATAGCTACTTTCCTCTGTTCCGTTTGCATTTAATATGCCTTGAGAGTGTGAAATTCTCCAGGTTTTCTTTCTCTGTGTCTCAGAAATCTCGACTCTTGTGACTTAACAGCCAACTAACGCTATCTCTCAATAAAAATCATCAGAGAAAGAAAGGAAACTACTCCTCTATCTTTCCCAAAGACAATCATGGCATTACATGATATAAATACTTTTACAACACTGACCAATTTTATGACACTTCAGAAATCATGTACTTCAAGAAATTCATAGCTGTAAGCTGAAGGCGCAAATGGATTTCTAGGGGGTTGTTTATGCTTGCCCATTGATCAGTGTATACAACATGGTTTGCACATGCAATACTAGGATTTAAAGACAAATGATGTGATTAAATAGTCACACACATTTCTTTTTAAATGCCATGTCCTTTCAGAATATAGTCAATCATGGCTTTCCACAGATTCTGTTTCTTTCTTATCTTTGAATTGTCATATTTTGTTGGGAAATACAATGGAGTGGCTTTCAATTTCCTTTGCCACAGTTTAGAATTCAGAGTTTTACTTCTCATAGAATGGTTGTCAGTGAAGGCTGTAAAGCAATCTTTACCCTGCTGTTTAATCTATAACTGAAGAAGGAGGAAGAAGAGATGGATTATTTTCTTCCTCAATAGTTATTTGTATGAAAATGAATGCAACAGACTAAGTGGAAATTGGAACTTGGCTTGTGGATTTCAGTTTCTGAGCCAATGACCAGCAGACCAGATGTTCTACAATTCATATGTGATTATATAAAATAAAAGGGAGGCAACTCATATTTGCAACCCAACACTACAGATATTTTGTCTAGTTCTACTAAAAAAAAAAATGATTAAGACAAATTTAAAATTCAACATTTCTAGCATTATGCCATTTGTAAAAACAACTTGCCGCCAGTGTGTTGGAAGGTCAGGATTCACTTTAAAGAGTTTGTGAAATATGACTGTATGAATTAAAGATACAGTTTTTTTTTTGTTTTTTTTTTAATATGGAAAAATCCAAAATTAATGGTGAATAGCACAAGCAACACCGGTACCAGCGTCACCATGGACAGCAAATCACTCGAGGAATTCAGAGTTTTACTTCTCATAGAATGGTTGTCAATAAAGGGTGTAGAGTAATCTCTACTCTGCTGGTCAAAACTGGGGAAGGAAGAAGAGATGTTACCAATTATTAATTAATTTCTCTTATTGAAAATTATTTTTCAGTCAACATTTGGGTATTAAAAATATCTGTTCTGTTTTCTATTCTTTTGTATTTATATTCTCTGTTTGTCTCTTTTAGGACTGTCAAAGACCATTTGGTAACATGAGCTTCTTTGATCACGATGGCCTTCCCTATTGTGAGCAGCATTACCATGCCAAGCGTGGTTCATTGTGTGCTGATTGTCAGCAACCAATAACTGGGCCCAGCATCATTGCAATGGGACGCAAGTTCCATCCGAAACACTTCACGTGTGCCTTCTGCCTAAAGCAGCTCAACAATGTCACTTTCAAAGAGCAAAACAACAAGCCTTACTGTCACCCTTGCTTCAGCAAGCTGTTTGCAGGAACTAAGATGATGGATTAAATCATCAGAAAGACAGTTATTTTTTTTTTTAACTTTTATTTTATTTTTTTAAATTGAATGAAAATTGTAGAAACATAAAAAATGTAAGCATGCATTCATTCAAACAATCTTTTTTTTCTCTTAGTGTGAAGAGTTGTTTTTTTTTTTTTTTTCCTTTCTGAAAGATTTGATATATCTGCCATTTGTAATTTTTCATACAAAAATGGCTGCTTTTTTTTATTTTATTTTTTTTTTTGCAAAAAATAATCTTTTCAACAGCAAATTAAAATATAAAAATAAAATTAAAAAAATAAACTTTTTGGGGTCTGTAATCCTGAAATATTTTTTGTCATTGTCACTGCAATTTCGAATTATATAAGCTTTACAGTGAATTTTAAAAAAAGAAAAAGTGAACAAATGAATTGCAATACCTCAAAATTCATCCTTTTTATTCTTTGTAAACAGCACATTGTTTTGTTGAAGTGTTTTATGAATGAGGAAAAGAAGAAAAAAAAACTTTTTTTTTTTTTTTATTCTAATAATCTTCCATGATAATATGACTTAGCCATTTCAGAAGAATAATGAAAATTGAAAAAGTGGAGGTTTACTTATTTGCAACTTTTTATCAAAAAAAAAAAAAAAATAATAATAATAATAATAACAAAAAACAACTGAAAAATATAAGTGGATCCAGGATTTTAAGCAGAATGTTGTCCAAAATGAAAACTTCATTGAGGATGCAGATAAAAATCAATGAACTCATTGAGAGTTTGGGGGAATTTCTGTCAGCATTTTTTAATAACTTCTTTTAATCACTATAAGTTAAAGAAAGCAAAGTAATAAAAATCAAAGAGTGACCATACAACTAATAAAATGTAATAATAAGAAATTAGCCATGTTACTTATATTAAATGAAAAACAAAACTAAATGTTTGGTCTTAAGGTTTAGGATTAGTTGGGTTTCTTTATATGGAGATTTAAAAAACAAAATGTGTTTTGTGCAAGTATGGGGTTAGATTATACCTCTCCCCAATCAAACAGCTCCACTTCCTGGATTCATATCTAAAATTTGTACGTTAACTTTGGATCATCAGAAAGTAAAAAAAAATATATATATATATATATATATATATATATATAAATTAAACAAAACAGGAATGGATAAAAACTTGCTTTACTGTTAAGTGTTTTATTAAATTTGAGTTAAATTTGTTTAACTTTAAACTTAATTAAAATGCTTTCACTTGCTGTGTCTGCCAATAGTTATAAATTGTTAAAAAAAAAAAAAAAAACTTTGGAAATTGAAACCTGAGAAGAAAATTAAAAACAGTAATAAAAAAAAAGTCAATGGATTTTTCAATTTTTTTTTTTTTTCATATTTTATATAAAAAAAACAACAACTTTACTTTGTATCCTGACCCATGTATTCCACTTCCCAAATGAAAATACTTAACTTTACACCACAAAGATTGAACTAAACATTTTTTTTTTTTTTTTTTTTTTTTTTCAAATAAAAACTCACTTTTTTGTCAACCACTCTAAAACCTTATCTAAAAATGCCAGTGTCCGTTTGTCATTCTCTTTCTCCCATCCTGAAGTTACCCTGTGGGTGGCAGTGCATTTTGTGGTACTCTGCTGCTGCTGACGAGAAAGCCCACTTGTAATTATTTTTTTTATGCCTACTATTCCTTGATTTACTGTTATTTCTCTCCCTTGCAAATGCTGGTTACTCCTTTAATTTTTTTGTTTTTTTAATTCCATCCATTTCACTCCTCTATCTTTCTCTCTTTTGGACACTGTTAAAGAGAATGTACTGACTTAGAAAAATATTATTTTTTTTTTTATATAAGAAAGGATTTTTCTATAATTTTACTGCCCCAGTCTTCTTTCAAATAAAAACAAAAATCCTTGTTTAAAAAATAAAGATAGAATGCAAAGCACTCTATATTTTTTTTTTTGCTTAACCCTCTCTTTCTCCAATGTATATGCTTGAAAAAAAAACACAATAAAGAAAAACCACAAACTGCTTTTGTCTGCTTATCTTTTGTTTTTAAATCTCTGTTGTCAGATCAACATTAGAATTTCTTTGTTTTATTTGCATATATAACACAGGAAATTACATTAAAAAATGCACTAACAAGTTTTGGTATTGATCAGCCCAAATTTGTGGTGCACTGGATATCGGCTCAGAACGAGAAATCGGGGAGCTGAGTTCGAATTCCAGCTGAATTCATTGTATTCACTTATGCACAAATACCCTTGGGAAAGGTATTAATCTGCCTATTCCTTCCAGTTACGGGTTAAATAACAGGACAGATTGGGTTCTATAGCCTTGGTCGGCAAACAGTCTACCGCAGAAAGCAATGGCAACCTACTGCAGGATAATCTTCTGCCCAGTCAGTCATGTCTCTTTCGAGACATGATCGCCCAAGAGTGTATCACGTATGGCACTTAACTGACTGAATGCAGATATGAAAGGGAGACAACTCATATTTGCAACCCAACAAGACTAGTTCTACTAAAAAAAAAATAATTAAGACGAATTTAAAATTCAACATTTATAGCATTATGCCATTTGTAAAAACAACTTGCCGCCAGTGTGTTGGAAAATCAGGATCCACTTTAAGACTTTGTGAAATATGACTGTATGAATTAAAGATACTGTTTCTTTGTTAATATGGAAAAATCCAAAATAATGTTGACTAGCACAAGAGACACTGGTACCAGCATCACCATGGACAGCAAATCACTAGAGGAAGCTTCAAATACTTGGAGCAACACTGTTAAAAGGTGACACCTGTAATTCAGAAATCCAGACACAGATTGCCAAAACCATAGCAGCAATGGCCAAACAGGAAAGGATATGAAGGAGCGACATCAGCTTCTGCAATTCACTGGTCATATCCATTCTCCTCTTTGGGTGTTATACTTAAACACTTCTGGTTGAGAAAGAAAACAGAATCCAGGTATTCGATAAAGCTCCCCTTGCATCTCTTAATGAGAGCGCAAAACCAATGACTGTATGGAGCAAATTCAGAAGTCTCATGGGTCGGCAGGAATCTCTCCTCACCATTAGTAAACAAGGCGGTAACGCTACTGATGCGCAGGGGGCTACGTAAGAGTAAAAAGATTGGAAAAGAGAAAGCCGGAAACCACATACTAAACAGGGAATAAGGGATGAGCCTCTTCACCTGTTCAATAGACGTGGGTGGAGTGTGAACCGGGCGATAGTTTAGTCTATCTACTCCAATTGAAAAAAAAAAAGAAATGAATAAAAAGATTGGAAAAGAGAGCCGGAAACCACATCCTAAACATGGAACAAGGAAGGAGTCTCTCCATCTGTTCAATAGACATGGGTGGAGTGTGAACCGGGTGATAGTTTAGTCTATCTACTCTAATTAAATCCACTGCTTTGTAGAACAGACTTCCAAGAGGATGCTTACCTGATCACTACAATCTTGATCTGCTCTAGTCTAGGGTTAACCATTACCTTCTTCATATAATGGGCCTCATCCTGTTTTGCCATTCAGTCAGGCAGGACCCACTTTGTGTATGATTAATCCCGGCCCTCCCTAAACAAAGCATCATGAAGAAATCCAGTACTTATCATTCTTTCAAGTATTGATAGAGGCTTCCTTCCTAACTTTTTGTTTAGTGTGGAATGTCAACATGTTGATGATGTCATGATTTTCTCTTTGAAGTTTTTTTGTGATATCCGTTTTGATATTGCTGCCATTGTTGAAAGTCATCAAACAATGTGGTTTTTGGTATTTGATTCAGTTTTTTTATGATTCTGTCATAAAAAAAAAACTTATTTGATATTGATACCAGGAAATCAAAATTTGACTTACATTTATTCATTTTTCTTTCAGTCTACCGTTTCGCTTTAACTGGAAATAACTATTGCTTTTTAGTCTTTTGTGCCAACGTCCAAAGAGTCTGAGCTCCAGGACCATGGATTAGTTTTAAAGCTTTCATTAAACCCAAGCAACACCGGGCTATACTGCTAGTAAAAACCTGAATGTAAAGAAGATGTGTACAACATTTTATGAAAAACTGCAAAACTGTCAAATGTCTTCTGAGAAATAAATACTTGTAATGGTAATGGGACTTTATGGACATCCTGTATAATAATAGGAGGTCTTACTATCGACCACTAACTTGGAAGCTACTTTTACAAGCCATTTCTACTGCATTTTTTAAAGAAATTTTATTCCCTTACTCAGGGCTTCAAACTTGTCTCCTTGTGTGGTATTCCTTTCAGCTTATATTTCGATAGAATCCTCATTTTACAGTTGAAATGGCTAGATAAAACAAGTTCTATGCTAACAGTTTCTTTTCTCACACTTCCCACTTGTGGAATTCTCTTTTGGTTTTTTTGTGATCTTCAAAACTTTAAACACACTGTCATTACATTTTGTCTTCTTGGTTCCGTTTCTTTTATTGTTCACACTCCTTAATATAGTTTTTCTTTTTTTGTATTCTTTCACACTCTGTAACTCCCTGAGTCAAGTGGCTTGTTACCTTGATTGGGATGAAATGATTAAAAGAAAACACTTTTCTGGAAAACAATAGTTATGAAGATAATCACAGACTTCTATTGTAGTGAATTTGATCCTTACAGGGTACCCTATATTCATGTCCTTATGCCATCCAGCCATTTGCCTCAATGAAGGAAAATGATTAGAAAGCAACTACTGCAGCTTGTCATGAGGTGCTCCAAAGTTGTGTTACACTCATTTCAGCTTAGTAAATCTTAGTAAATTGTTAGAAAACTAGTTTCAGAAACTACTTCTGCTTGACTGAGTTTGATCCTTACCGGGTTCCCCATATTTATGTTCTTGTGCCATACAGTAGAAAAACAATTAGAAAGTAACCCTCTCAGATCATTTTTCATTAAGTGCTCCAAACTTGTTTCCTTATGTCTTACACATTTCAACTTAGGGTAATATCAAAAGAATATCTTGCTGTAAAACAATGGTTAATGAACTATCTTCCAAAGTGTTAGTACTGCATTGAGTTTAATCCTTCAAACCATACCATACTGAGCACTCAAATGCTTTAGACTAAGCTAAACTTAGTAAATATCAGTAGATTGCGTCACTGGTGAAAATGGTTTAACTTTCGAATTTCAGTTGTAGCAAGTTCAGTATGATCTTGTAGCAGGTAAAGTTTTGACATTTTTCTTTTTACTTTCTTCAGGGATTGAATATTTCTCAGTAATGTCGGTGGTTGATGTTGGTGTCCAGGTAAGTAACAAAAATCATGAGTGCAACTTAATCTTCCTACTCCATTTTTGGCTACATTATGTTGATCCGAGTACATGTTTATCTATATTGTTCAAGCCTCAAATAGAATGATTATTAGAATAGTAGGGGGAGATTGAAAGAAATGCTGAAATATAATATTGGTATGGTCAGAGATTTGAATGAGTTTTTTTAAAAAAAAAGGTCTTTTTATCAATATTCAACTGTGATACAAAATTTTGGTTATGCCGCTTGTATGACAGAAATCATTGCAGGAAATGGAATTGGCAAGCTGAGTTCAAATTCCTGGTTAGTCTTTTGCACCATTGCTCTTGGGAAAAGCATGAATCACTTTCTTCTATCCCAACTATGAGTTAGAGAACAATGTATACCTTGCGATTTAATTTTAACCCTCTAGGGCCATTCGTATCATATTTGATACAGTATGAAAACAAGCCTTGAAAGAAATATTTCCCTGAAAAATTTTTTAAGAGAAATATTTTATAAATTTCAAATGAAAGCAGTACTGACTGCTCAGTCAATGAATACCAAATGTTTCCTTATAGGGAAATACTGTATCAAATATGATACGAATGGCCCTAGAGGGTTAAACTGCAGCCAGTCTGGGTGAAATGCAACTCTGAATTCATGAACAACTTGAAACAGGGACAGGCTGTTTTGCCCTAGGCACCCCAGCCACAGTACATGTAGTGCACCTATGGCATTATTGGGTTACAAGACACATGTTGGGTCATTTCATTAATAATTAGAAAGAGAAACGTGCGTATGCAGTGTTATGTTGAATATTTTTACAATCATGTCCTCCCTTTGCAAAGCCGTTAGAGCCACTCAAAGTGGATTCGTGAGGGATATGTGGAAAAGATAATGATTAACCCTGTGCTTGAACAGGTTGAGATTGTAGTGAGCAGAGGAAGCACCCTCCATGGAAGTTGGTTCCCTAAAGCAGCAGTTTGTGGGAAGAAGTTGCTCAAGGCTAACTTAGATCTCACCAATGGAATACAAAGTGAATGAGGGTCGTTCACTACTGTAATATATTACTTTGAATGGTGGATGTAATTGACAGGTGCATCTAACAGTCAGCAAAGTGAGAAGGATGTGGTTGACGAATACATCCGGCCGTAGATGATATCAACAAAGTGCAATGGAAAAAACAAGCATCACATAGGAGTTTTAAAACAATATAAAAATCTAGAATTTTTTGCTGAAGATACAGAGACTGGCTAATGACTTCCAACAGCTTGTTCATATGTGCAAACTCTCTCTGGCTACTTCTCTAGTCCACACAACCCTTACCATCAAAGAATAAAAAATATAAGACTTTTACATATACTTGTTCCTCGTTTGTCCAGATCCAACGGCAGTATATACCACTACACTGTGCATGACATAGGTCTTAGCCATAAAGTTTAGAACAGGTTGAACTAAGGAATGTAGTTTGCTTGAATACTTTCCATATAAATAGAGTAGCAAGAGGCTTGTGACATTTTCATCTAAGAAAGGGATTGTAGGATGGAAAATAATTCATCATCCACAAGGACATGGAGACACTTTGGAACTATATCAAGATTATGCAGTTTCTGTCCATATACAGCAGCAGTACTCTATTGTCAACCTGGTATTACTCCTGTAAAGATAACAGGAGGAGGTGAGGAATTACAGGAACAGTATTGACCATTTTTCCAGCATTTTTGGAGGTTGGAATTCCTTGAGAACAATATTAGGCATTCTTGTTATGTGTCATGTCTCTTCCTTGTTGCTCTTAACACTTTTCCCTCCCAAACCCTGCTGGACCATCCACTTGCTCAAGCCCATCAAGTACGTCTTGTGTTGCTTTCCCCTGTCTCTCTTTCCCTCTATCTATCCTGTGAGTATTAAATTCTCCAAGCCCTCCTTTCTCATTAAGTGTTTCGGAAACTTCAGCTGTCTCTTTCTGATGTTAAGTATAAGTTTCCTTTTCATTTGCATATTCTCCAAAACCTTGTCAATGCTCATGTTTGGTCCATAGTATTCTCAGCATCTTTCTGTAGAACCATATTTCTGTTGCTTGAAGTCTCTCCTTCATCTTTGAGGAGATTGCCTAGCATTTACTGCTATATAGGAGGACAGGTTGGAATAAGAATGTCCTGGACAGAAATATTTCCAGATTAATTGCTGGGTGTGGAGGACACCTGTTTAGCACTAGAAAGTCTATTGACTAAAATTTAATATTGACTAATATTTAAACAATCAAGTTAAAACTATAAAGTCATTAATTTTGTAAGACTGATATAAAAGGATGTGCATTGCGGAGCAGTGGATATCAGCTCGGAACAAGAAGCCAGGGAGCCGAGTTCGAATTCCAGTTGAATCCATTGTGTTCACTTACGCGCAAATACCCTTGGGAAAGGTATTAAGCCATCTCTTCCTTCCAGTTATGGGTTAAATAGCAGGACAGATTGGGTTCTATAGCCTTGGTCGGCAACCAGTCTACCACAGAAAGCAATGGCAACCTACTGCAGGATAATCTTCTGCCCAGTCAGTCATGTCTCTTTCGAGACATGATCGCCCAAGTGTGTATCACGTATGGCACTTAACTGACTGATATAAAATGTAACTTTTTGTGTTATTTAGTAGCTTGTGGAAATTATCCTGATGTTTGTGCAGCCATTTGAATTCCTGGAAACCAAAACACTGCCTTCCTCCTTCAAACAAGTCATTTTTGAATTCTTCAAGGTGAAACACTCTACATTTTATATCTCTAACATTTACTGCAAACTCTTGAATGTTTTATATGTACTCTATAATACTAAATAGTTTGGATATTATGTAAACCAGGGGTAGTGCTATTTCTTTTACATGCCATATATACCTTTGGGGCATATGCGATCATGGTTCTCCACAACTTCCTATCATTTGCGGCACTTAGCATTTTTTAACCATTTATTCAAGCTTCTAACACCTGTTCTGCCATCTATTCACGCAAGCTCATTCTTCTATTTCTCTTTTGGCTTAGAGCATTATCATGTTGAAACATAGGTTCGTTTATGATCACTAAAGTTAAGCAACATAGTCTGGTCAGTAGATGGGTGACCACTGGGAAAAACCAGGTATTGTAAGCTTGAATGTGTGGGTGGTGTTATGAATAATGGCTTACAATTGTTGTTTAGAGTGCTGAGTTCCAATTCCAGTTGGGTTTATTATATACACTTACATGCAAATACTTATTTTTTACCATTTTATTTTTTTACCATTATTTGAACTGTTGGCCTTAACTTTATTGCTATGTTCATGATATTTCAGCCATTGTACACAGCAACCATCCCGTGTGACTAAATAAAAGGTTTGGTTTAAAATTGCAAGATATATCATCTGAAGAAAGCTGGAGTATACAATGTCATGAATATGGCAATAAAGTGCAAAAGTTTGAATAATATAAATAGTTACAATATTTTATTTCAGAAATATAGACAGGTGCAAATACCCTTTGGAAAGGTATGAATCCACCTCTTCTCCCTCCTGCTATGTGTTAATTAGTAAGACTTGTATCACTAAACCATTATTATCTACAAACAATTTCTTAGAATGTAAAAATATTTTTTTGGCTTTAAATAACCTGCAAAGTGTATAAATTGATCAATCAAACCTATCTCTTTTTAACCCCAATATGCTCCATGAGGGTAAAGCTGTCCAAGGAATTCCATTTACCTTTTTCTGATTTTGAAGTTTTCTTTCTGTTGCCATTTTCTTTAAGACTCCTTTGTAGCTTACTTGCTCCATAGATGGAATTCTTGGTATTCTTCTGTCAAACCCCATTTCTGCTACCTTTATTTTTCCCTTCATCCATGGGACCAAACCTGCTTAATATTAGATCTACTTATGATAAACTTCAATTGTTCCCCTGTAACATTTGATGACTTGAAATTTTTTAAAACTCTGTCTCCCCACATTTCTTTCCTTAAAATTTTTTTGTAAAATGTCATATCCTTTCAGAATGTTGAAAGACATGGCTTTTCATTATTATTTGTGAATTCTCAATAGTTCTTGGGAAAGATAGTGGAGTTGTTTCCGTGGTTTTGATTTGTAAATTTTTTGTTTTTTGTTTTGTTCCCCGAAAGCCTTTACCCCGTCGAAACTTTCTAAAACATCCTTAATTCGGTGCAAATGTATATGCTGAACTCAAATCGAAAATTGTTTATTGAAGAAACTTACCTTTTTTTTCATGATATCGACTAGAAATAAATCGGACTATATCCCACTTCTTACCACCATTCTCATATCTGATTCACCGCTGAATGACTTGAGGCATAGGATACTTATTTCGGCCGATTTACTTCCTTTGAGCAATTACTCCGATTTGTTTGGTTTCAGAACTCATTTTCCGCATAGTAATTGCAAAAAGGAAGTCAAATGACCGAAAAATTGGAAAACTACGCGTGAAGTCTGTCTACAGTGAATAACATTTTTGAACTGTGGTAGAGGGTGAGATAAACAGCGACAAAATGTTCCATGTTTTTCTGCTCAATAGCATGAAAAAAAGGTAGATTTCTTAAATAAACAATTATCGATTTGAGTTTAGCATATACATTTGCATGAAAATAGGGCTGTTTTGGAAAGATTTGAAGGGGTAAAGGCCTTTGGGGAACAAATCAAAAATTTACCATTTGTCCTTCTCCTAGACCTGGCTGTCACCCAAGCTGAGAGAGTCCAGTTTCTCTATAGCTGTGGAGTGAAGAACTATGTATAACTCAAATCTAGCATTAAAATTAGGATTTCAATTCTTAAATATTTTTGTATCCATGAGCATTTTAATCCACTGTGGATGTTATAATGGAATATTCCAGCACCCTCTATGAACACTATGGTAGACTAAGTCTATCATGAATAAATAAGCAAGAGCATTTTCACAAGTGAGTCTTGCTTAAAGATAAAAATCTGTAGTACTATTCTTGTCTGTAATAATTCTCATGCTGAATAAACCTTTTATTCTGTTACGCATGGCTTGGTAATCTTTACTTATACACTTTGTTAAATTGTACCCATGTCCAGGATACAACAGTGAATTGTACCCGTGTCCAGGATACCAGTGAAGAATTATAAAGCTTGGATTTTTTTCTTAGGCAACTTTTACATGAAATGGAACAAGTAAAGAATCTCTCACAAAATATTCATATGAGCAGTATATTAAATATCAAAGAGAAATATGTAGCTCAAGATTTTCAGTTTGGCCACCCTTATTCTGATGTTTTCTTTTTTCATTTTATTGTTAACTCTAACATTTATTAACTTTTATTACAAACTCCTAAATAAAATACCCTCTTAATTATTAACTTATCTAAACTTATTTATAAATGGAACTTTGTCTATGTGTCTGTGTGTGTCCGTTACCTATAGACTCCGAAACGGCTGAACTGATTTGCTTGAAAATTTACACACTTGTACTATAAGCGTCTGCAAGTGTTCTTAGCTAGGTTTTGTGTTGAGGTACCCCCGATAAATATTGAAAATCGAAAATCGAAAAAATCGGGTTATAGAAGGAGTGGTCCGATTTTAATCAAATTTTATACACTCATAGACAAAAACATAAGAAATGATATTCAGAAGTTTCAAGGTTGCAGTTCTATCCTTGGATGACTTATTTAACTCCGATATTGGAAATTGATACCCCAATATCCTACCGGGTCTGATCAAAATCAGTTTTTCATCCCTTTTATTCTAGTTTCTGCTTCAGGCTTGGCTCTAAGTAGGTATAATTGTAGTTCTTAGTCTCAGCCATGATACCATTTACTCAGAGGACTTATTTAGCCTTCAAAATTCAGTTTACAACAAAAAACTTATTTGATATCAATACCAGGAAATCAAAATTTGACTTACATCCATTCATTTTTCTTTCAGTCTACGGTTTCACTTTAACTGGAAACAACTGTTGATTTTTAGTCTTTCATGCCAACGTCCAAAGAGTCTGAGCTCCAGGATCATGGATTAGTTTTAAAGCTTTCATTAAACCCAAGCAATGCCAGGCTATACTGCTAGTTAATCAATAATTTTAAAATTATTAAAATTCAAGTACCAGGGATGAAAGCTTATTAAATCATGATCTGGAGCCTCCTCACTTCTTGGATGAATGCCTCCTCGATTAATCACGCCGTCAGGGCTATACTCATCACACTTGGCCAAATGCAAGTTGGTGAGACTATTAAAGAGGCAAAACCTACAAAGCAGCAGGTGGTTTTGAATTCAGAATTGCCTTCTCCTAGATTTGTTGCCATCTAAGACTAGAGCATCCAGTCTGCCCTGTTATTTAAACTATAGCCGGGGTGAGAAAAGATGGAGTCATACTTTTTGCACATAAGTGAACACAACAACTGGAATTCAAACTCTTGTAAATATATTAAAGGTGGTATCAAAAAGTTTCCAGATTAGTTCTGTAGCATGCCAACAGATGGCAACAAATGGTTGCATATGCAGTAAGAGCTAGCAGGGAAATTCCTGTGCTAAGTGACATTGCTGTGTTCGCTTTGCAAGTTGTGAAATTTGTGTTTTTTGTGATCACGTGTATGCCATAGTCTGCAATTTTGTCATGCAAGAGCATGATTGTTTTTTTTTGGGGGGGGGGTTACAATTGAGAATTAATCCCACAGGGCTAGACTCTCAATCAAGAATTGTACTGCAAGATTTTGAGGTGTTTGAGGGAGGATGTTTGACAAAAGCAACTGGATCTGTGGTGCACAAACAACAATGCAATATGACACTGAGATCTTCTCAATCATGAGTTTCTAGTCAAAGCAATATTGTATTTCTCACTTTGACAGATTTAGAACCTGTGGACTTCTATCTCTTCTACCTGAAATTGCAGCTCAAATGCCAACGTTTTAACACTGTTGACGAGATCCAGAGCCAGTCACAGAAGGTCCTCAACTTGCTTACAAAAAACGACTTCCAGGCCAAATTCAAAAAGTGGCAGGGATGCTGAGATTAGTGTATTTCTGCACAAGGTAACTATTTTGAAGATGGTCTTCATAAATTTAGTAAATTTTTAAACATAACTTACCAAGGAACATTTTGATATCACCTTGTGCATTTATATATATATGTGTGTGTGTGTGTGTGTGTGTGTGTGTGTGTGTGTGTGTGTGTAATCAGTCAGTGTAATCATGACTAACAGAAGATTTTCCTGCAGTTGGTTATCATTACTTTCTGCAATAGATTGGTTGCTAACTAAGGCTATAGAACTCAATGTGTCCTGTTATTTAACCCATATCTGGGGGGAAGAGACATTAATACCTTTCCCTTTTGTGCAACGAATTCAACTGAAATTCAAACTCAGCCCTTTAATTTCTCATTACAAGCTGATATCCACTGCACCACAATGCACAGCTGTGTGCATATATATATATATATATATATATATATATATATATATAACATGTAAAACATAAGATAAATGAAGAATAAAAAGTAACACCATGGCAACTCAAGTTTCACCCTCAAGAATGAATGATCGTCAGACCACATTTAACATTTTTCATGTGTTGCTTAAAAATTATGCCTTAAACATTTAAAACACATAATTCTTGCATGAGTACTCAGATATGAGTGTCATCCAGCTAGATTGAATATGGGTAACAGTAACTGTCATTTTCTTCTATGTACCGTGTTGATCAAGATGAGATGTTCAGTGCCTTCTACATCTCCCTATCCCTTGTAGCTCTTAAAACTGCACTTACTGCCCAAATAATAGGATATTTGAAGAAAACAAAATACTTCCAGCTTCTATAGAAAATAGAGCTTGAACTAAAAAGATATTTTTGGAAGGGAAAATATTACCAGCAATACATTTTTGAAGAAAATTGAATGAAAAAAATATTAGCAACATATTTTTCAAAAATACATACCAGCAATACATTCCATTCTTGATAAAAACCCTCTTTACAAAATACGCCAATGAAACCTAATATACACTGATTTCTTACATAGAATACATATTCTATTTATATAAATCTATTGTAAAAAATCTTGAATAATCCATTAAGGTTGATATATCAGTCAGTTAATACATGCTTTGGGCGATCATATCTCAAAAGAGACATGATTGGCTGGGCAGAAGATTATCCCGCAGTAGGTTGCCATTGCGTTCTGCAGTAGACTGGTTGCCAGCCAAGGCTATAGAATCCAATCTGTCCTATTATTTAAACAATAACTCGAGGGAAGAGATGGATTAATACCTTTCCCAAGGGTATTTGTGGGTAAGTGAATACAAGGAATTCAACTGGAATTCAAACTCACACCCTGATTTGTCATTCTGAGTTGATATCCACTGTGCCACAATGTGCATCCTCAGTCAAGTGCCATATGTGATACATGCTTTGGATGATCATGTCTCAAAAGAGACATGATTGACTGGGCAGAAGATTATCCCGCAGTAGGTTGCCATGGCTTTCTGCGGTAGACTGGTTGGCTATAGAATCTAATCTGTCCTGTTGTTTAACTCATAACTGGAGGGAAGAGATGGATTAATACCTATCCCAAGGTTATTTGTGCATAAGTGAATGCAAGGAATTCAACTGGAATTCGAACTCGGCACCCCGATTTGTCATTTCAAGTCAATATCCACTGCACCACAATGCACATAAAGTAAAATAAACAAAACCAAATCTGTCTTGAAACTTTGGTCTGAACTTTATAAAAGTCAGTTCAAACCAAAAATAGAGTTCGAGACTGGAGCAACCCAATCTTCTTTTTTCAGCTTTGAAAAAATTCCAAAGCATTTACGCAGTGTTGTAGGGGATGCATTATTTCCTATCTTACAACCCTGTTCCTACAACCATAACATTGCAAGCCTGTCACTGTTTCCATGGGAAATATATTGACAAGCTACTGTTACAAGGATGCATTTCTATATTTAAAAAATATCAATAAAGTCAACAAAAAGGTTAAAATTTATAGTAAGGGATTTCTACTGAGTACTACTTGTTAATACAAAAAAGTTTTTATTCATGAAGTAGTTGTAAAATAGAGAAATCAGAAATAGAACGTTTGGAAGATTCTAGATCATTCCACTATATTCAAGAAAAATCTAGATGATTCGAGAAATATGTTAATTAGGTGTTAGCCTCTATAAAAATAGGTTTTTTGAAGAGAGTTGTCAGTTGTAAAATGGAATTTCTGGTATTATCAACTTCGGCTTTTGATTCTTGGATTATTATATCTCTATGAAAAGTTTTCCAACCAACAAAAAACAAAAAATAGTTTTTGAATATTTTCAGTGACCAAACTAAAAATTATTTTATATATATATATATATATAATTTCCAATAATAGCACTTCAATTGCTTTGCTAGCCCTAACGTGTTAAAAATACTTGACCCTCACATTTCCTTCTCCCTGATAACACTTCTCCAGTAGACCTAAACTTTCTGTTTTGAATGCCACAATTGTATCCTTGTATATATGCTATTTTGTGTTTTTTTGTAAATTAAATATTTGTTTGTGATTTAGCTCTGTGTTTTTGTAAATCATTTTCTTTTCTTTTGTTACAATTTCTAACACATAACATAATTCCTTAGATCTATTAGTGCAGACCTTTATAGGTAGAAGCTGCCATACCATGGAGACAAAAGCAAACCATCCTCATTTTTGTATTCCATTGGTAAAAAGGAAGTTTCATTGGAACAGCTTCTTCCCAAGAGCCACTTCTTTGTGGAACAGACTAATGAGAGGATGCTTCCATGACCACTGTAATCTTACATCTTCAAGTCCAAGGTCAAATATAATTTATCCTATACATCCTCATAATCTAATTCCCAATTAATACTTGCTCCTCTTAAAAACAACCTCATTCAGTAACCATCTACTTTGAGTGGCTCTTGGTCCTTGTATTGAGTGAAGAGTAGTTGACCAAAACAGAGAATCAGGTCTTTGTATGCTGAACATGAAATCCAACTAGAGAACAACGTTTTGTATTTTGCAATACTGTTAACATACAAATTTTTGTAAAGAACAGATTTTTGTATGTCAACATTGCAATACTGTGAAAAAACTGATTTTTGTATTTCAAGATTGTAATACTGCTAGAGTAAAACATTTTGTATTTCAAGATTGGAATACTGCTGGAGTACAGATTTTTGTATTTCAGTATTGCAATACTGATAAAGAAATGTTTTGTATTTCAATATTGCAATACTGCTAAAATACAAATGTTTGTGTTTCAATATTGCTAAAGTACAAAGTTTTGTGAAGTACAATTTTTTGTATTTTAACATTGCAATGCTGGTGATAAAGTACAGATTTTTATATTTCAACATCACGATACTGCTAAAGAACAGATTTTTTTAATTTCAAAATTACAATACCACTAAAGCACAAACGTTTGCGTTTCAACATCGCGATACTGCTAAAGAACACATTTTTTTAATTTCAAAATTACAATACCACTAAAGCACAAACATTTGTGTTTCAACATTGCAATACTGCTAAAGAACACATTTTTTTAATTTCAAAATTACAATACCACTAAAGCACGAACGTTTGTGTTTCAACATTGCGATACTGCTAAAGAACACATTTTTTTAATTTCAAAATTAAAATTACAATACCACTAAAACACGAACGTTTGTTTCAACATTGCGATACTGCTAAAGAACACATTTTTTTAATTTCAAAATTACAATACCACTAAAGCACGAACGTTTGTTTCAACATCGCAATACTGCTAAAGAACACATTTTTTTAATTTCAAAATTACAATACTGCTAAAGCACAAACATTTGTGTTTCAACATTGCAATACTGCTAAAATACAAAGCATTGTATTTCAGCATTACAATACTGTGAAAGAACAGATTTTTGTATTTCAACATTGCAATACTAGTAAAGAACAAATTTTTGAAATTTTTATTCTGCTTTATGGTACAAATCCAATCCACCATGTATCAATGATAGGTGTATAGCGCCAAAATCGCAGCCAATTTAGGAATCTACAGTGGGAACAACAGTAGTTTCCTTTTACCATCAAAGACAACAGTGCATATTCTCTCCACAGGTTCTGATGTATGAGGTCATCCAAATCGTCCGTGTACTGCAGGCTAAACTGTTTTGTTGGACAATCAATGTTTCTAGAATTGGATATGAAAAGATAGAAATCATTATTTAACAATAAGACAAAAGAAAGAATTTTTTTAATCAGTATCGCCCCATTCAAGGCAGTAAAGCTACTAAGACACAAGGAGCTAGAGAGTGTGGAAAAATTAGGAAAAGAAACACTAATAATGAGGGAGAAAAGAAAAGAGTAATCAAAAGGACAGTCGATAACGATTAGCACTGCATTTAAATTTTTACAGATTAAAGTTCTTAAAAGCATGGAGCCAGAAGTGATAAGTGTGAGGAAAGAAACTATTAGTATAGAACTTGCCGCTGTATCTAACCAGCTCAACTGTAAATTGGTGATATCTCGGCACCAGTCTAGTCAGTCTTGACTGCCATACGTGATAAACGCTTGGGCGATCATGTCTCGAAAGAGACACGACTGACTGGACAGAAGATTATCCTGCAGTAGGTTGCCATTGCTTTCTGTGGTAGACTGGTTGCCGACCAAGGCTATAGAACCCAATCTCTCCCGTTATTTAACCCATAACTGGAAGGAATAGACGGATTAATACCTTTCCCAAGGGTATTTGCGCGTAAGTGAATGTGTTTCAACATTGCGATACTGCTAAAGAACACCAGTCTAGTCAGTCAGTTAAGTGCCATACGTGATACACGCTTGGGCGATCATGTCTCGAAAGAGACACGACTGACTGGAGAGAAGATTATCCTGCAGTAGGTTGCCATTGCTTTCTGTGGTAGACTGGTTGCCGACCAAGGCTATAGAACCCAATCTCTCCTGTTATTTAACCCATAACTGGAAGGAATAGACGGATTAATACCTTTCCCAAGGGTATTTGCGCGTAAGTGAATGTGTTTCAACATTGCGATACCGCTAAAGAACACCAGTCTAGTCAGTCAGTTAGGTGCCATATGTGATACACGCTTGGGCGATCATGTCTCGAAAGAGACACGACTGACTGGACAGAAGATTATCCCGCAGTAGGTTGCCATTGCTTTCTGTGGTAGACTGGTTGCCGACCAAGGCTATAGAACCCAATCTCTCCCGTTATTTAACCCATAACTGGAAGGAATAGACGGATTAATACCTTTCCCAAGGGTATTTGCACGTAAATGAATGTGTTTCAACATTGCGATACTGCTAAAGAACACCAGTCTAGTCAGTCAGTTAAGTGCCATACGTGATACACGCTTGGGCGATCATGTCTCGAAAGAGACACGACTGACTGGGCAGAAGATTATCCTGCAGTAGGTTGCCATTGCTTTCTGTGGTAGACTGGTTGCCGACCAAGGCTATAGAACCCAATCTCTCCCGTTATTTAACCCATAACTGGAAGGAATAGACGGATTAATACCTTTCCCAAGGGTATTTGCGCGTAAGTGAATGTGTTTCAACATTGCGATACTGCTAAAGAACACCAGTCTAGTCAGTCAGTTAAGTGCCATACGTGATACACGCTTGGGCGATCATGTCTTGAAAGAGACACGACTGACTGGACAGAAGATTATCCTGCAGTAGGTTGCCATTGCTTTCTCTGGTAGACTGGTTGCCGACCAAGGCTATAGAACCCAATCTCTCCCGTTATTTAACCCATAACTGGAAGGAATAGACGGATTAATACCTTTCCCAAGGGTATTTGCGCGTAAGTGAATGTGTTTCAACATTGCGATACTGCTAAAGAACACCAGTCTAGTCAGTCAGTTAAGTGCCATACGTGATACACGCTTGGGCGATCATGTCTCGAAAGAGACACGACTGACTGGACAGAAGATTATCCTGCAGTAGGTTGCCATTGCTTTCTGTGGTAGACTGGTTGCCGACCAAGGCTATAGAACCCAATCTCTCCCGTCATTTAACCCATAACTGGAAGGAATAGACGGATTAATACCTTTCCCAAGGGTATTTGCGCGTAAGTGAATGTGTTTCAACATTGCGATACCGCTAAAGAACACCAGTCTAGTCAGTCAGTTAAGTGCCATACGTGATAAACGCTTGGGCGATCATGTCTCGAAAGAGACACGACTGACTGGGCAGAAGATTATCCTGCAGTAGGTTGCCATTGCTTTCTGTGGTAGACTGGTTGCCGACCAAGGCTATAGAACCCAATCTCTCCCGTTATTTAACCCATAACTGGAAGGAATAGACGGATTAATACCTTTCCCAAGGGTATTTGTGCGTAAGTGAATGTGTTTCAACATTGCGATACTGCTAAAGAACACCAGTCTAGTCAGTCAGTTAAGTGCCATACGTGATACACGCTTGGGCGATCATGTCTCGAAAGAGACACGACTGACTGGACAGAAGATTATCCTGCAGTAGGTTGCCATTGCTTTCTGTGGTAGACTGGTTGCCGACCAAGGCTATAGAACCCAATCTCTCCCGTTATTTAACCCATAACTGGAAGGAATAGACGGATTAATACCTTTCCCAAGGGTATTTGCGCGTAAGTGAATGTGTTTCAACATTGCGATACTGCTAAAGAACACCAGTCTAGTCAGTCAGTTAAGTGCCATACGTGATACACGCTTGGGCGATCATGTCTCGAAAGAGACACGACTGACTGGGCAGAAGATTATCCTGCAGTAGGTTGCCATTGCTTTCTGTGGTAGACTGGTTGCCGACCAAGGCTATAGAACCCAATCTCTCCCGTCATTTAACCCATAACTGGAAGGAATAGACGGATTAATACCTTTCCCAAGGGTATTTGCGCGTAAGTGAATGTGTTTCAACATTGCGATACTGCTAAAGAACACCAGTCTAGTCAGTCAGTTAAGTGCCATACGTGATACACGCTTGGGCGATCATGTCTTGAAAGAGACACGACTGACTGGGCAGAAGATTATCCCGCAGTAGGTTGCCATTGCTTTCTGTGGTAGACTGGTTGCCGACCAAGGCTATAGAACCCAATCTCTCCTGTTATTTAACCCATAACTGGAAGGAATAGACGGATTAATACCTTTCCCAAGGGTATTTGCGCATAAGTGAATGTGTTTCAACATTGCGATACTGCTAAAGAATACCAGTCTAGTCAGTCAGTTAAGTGCCATACGTGATACACGCTTGGGCGATCATGTCTCGAAAGAGACACGACTGACTGGACAGAAGATTATCCTGCAGTAGGTTGCCATTGCTTTCTGTGGTAGACTGGTTGCCGACCAAGGCTATAGAACCCAATCTCTCCCGTTATTTAACCCATAACTGGAAGGAATAGACGGATTAATACCTTTCCCAAGGGTATTTGCGCGTAAGTGAATGCAATAAATTCAGCTGGAATTCGAATTCGGCTCCCCGATTTCTCGTTCTGAGCCGCTATCCAATGCACCACAATGCACATCCGGCCTAGTACTGTGCTTAAATTAAACCAGTCTAGTACTGTGCTTAAATTCAAAATGTCTAGGTACCATAGCAAGAGGTCATCTGAACAATTACCACTTTCTTGGTTATTGTTCAGATGACCTCTTAAATGTAAGGTCAATAGACACCTCCTAACACACTAACTAGCACCCAAACACTCTTCCCATCTATGCAACCCTCATCCTCGGTATCCTTACCGTCTATCACCCTCCTTCTGACATTTCCTATATCTAACCACACTTTCTCATTACTTTCCCCTATGTAACCCTCTAACCACTCTTTTTCATCACTTTCGCCTATGTAACCCCCTAACCACTCTTTCTCATCACTTTCGTCAATGTAACCCCCAACCACTCTTTCTCATCACTTTCCCCTATGTAACCCCCTAAACACTCTTTCTCATCACTTTTGCCTATATAACCCCCTGACCACTCTTTCTCATCACTTTCCCTTATGTAACCCCCTGCACAACAGTGGCAGTGAAATGCTTTGCTTGGGGTGAAATGATTAAAAAAAAGTATTTATAGAAAAGGCAGAGAGGCAACCTTATGGCAGTGGGTAAGTGACCAAAGCCAAGCTGTCAGATCAGGATCAATAATATTGCTGATTCTTTTTTGGATCTTATCAAGGAGCTCATGGTAAATAGCAGAGGCACTGAACCATATGTGGCAGCAATATTCTAAGTATGGATGAATGGTAGACTTAATGATATGTTGATAGATTTGGGAAAGAAAAATTGTCCTGCACGACACAGTGAACTGGCTTTCTTAACAGCTGACCCAGCAATGGATTTATATGTTGATTGACAATTTACAAAAGAGTAAAAAATGAAACGGGACTTTTTGATGGTCTTTTAAAATTTTACATTCACTAGTGGAATCCATTAATTATATTAGAAATTATTTTAACTTGAATTAATTTTCTAATCTGCTTCAAACCAGGCAATAAAAGATGCCAGGGGTTACTGAGAATGACAGAAACTTTCTCCTCAATATTGTTGTTTTTTCAAACTTTAATGAAGAGAAAAGACAATAAAAGAACAGGATTCAACAATGTAAAATTACTACAATGACAACGGCAGTAGCAATTCCGAATTACTCATACCAATGAGATGCAAATACAAAAAGAAAGAAATATAAAAATTTCAAAGAACATTCGAAGTATAGAGTTGAAGTAGAATTTAGAAGGAATAGGAAACAAAGGATAAACTCCTAATTCTGCTCAAAAGAGCTGGGAGGAATTTGAACCAGACAAGAAGTCTTAACTGGATGATTGGCAGGACAAATGTACCAGGAAGCATAAAATGAATAACTTCTTTTCCCACAACAATGATATAGCAAAATAGTTAATTTAACGACTGGAATGAAAAGAAAATTATTGTAAAAGCAATGTTAATTACCCTAATATTTATGACTAGTTTTTATATTAACTATAATATCACTACTAAGACTTATTAAGTAAATATGTCAACATGATTAGAGATTTTTTTTTTTGTTTTCATAACTGTTTCACCCCAGGCAAGGCAGAACGGCCACTAGCATGGCCATATCTGACTACCGGGTACACCAGGCACAGGTCCGGGTCGATCCGTGCAATCATAGTGAAAGTTTGGTCAAGGAAAAATGTCTTTGTCAGAAATCAAACTAAACAATTCACAAAGAAAAAAAGAAAGAAAGAAAGAAAGAAAAACGAAGAAAACATCCGCATGAACGTAGTAAAAATCAGTTTATTAATTAATTTTGGGAGAAAAGACTGGTTATACTCAGAAAGTCCGAACCTGATTTCCTGCTTTTGTTCACGTTCTATGCCTAATTTCCATTGGAATAGCTGAAAAAAATCCGCAAAAATCATAGTTTCTGGAAACAGATGACACTGATGATGTCATCACATTGTCAACTAATAAATCCAGGCAATTTTCTCTGTGCCCGGTGTTTTTTTTAGCATCAGCTACGACCCTGGCCTCTAGTATGCAGGGGCAGGGGGTTACAGTAAGAGAAAAAACAAGGTACAGGGGATGTTAAAGAAATGATAACAGATGAATGCAAATCAAGTTGATAGAAGATGGCAATTGACATTGCATTTAACATTTTGAAGATTGTAGCTATCAGGGAAGCAAGCAAATAGGAGTTCCACAAACAGGAAGTACGTGAAAAGAAACTGTTAGAGTGGAAGAGGTGGTTACATTTAACTATTTTGATGATAAAAGGATGAGACCCTGATGCCAATCTTGTAACACATGTAAATAGATGTGATCGGGGGACCAGGCAGAAAAAAACTCAACAGAGCAGTTGCCATGAAAATACTAGTAGAAAAGACAGAGCAAAGCCATATTGCATCAGTGAGAAAGTGATTGAATTTGTATATCATAAATTTTATAACTGTTAGATGAAGAATTGTCAATCATTATTCATTTTTGACTAAAATTTCTATCATTTTAATACCCATACATTAGTAGTATTAGAAGTAATATTATCTTGAATTTTAATATTAGTAGATGAGCTACCATCACAATGGGTTATAGGCAAGAACCTATAATGCCGGATTTTTATTAGAGAATCTATCTTTCATATTTGTTGATGTACTATTCATCCTTGCTTTGAATATTTCTGTCACATCTGGCCTGGTTCTCCTGCTATATATTTACAGATTCTTGATAAAATCCAAAGAATCTGCAATGTTATTGGTCCTGACCTGGCTTCTCAGCTTCAGTCAATTTCCCATTGCCATAATATGGCTTTCCTCTGCCTTTTCTATAAATACTTTCATGGTAATTGTTTGGATAAATTTTCCTCTATAGTACCTAGATTTTATGAACTTATCGCAATACTAGATCGGCAGCTCAGTCTTATCCTTTTACAGTTGAAATGATTCAATGTACTTGTAAGTTTTATGCTAACAGTTTCTTCTATCTCACTTATGAAACTCTCTTCTGGATTCTTATTCCCAGACAACTTTTATACTTTAAAGATTTAAGTACAATTTCAATTGTTAATCTTTTGTATTTTTAATTCTTGTTCTTTTAATGCTCTCTCGCCTTAATAGCGTTTTTTTCTTATATGCTCTGATACACAGTAACCCTTTGCATCCTAGTGGGGTTATTGCCTTGCTTGAGGTAAAAGGATAAAAAAAAACATATAATTAATGCCAGATTTTCCTTTCTAAATCAGTAATTAATGCCAGATTTTCCTTTCTAAATCTGTAATTAATGCCAGTTTTTCCTTTCTAAATTTGTAATGCCAGATTTTCCTTTCTAAATCTGTAATTAATGCCAGATTTTCCTTTCTTAATCAGTAATTAATGCCATATTTTCTTTTCTAAATCAGTAATGCCAGATTTTCCTTTCTAAATCAGTAATTAATGCCAGATTTTCCTTTCTAAATCAGTAATTAATGCCAGATTTTCTTTTCTAAATCAGTAATTAATGCCAGATTTTCCTTTCTAAATCCGTAATTAATGTCAGATTTTCCTTTCTAAATCTGTAATTAATGCCAGATTTTCCTTTCTAAATCTGTAATTAATGCCAGTTTTTCCTTTCTAAATCAATAATTAATGCCAGATTTTCCTTTCTAAATCTGTAATTAATGCCAGATTTTCTTTTCTGAACCTATAATTAATACTGAATATTTTTAGAAAGCAATAGTTAATGCTAAATTTTTTTAGTACCTATAATTCCCTTTTTTTTTTTAGAAACTTATAATAATAATAGATTTTTACTTTAGATTTTATAATTAATGCTGGATTTTACAGTAGGCAATAATAAGTTAGTTAATGGTTGGAAAGTATTTGACCTTACTGGCCTTATGCCATACAAAACCAAACATCAACTGCTGTAATCTGCTTAGGAATCAGTAAATTTATTCAAGTAGAAATATTTAAAATACTGACTTACCCACACATCAGTTGGTATAGAATATCCACAATTAACATATAGAACCAGAAGAAATAAAATGGCAGTTTCAATAACTTTGATAAGCTGACCATTTTTGGCATTGCCTTTTAAAAATATTGTTTACTTGATTTTGTTTTAAAATTCACTTTTGTTTTGTTTTTTGATTCCTATTCTCTGTTGACCACATAACTTCAAGGAAGTGTCACCCACTTAATTCCCCAGGTATTATGACAGACATTAGTTCTATGTGATCTTTGTCACTCTTGTTTTTAATTTAATCCCCTCAAAACAGAAAAGTGAAGAAAAAGAAAAAAAAATTAATCAGAAGAGTTGTTGAATCTTTTTAAAGTTGTTTCAAGATCAAGTGGCTTTTGAGCTTAGTTTTGAAATCCAAGATCCTGTTGCTAAGTTACTGTGATGTCATCATGAGTCATAGTTGTCATGGCGTCAAGTCCAATTTGTGTTCTTAAGCATGTGTTTGAATGATTTGATTATCAGCAGTTAAAATTTGGTAACTTCTTATTGGATAATTTGTAATTGCCTCAAATTTTATCATTGGGGCTTTAATGTTACAGGACTCATGAAAAAAGAAAAAGCAGGAATTATTTACAGTATTTATATTGGGATTACTGTCTTCATCTTTGTTGTATTTATCATGTTGCACCCTCTCGTCTCCCTCTGAGCAAAGAGGATGTAAACAAAAAGGAAATTAATACTTAACATCAGGAAAAGACTGCTGAAGTTCCTAGGAAACGTAATGAGAAAAGAGGGCTTGGAGAATCTGATACTCACAGCTCAGAGGGAAAGAGAGACAGAGGAAAGCAATGTGTAACATACTTGATGAGCCTGAGCAAATGGATGGTAAATGGGATTTGAGAGGGGTAATAAGAGAAAGCCTCTTAAGAGCTACTAGGGATAGGAAAATGTGGAAGGCCATGATCACCTACATCTTGAAGAGACCCAGAAATAGAACAACAATCTACAGGGAGTTCCATACTGAACCCTTTATCTAATCTATGGAGAAAGACTGTTCTCTTTTCACTGCTCATGTCTAGGGATATCAACTATTTTTTATTTTTATTTAGTAATGTTCAGTTATTGTTTTTCTGTTTGCAAATACAACCCAAGCCAGGGATTGAACTCAGAACTACTATGTCACCAAATTCAAAAACCAAAACTTTTAACCATTAGCCCATTTGTCTCATTGGCTTGGGATTTTGATAATTTTAACACTGATGTTTGTTGTCTCCAAGAAACTAAAATCAAATAATGACTTGATATTAATATTGGAGTTAGATAGTAAATGTTTTGAAAATGGATTCTGTCATCAATACCAATGGAGGTGTGGGAAAATAAAATAATAAAAAAGAATTAAAAAAATGCATATTTTGATAATGCTAAGACTAAAGGAGTCTGGAGGGTTTTGATCATGACCAGAATCCAAAAAAGAACAGATGCACTTTCTTTCCATTTTCCAATGAATAACATCTAAACTTATTTATAAATAGAACTTTATCCGTGTGTGTGTGTGTGTGTGTGTGTTTCCATTACTTATAGACTCCGAAACGGTTGAACCGATTTTCTTGAAAATTTACACAGTTGTACTATAAGCATCTGCAAGTGTTCTTAGCTAGGTTTTATGTCGAGGTGCCCCCAATAAATATTGAAAATCGATAATCAAAAAAATTGGGTTATAGAAGGAGTGGTCCAATTTTAATCAAATTTGATACACTCAAAGACAAAGACATAAGAAATGATATTCAGAAGTTTCAAGGTTGCAGTTCTTACAATAGTGCAGAAAATCAATAATATATATATATATATATATATATATATATATATATATATACAAAAGGCAAGATGTTTGTGTGTGTGTCTGTTTATCTGTCTGTATGTCCTTTATACAAATCCACAATTTTCATCCAATTCTCACCAAACTTCATACAAATATTCTTTAGGCTGAGTTTGAGCTCCAGGACCAGGGATTAGTTTTAAAGCTTTCATTAGACCCGAGCAATGCCGGTTTATACTGCTAGTTCAGATATATTTAGCAGCTCTATCCATGAAGCAGTTAAACATTTACTTTAGTCACTCCAGCTGGGAACAAAGCTGAATTGAACTTGACCATTATAACTATTATTATCATTGCTTGCCACAACTAACTTCTGGATAAGTAAAAGAAAACGAACATACCCAAAAGGCATTGAGGACTTTGTTTCCCTACAGTTCTTACAAAACAAAAGAATAAATGGTATGTAGTAGAAATTAAAGTTTTTGCATGCTTCTTTTTTAATATGTGAACATACACACACCTAAAATACACTAACACTCAACCTTAAGTTCTCTAGAAGATTAATATACATGGATATTGGACAAATCACCAAAGTATACAAATTGAACAATGATATTGTCATGGTGGCATCACCCATCCAATGGATTGAATTCTTCCAACCACTACATATACTTCTCCTCACAAGAGGTGGTGGCAGAGATAAGCAAAGACAGAAGAGAAACAGAGTGAGTAGCTTGTAGATAGCCAACACTGCTACCGTAACGACCAATGCGAGTCCCAGTTCGAGGGTTGAATTATTGCATTACTATCTAACCTGTTTTTTTTTTTTTAATTGTTTCACCCCGAGCAAGGTGGTAATGCCACTGATGTGCAGGGGGCTACATAAGTGTAAAAAGATTAATTAGAAGAGAGTGAAGAGGAAGATGAACCAGTTAGAAAGGAGCAATAGAAAAATGAGAATGCAGGTGTGATGACAGTTTCAAAGGTGGAGAGAAAGGAAAGGATATATGGGGTGGGGAAAGAACTAGAGTCAAGTGGTTAACAAAGTTCCAAGTATTGTATTTTGCTGTGTTTAATATATATTCGTTATTTCCTATTTTAGTTGTTGTTGTTGTATTATTTCTTGCTGGACTCTTAACCAGGTCCACAACAGATATTAAAAGGGCTATCAGTAAAATTCCTGCATTCCTTTGAAGAGCTTGGAAGACCTGAAGTACTTTCAGGAGTCAGCAAAAGTGATGGAGGTTTGTTAAAGTCTAATAAGAAGTATACAAAGGTGTTGAAGATGAGAAATCACACAGATTTGCAGTTTGCCTTCAAGTCAAAACAGCTCTGATGATGAATGATGATAAATTAGTATGACGTTTTTAACAGTTTAAAAGGTGAAGTATATATATATATATTCTAAAAATTCTCGAAGCACTCTACATTAAACAATTTAAACCTGGTTTGAATACAATCAATTTCGATATTTCCAACAACGTACTCAAATGTCTGTAATCAGACCAGGGACCACAACACCACTATTTTGTCACTGTCTTCGGCCATCCGCCACGGTAGGGATGGACTTATATTTTCAATTCAATTATCTTTATTGTTAATAGCTTAAATGTTCTATGTTTACTGTGTGTTAATATTTACTCTTTGATAATGGCTTATGTGAGCCGAAAGCTTAGACCCGATAAAAAATTCAACAAATACTGTGATTTTTTGTTTTCTTTCAATGACATCACCATCAAGTATATCAGACGGTATGAACGGATCCTACACAAAATTAATAGACAAAACTTGTCTATATTATTCAATGAAACCTGCATTAATGAAAAAATGCTGCCAAAATACGCACAATATATATATATATATGTATTAAATTATTTGTTTGAACATTATTTTTAATCAATACTCACATTTGAGTAGATATTCTGTTTTTAATTAAACAGTATATTTATATATTTATTTCTGCCGGCCTGATTATTTACAATACATTTTGTAAGAAAAAATGCTTAATTCGGCAGGATTTGAACCTGCAACCCCTATCAACATAGGGAAGCTACCAATCAATCTGGTGCTTCTTAGACCACTCAACCACGAATGATACTCCAGTCTAAATGAAGTCAAATCAAGCCTATTTAACACAATTTTTGATTCTACACAAATAACCATCTCTGCTCTGAAATGTATCGTAATGCCAACAAATGTAACTTTGGGATTTTCCATAACATAATATATAATGTGTGTGTACATTTATATATTAGGACCTTAAATAAATTCTTGCTGTTTTCCAACAAATGGTGTTCCCAGAAATGCATAGGTGAATCTTCAGATGGTAACGTATCTATAAGGAAGTACTATAAGCAAACTTGAAATTCAGTGTATGTCATTTCACCGACGTGTAAACAACTTTGTTTTTTATAGCATTAAACATGCCTAATTTCATGCCAAAGAAAGTGTATTTGTGGGGAATTTTACTGCACTACTTTATTTAAAAGTATTCTGTAACTGAAGTTTGTTGAGACTTAGGGTGACCATGTTCTGTCAGAAAAAACATGCAGAGATTGGTTTAGACACTTAAAAAATAATGATTTTGATGTTGAAGATAAAGAATGCTCTCGTGCACTGAAAAAGTTTGAAGACAAAGAACTGGAGGTATTACTTCATGAAGATTCATGTCAAATGCAAGCTAAACTTGCAGAATCATTTGGAGTTTAACACACAACAGTTTTGAAATGTTTGAAATCATTAGAAATGATTCAAAAGCAAGGAAATTGGGTGCCGTATGAGTTGAAACTGAGAGACGTCAAACAGCGTCTTGTCACATGTGAACAGCTGCTTCAATGGCAGGAAAATTGTTGCATGAGGGAGTGAAGTAGGGTCTTCACCGTTTTTTGAGTGAAGGACCTTCTCCAGTATTGCAGGTTCCAGGCCCCTAATAAAGAACCATGATATACAACATATGTGTTCGTTGTGTTGTCTTTTATCCATAAACATCCTCAGATAAAACATAATGAAACAAAAATAAAGAGTTTTTTTGCATTGTATCATGACCAGCAATGAAAAGTTGATACACTACAGTAACTCTAAGTGTAGAAGATTATGGGGTAAGCTTGGACGTACATCAACATTGGCGGCAAAGCCGAATATCCATGGTTTGAAGCTTCTCCTATACATTTAGTAGGATCAGCTGTGTATAGTTTATCATGAGCTGCTCAAACCAAGTAAAACCATCACAGGAGATTAATATTGACTGCAATTGTTGCATTTGATCTGAGCATTGAAGATAAAAAATGATTGCTATATGAGCAAAGACATGATAAAGTGATTTTGCAGCATGAACACGCTAGGCCACATGTTGCAAAATTGGTGACAACTTACTTGGAAACACTTAAATGGGAAGTCCTACCCCACCCACCATATTCACCAGACATTGTCTCACCCAATTATTGCTGGTTTGGATTGATGGAACATGGCATGGCTCAAAAGACATGTCATTTTTTCCAACGTGGAAGCCAAGTGCTGCCAGAAAGATGGAAAAAGTAGTAGCTCATGATAGACAATATTTTCAGTGACATATTTCTCAATAATATTTGTAAATAAAACATTACTTTTCATGAAAAATCAGTGAGAACTTACTCAAGATCCTAGTAATTATGTATGACTGTGGAATCATGTGTCTGTGTTTGTAATTATAATGCGTGTGTTTGTATAGTTATGATATAGATGTGTGTTTGTGCTATCATAATATACATGTGTGTGTATTTTTTCATTGATAGCTCTGTGTGTGATGGTGTAGCGATAAATGTGTGTTTTTGTAGTGTGTGTGTGAGTGTGTGTGTATGTATATATATATATATATATATAGATATACATACACACACACACACACACTACAAATATATATATATATATATATATATATATATATATATACACACACTACAAAAACACACATTTATCGCTACACCATCACACACAGAGCTACGGTCATATCACGTTGAATACACCGGTTCTCACTCTATCACCTGTTAAGCAACATTGAGCCTGGTCAGTACTTAGATGGGTGACCACTTGGGAATACCAGGTGCTGTAAGCGTTATTGACGGATGTGCTTTGTGGTGCAGTGGATGTCGGCTCAGAGGGGGAAATTGGTGAGCCAAATTCCAATTCCAGTCAGAGACTTTGCATTCACTTACACACTGGTACCCTTGGGAAAGGTATTAATCCATCGCTTCTCTCCAGTTATGGGTTAAATAACTGAGGTCTGTTGTTCATGCGATCTGTGGCAGATGTCTGCACCGATTGTTTGTTATCAGCAGTTCCAAAAAGTGTGGATGGTCCTACACAAGCCTTCACCACTTTAAACAATTCTCTGTGTGGTTGTCTGTGTTAGACGCTCATACATCAAAATCGACGGGAGAGTCCATAATATGTATATATATATAAGAAAAATTAAGACAGACACATTATTTCATGGTGAATTGGAAGTTTCAATGAGTTTAATTAGATCATATCATCAGACATTTTACAATATTTCCTCCATCTGGTACAAAATTTATGCCAGAATGAACGTTTTCTTAAAATGAAGAGAAGGATGATAATAAAAAAAAAATAAAGAAAAATTAAGACAGACACGTTATTTCATGGTGAATCGTATTGGTACTTCCGATTCACCATGAAATAACGTATCTGTCTTAATTTTTCTTATATTTTGTCTATATGTATTTATATGCATATATGTTTAGAGCTCTCTTAGAGAGTTATCCTACCACTGTATGTACAGGATACTCCTTTGGATTCTTCTATACCCATGCTGATATATATATATTAAAATTAGGAAGATCGGTCAGTTACACTATCATGGTCTCAACCTTTTGGTATCATCAAATGTTATAGATTAACTGATTTCCTAATGGTTTATTTTGAACACACAACAGGGATTTTAAAACACATAATAGGAATTTTAAAATAAGGGTAGGAGTTAGTCAAGACTAGTGAAATATTATTGTATATACTTTTCTCTGGGTTTCGAAGGGTTTTTACCCTATATAAATGTAGCTCTAAGACCCACGTTGGTCTTAAAGTTCCTTCAAGCCCCCATAACCACCATCTAGCTGACTCCTCACTGGTTAACGGGTCACTCATTTTGCCACTGGTATCATGTTGGTTCCACTTGTCTTAGCTGGTATTTGTCTGTTCATGACCACTCACACTTTTGCCACATAGTGTTTTTGATCTGAAGTTGTTCAGCCTCTTTTTGAGAGTGGTCAGAGGAGTCAAGCTGCATTTATTTTTTTTTACTCTGATTCACTGCTTCACATCTCATCTCATACTACCACTTTATCTGGATTGTGCTCATCTCTCTCTTCCTTCTCCTACTTGCTTGGCAGCTAACCTCAGTCTGCTTCCTGTAATTATCCAAACTTTCAAAATGGCAGAGCGAAAACTAATTTTCAGTCATCTACTTGTCTCATGCTGTGATCTCTCTTGGCCAGACTACTCAAAAGAAAAGGAAGGAAAATTTTTTCCACTTCTCTTTAAAGAAAGTTTATTTTTTTATTTTTCTGCCTATGCATTTTTAGAATCAATATACCATACATTCTGAAAATATTAATTAAATTTTCCTTATAACTTGCATTCAAGGAAATCTGAATTAATGAATTAATTGTAAAATTTTTCTTGGGATGTATTATAAGGATTGAATGCTTCATTCAGACTGGCTTCTCTCTTTGTAGGAGGTACTTCTTTCCTGGGTGGTTGATTCAAAACAGACATCTTTCCCTTGAATTATGATTTCTTTGGACAAAATGTCCAAAGAAATCATAATTTTATTCTGGTGACCACTGAGTTTTCTTTGTCAACAACATATGCTTCCTTCTACTTGACATCTTCTAGTATACATTTTATGGTCACTTTCTTATAAGGAGAAAGTGTGGAAAGGTGGGATTTTAGTTTTGCTTGATCTTACTGAATTCCTTCTAGTTAATTCTGGGTTTGATTCCCCTTTGAATTATTTTAAAACATGATTTTTCAATGCATTTTATTTTTTAATTTTCTTAACTTTTCAATCCATTTTCCCACACTAATCATTTCACCTTAAGCAAAACAATAAAGATACTAAGATGCAAGAGGTTCTTCTTCTTCATTATGTGCTGTGTCCCTTCAAAACGTAGGCTATCATGGACTTCCACTTGCCTCTGTCCTTTGCTGCTCTTAATATTATTTCTCATGGTATCTCTCCCAAATCCTGCTCCGCCATCCATTTACTCAAGCCTATCAAATATGTCTCACACTGCTTTCCCCTGTCTCTCTTCCTTTCTATCCATCCTGTGAGTATTAGATTCTCCAAACCATTCCTCCTCATTACATGTCTCAGGAACCTCAACCAGGTACTGTAAGCGTTTAGTGATGGATGTGCGTTGTGGTGCAGTGAATATCGGCTCAGAAAGAGAAATCGGTGAGCCGAGTTCGAATTCCAGTTGAATAACTTGCATTCACTTAAGCACTGGTACCTTTGGGAAAGATATTAATCTGTACCTTCCCTCGAGTTATGGGTTAAATAACAGGGTAGGACTTGGGGACCCTGCCCTTAAAAACAAATCCCAATGAATCTTGATACTTGAAAAGAAAAAAATATTACTAGACACAAAACTTATATAAAAACAACAATAAATTGTTGGAAAAAAAAGGTATTACCAGCAATAAATAAAATTTAGTTGGCAATAAATGACCTGCCGAGGTTGATATGCCATAAAAACAAAACAACCAAAACAGAAACCTCAGCTCTCTCATGATCCTGGGTATGACAATAAACGGCATCCAGCAGCAAGGCCTCTAATTGGGAGGTTGTGAGGAGCATGGGACCACTTCTTAATCGCTGTTGTTCCCAGGTCCATCCTGTTAGAGTCCAAGCTATGGGGCAAATAGTTTATCCCCCAAATTGTGGTAAAAACACTATGAATGTATAAAACAGACTTTTATAGTAAAAATTCCAGGAATACATTTTTGAAGGAAAAAAAGTATTACCAGCAGTAAATTTGTGGAATAAAAATCCATTCCAGCAATACATTTGACTCTCAATGAAAACCACTTTACAAAAATACATCAGAGGAAGCTGATCTACAAACTTATTTCTTACAAACAATATATATTCTATTCGCACAAATCTATTGTAAGAATCTTGTTGGCATTAAATAACCCATTGAGGTTGATATGCCATAAAACAAAAAATATATCAATGAAACCTGATCTACAAACTACTTTTCAAAAAAACAAAATAAGTAGACATCTTAAGTTTTCTAAAAAAAAAATTAATTGAAATTTGACTAAATCAACCTTTTCACTAAAATTAGACGTTTAAAAAAAATAAAAAATAACACTACATTATTCAAGGTATTGTCCTCATCTTTGTTGCCATTTGTATAACGTTTCGGCTATTATACTCTAGCCTTCTTCAGGTGCTAGGAATTTTGAACTAAACCCTTTATTACAATCACTGGAGTATATCATTCTCATTCCTTGCATGAAGCCTCTTTTGATAGTCATGAGTTATCTCCCTCTAACCCTCTAAGTTACTTGTTCATCACTGCTGTAGCCTGGTATTGAACTCACAACTATTTGGGTCAAGTCACTGGAGCTAGCCAATATCTATATCCACATTACTGAACATTAGTTTTATAAGTCCCAGAAATTCAGTTGTTCCTGTCTTTAGAGATATAGACATTGGTTAGTTCCAAATGGCAACAAATATGAGGACAATAGTATGAATAATGTAAACAGTGTAAATATTACCTCATATATAGACAAAAAAACCCTAAAACCCCATCTTTTTGGCATTAAATCACCTACAGCAGTTGATATGCCATTAAACAAAACTCAAGCTTCAGCTGTCTCTTTCAGATACTAAGTATAAGTTTTTTTCTTGTTTGCATCTTCTCCAACACCTTGTTGTTGCTCACTTGCTCAGTCCATGTTATCCTCATCATCTTTCTGTAGAACCACATTTCTGTTGCTTTGAGTCACTCCTTCATCTTTGAAGAGAGCCTCTAACATTCACTGCCACATGCAAGGGGTTAATGAGTGTGAAAGAATATAAGGAAGGGAAAAACATTAAGAAGAGAGAACAGTAATAAAGTTGACTGGAAAGTATAAGAAGCCAAAAGAGAGTTCCACAATAAGTGCAAGAGAAGCACCTTATAAAACTTAAAATTATATCTAGTAATGATGAGATCTGACTATTGTTGTAGAGTGGCTGACACCCCTGCAGCACACTCAATGATGAAATGACCATGGTCTGAAATAGTTTAAGTAAAAAAATAGTAGCATTTGAAGCATAATATTTGAGTGTCATTCAAGTACTATTCAAACTGATTACTTTGGCAACTATTGTGATTTAAACCTCTCCTCTCTGTGTTGTAAGTTTTGTTTTGTCTGTCATTGTAATTATTGTACTGTTCTGTGTATATCTGTTTAGCACTGGATATTGTGCTGAATAATACTGCAGCACACTTTCTCTGTGTATCATATACACCTCGGTGATACAACAATTACCAATCTAGTATTAAACTTATATTCATAAAACATCACAATTATTTGTGGTGCTGCTAAAACAAAACAAAAAATCTTTTAGTATTGTTCCTAATTTTGTAAGATAAAAATGATCAACTTTTATATATTTATAACTAGTTGGCTAGTATTGTTAGCTTTCATTCAATTTTTTGGAATCAATGTTTTCTAAAAATGACCACAGGCCATCACATCACATAACAATGGTCTTCATATATATGTATTTATATGTAGATATGGATGGATGTGTGTGTATATGTAGGTGTATGCATAGACACATTTGTATGCACATATGTATAAGTCTGGACATATGTGTATGTGGATATACATCTTTATGCATAAGTATGTTCATATGTAGGGTTGTATTTATATATGTACTCATGTGGTTGTGAGTGGGCGTGTAACAGTTTTATGGTCACTCTTTCCACCCAATAAACTTTCTTGCCTGGCTTATCCGAGATAAGGCCAAAATTCCTATTCTGGATCAAAATTCCTATTCTGGATCATTTCCTTTTTTTTTTTTAAGAAATGTTTATTCCAGGAAATTATTTGTACCTAATGGAATGAATATAGTGTTTTCTGAAGAAATGAACTAGAATTTATAACTACTTTAAATGATGTATGGAGTTTTCCTTTATATATAAACAAGTTTTGTTAAACGATAGAGACAACATAGTCTTATATATTTTCTTTTCTATATATATATATAAAAGGCAATCTGTGAGTCTGTGTGTGACTGTAAGCTATGCATGCCTGCATTTTTTAAGCTATGCCATTCAAACTTTCTAGCAACACATATCTCCAGGGAAGCCAGGTTGATGCATACTTTTTTAGTTTAAGTTTGGCAATTTTCACTTTCGCACTTTTTGGCCAATGGAGCCGATTGTTTACATTTGCTTCATAAAACATCTAAGATCTAAGATGGTTGCTGAATTGTATCACAGAAATCAAATCACGTGTGTCAAACATGGCTAAAATATTTTTATATTTAAAAAAATGAGCCTTTATATTTAATTTTTATTCCAACATTTTAAAAATTCATTTGGTCAACAAAAAAATGTGAATATTTTTCCCCGTAATTTTGAAACAAAAGAAATATTTTTAAAAAAAAGTGTTTTTCAAACAAAAACAAAATATGTAAAAAAAAAAAGTTCCAATGGTTAATTTAATTATTTAAGTTTTTTTTTTTCAGATTTAATATTTCATACTTCAGAAAATAAAATTAAAAAAAAATAAAGCATTAATGTAACTTTTCCCTCTGAAATGAAATGTCTACATTTTTAAATATTCTTCAAAAATTTCTGAACTGAGAGCATAATAGTTTTTATATTTCTAATTTCAGTAAAACAAAATAAATAATTTAAATTTTTATGTTAAATTCATTTAGTCAACAAAAATGTAAATATTTTTCCCCGTAATTTTGAAACAAAAACAAAATGTTGTTTACAATGTCAGATAAAACATCAAATCACGTTTATGCAAAACAAAAGAAAATAGATTTTTTCAATGGAATTTTTGAACAATTTTTAAACAACAATTTTTTATATAACTATTTTTTATATAACTGAGTTCTACTACTAAAATGTTCTGAGTTGCAAGGGCAATGCTGGACTATGATGCTAGTATTATATAAGACTATGTTGTCTCTGTCGTTTAACACAACTTGTTTAAAAGAAAAGATGCTGCCAAAATATACGTACTTTATATATATATATATATATATATATATATGCAAGTTATTTATTGGACAACACTACCAAAGAATTAGTCACATCAGCAATTGAAAAGCAAATGTTAATAAATTTATGCTGTGTATATATATATATATATATATATATGAGGTATTAGCTGGGCATAATGGTTGTGCTAAAGAAAGGTATAACAAAATTTTAAATATATATATATATATATATATATATATATATACGAGTGAATAAGGAACAAAGAAAAATTTACAATGTCCAAAACATCAATTTAAAACAGTGCTCAATATTTAATATAGAGATGTGAATATTTATTATAAATTATATTTTAGAACATCTACAAATTTTTTTTTTTATATATATATATATATATCCACTAAAAATTGTACATTTTGTTTCGATATTGGACTTTCAATGTCTCATCAATTAAGATTCATCAGAAAATTCAAATAGGAAAACTACAAAATTCTTATGGGTATTTCTAGTATATTTAATTTGTACATCATTCCTTTCTGTCTTCCATCATAAAGACTGAATTAGCTTGCTGTTTCATAGTACAAGGATAGAATTGTACAAGAATAAATTTATTAAATTTATCTTTGCAAATTAGACTAATTTGCTAGCTAGTCCTCAGATTCAGTATTCTCATTGCAGATTTTACTTAATTTGTTTTTTAATTGTTGATATGACTAATTCTTCAGCAGTGCAGTCCAATACATGGCTTGCATATAACATGCCACCTGCAAAGCAATCTCATCTAGTTTGTGACCAAGGCCAACTTGTAATGACATCCATTGCTTTTTAGGAAAGCTTCCATGATAGTTTCTTAGGAAAGCTCGCTAAATTGTAATGACATCCACTGCTTCTTAAGAAAGTGAGAAAGTTTTTATAATGTTGTTTCTTAAAATGATTTACTTTATTAAATATTATAAAAATATCATTAAATATTTTTTCTTAAAATTGTTTCTTATGAAAGCTTCCATGATTTTTTCTTAGGAAAGCTTGCCAACTTGTAATGACATCCATTGCTTCTTAGGAAAGTGAGAAAGTCTCTATAATGTTGTCACTGATTAAAATGAATTGCTCTGTATGCCTGGTTTGTTTGTTTTTTTTTGGGGGGGGGGTTGTCACTGGTTGCACCATATCTGACAGCATTGATCTCTTGCAGGCCTGAACTGGTATTCCACTTGTGAAAATGGATTTTCACTCTTGGCAAACATATCGTCAAATAAATAAACCTGTTTTGATGGATGAGTATTTTGCAAATGACACTTCAATGATAAGTTGAAGACCTTCCTAACACAGGCCAACATCCACCCTGAGACCTGGGGAAATTGTTGCTGCAAATTGAACTTCCTTGCATAGGACCATTCGAGGAGGGGACCGAAACTTTTTGAGTCTAACCAGTGACATGAAGAGGATTTGTGACATGTTGTTAGGAGGGCCTAACTTGCCCAGCTACATCTACTACCCACACTCCTTGGTGACTCCTGCTTATGACTTTTCACTACCTTCACAACCATCTTCCCCGATAAGGTAGAAAGAGAATAAGAAGAGAGGATGACAATCCCAATTCTTGAATGTGAGTGGGTGACAATTACTATAATTTTTCAAGACAAGAGTATGGAAAATGCATATAGTGTAGAAGGTAGTGGTGCAAAATGTAAAACTAGCAAACTGAGTTCAAGTTCCAGTCAAGACTGTTATATTCACTTTCATGCAAATACTCTTGGTAAAGGCATGAATCCATCTCTTCTTATAGCTATAGATTAAATAGTATGAAAGGCTGGACTCTTTAGCTCTGGTTGGCAACTAATCTAGAAGGACAACTAATTTCAAATTGGTTCAGCATAAGGCTGGCAAATTTCTCTCATGAGCAAACCTACTTGCTATAGAAACTGCATTAGCAGTGCCTGGAATGTTGCAAACTGTGGTTCCCATACTCCTCAATGGTGTCCATGAGACTTGAATGAGTGTTTTTTTTTTGTTTTTTTTTATAATCATTTTATCCCAAGCAAAGCAAGACCACCACTGGTGGACAGAGTGTTACAGTAAGAGAAAAGGAATAAGACAAGGTACAGGTGATGTCAAAGAAGAATAAGATCTTCTTCTTCTTCTATGTGCCCTGTCCTTTCAGGACTTGGCGATCATGGCTTTCCACGTCTCCCTATCCCTGATGGCTCTTAGCATGCTTTCTCCTGATATACCACACAACCTGCGTTCTGTCATCCACCTGCTCACACCCTTAAAATATGTTATCCGTTGCTTTCCTCTGTCTCTTTTTCCCTCTATCTGGCCTGTCAGTATCAGGTTCTCCAAGCTCTCCTTCCTCACTGCATGTCCCAGGAACTTCAGTTGTCTCTTCCTGATGCTTACTATTAATTTCCTTTTCGTTGCCATTCTTTTCAACACCCCATTGTTGCTCACAAGCTCGGTCCATGATATCCACAGCATCCTTCTATAGAACCACATTTTTGCTGCTTCAAGTTTTTTTTCATCTTCGATGGTATTGTCCAACGTTCACTGCTGTATTGAAAAACTGACATCACATAGCATTCTAGTACTCTCTTCTTTGTTTCTAGTGAAAGTTTCCGGTGTCTTTTTTTTTTTTTTTTTAATCATCTCACCCCAAGCAAGGCATTCCACTGCCACTATTGCGCATGGGGCTACATAGGGGAAGGTAAAGAGAAGGAGTGGTTAGACATAGGGAATGTCAGGAGGAAGGTGACAGATGAGTAAGGATAGCGAGGATGAGGGTTGGGCAGATGGGAATAGTTTTTGATAGAATGGGAGCAGGTTAGTGTGTTAGGAGGTGTCTATTGACCTTACATTTAAACTCCTGGAGATTGTAGCCGTCGGGGAAGCAATCATTTGGAAGAGAATTCCACAGTCAGGAAGTGCGAGGAAAGAAACTGTTGGAGTAGAAGTTACGGCTGCATTTTATCGGTTTCACTGTAAAAGGGTAGGATCTAGTTGCTAATCTAGTATCTCATTCAAATTCGTATTTAGGGGGCACTAGTGATCTAAGTTCATCGGAGCAGAAGCCGTGGAAGTATTTATAGAAGAGACACAGGGAAGCCACGTCGCGCCGGTGGGAGAGAGACTGCAGGTGGTCTGCCAAGTCGGTATCTATCACATTACAGACCCTCCTTTGAACCTTATTGAGAAGCCCGAGGAGACCAGCAGGGGCACCCGACCAGATATGGCAGCAGTATTCAATGCACGGGCGGATGGTAGATTTATAAATGTGCAGGATAGATTTAGACGGAAAAAACTTCCGGGCCCTACACAGAGAACCGACTTTCATAGCAGCGGATTTAGCAATGGATTCGATATAGTCATTCCATTTGAGGTCCGCTGAAAGTGTGAGACCAAGGAGGCGTAGTGTTTTACTCTCTGGGAGGCAAGCCTGGTCCATGCTAATGGGAGGTAGGTGAGATTGTCGATGATGGTTAATTGAGAGTAGCTTCGTTTTAGAAGCATTAAAATTTACTAGCCATTTCTTATCCCAGTCCAATATGGATTGGACGTCTTTTTCAATCTCGGCTGAGAGGATAGCTTTGACACCTACACCAGATTTTTGTAGGAGGCGAGAGTAAACTGTGGTGTCATCGGCGTACAAACATATTTGGGCTCTTATGGAATCAGGGAGATCATTAATGTATATCAGGAAGAGCGTAGGACCTAAGATGGAGCCTTGGGGGACACCTGCATTTGTATGGTAGTTCTGAGAGGCATGTCCGTTTAATACCACCTTCATTGTGCAGTTAGAAAGGAATGACTGGATTAGTTCAAACAAATGTCCAGTTATACCATAGCTCCGCAGTTTACATAGAAGGCCAGCATGCCAAACTCTGTCGAACGCCTTAGATATATCCAATGCAACGGTTCGGGCTTTGCCATTCCTGTCGAGTGCCTGGTATATGTACTCGGTGATGGTTGTTAGCATATCAGCAGTAGACCTGGTGAAGCGGAAACCATATTGCTTGTCCGAGAGGAGCCTGTGTGCTGTGAGATGCTGAACCACCTCGGCGTTGATAATAGCTTCGAACACTTTGCCAAAGATCGGAAGAAGGCTGATAGGGCGGTAATTTGCAGGGTCAGAGGGTTCTCCAGTGTTTTTAAATATAGAAACTACAGAGGAAGATTTCCAACAGGCAGGAAAGCAGGAAGCAGATAGGCAGAGGTTGTAGAGCTTAGAAAGGACAGAGGAGAGTTCAGGGGTACATTTCTTTAAGACTATGGTTGGGATTCCGTCACCACCGCTCGCTTTGTGAGGGTCAAGTTTTAAGATTATTTTAGAGACAGGCGAAGGTGTAATGTGGACATCATTCAATTGTGCCTTGGTTCTAGGTGAGAAGTCGGGTGTAAAAACTCCAGATGAGTCCAGACTCGAATTGTTCGAGAATCTGTGGGCAAAGCATTCAGCCTTATCTGCTGGGGAGGTGAGGACCTCAAATTTGTTGATTAGCGGGGGTATTGTGGACTTGCTCTTGTTAAGTACTCTTTTACAGAGTCGCCAGTAGTCTTTAGAGCCGAATTTAGAGCATGCTATGCGTTGCTTCATTCTGGCAGCAAACAACATCTTAGCTTTGTTAAGTATCCTTTTACACTTATTACGAGCTGAAGTGAAAAGGCGCCTGTTTTGGTCCGACGCGTAGTTACGATAGAGTCGGAAGAAATGATTCCGGTGGGCAATGGCAGCCGAGCAAGCGGGTGAGAACCATGGAGACGAATGAGATTTAAGCTGGAATTTCCTAGCAGGGATGAAGGCATCGATGCCAGCCTTAACCCAGGAGGAGACCTCGGATGCACATTCTTCGATGGGAAGACTAAAGACGTTGTTCCAAGGGATGTCACAGAAGAAGTCTCGCAACGAATCCCAGTCTGCTCTTTGATAGCAGTAGGATATTCTACTTGTCTGGGTTTCATGGGTCGGGCGGGAGTGGAGTGAAATATTGACGGACACTACAATGTGGTCAGAGTTTCCAAGTGGGCAGAGTTGTCTGGTAGTACAAGAGTCTGGGATGGAAGTGAAGCAGAGGTCTAGAAGTGAGTCCCTTCCGTTAGGTTTGTCGGAGAAACGCGTGGGGAAGTCCACTACTTGCGTAAGGGATTGAGTGATTGAAAAGTTCATGGTGTGGACACCAGCAGGGTCAGTGACAGCGTTCTTCAGCCACTTGGTGTGGTGGGCGTTAAAGTTACCAAACACGAATACATGGGCAGAGGGATGGGAAGAAATGGCTTTGTCAATATTGTCAGAAATGTTGTCAAGTAACGAACAGTCAGGGGAGGAAGGAGAGTGGTAGAGAAAGAAGAGATAGCTAATCGAGCTGAGAAGTGAGAGGCGGAAGCACATGAAAGAATGATCTGGGGATTCAAAAGATGACACCCTAAGGGAAGGTGTTCGCTGACATAGACACCAAGCCCATGCATATGAACATTGGAGTCCTTCCTGAAGAGGGGAAGGTAGCCAGGAACGTAGAACTCATATGAGGGGATAGAAGGGTTAAGATTAGTTTCACATAGGGCTAATATATCAGGTGAGTTATTATGGAGGAAAGAATCTACGCTGGGGAAGTTGGTGCGGATGCCGCGTATGTTAGTGAAAGAGATGCAGACAGGTTTGGGCGTTTTCAAATGAGCTGGTTTAGTTTTGCTATCATGTTTGCTTTTTTCCATAGTGATTCAGTTAAGGAGAGGTCTTAGAATAGAATCAGCCGGTCAATCATTTGCAACTTGTGAAGGATGGAGACTGGCGCGGCCTACAACATAATGTGGCCTCGGGGTTGCCCACCAAACGTTCATGCAGGGACGCCCGTCCATGCGCAATATGGCACTACAAGAACCCCGGTATTATTCAACTGTTGATCAGAGCAGCCTCTCAAGACGCTACGCAAGAGTTCGGGCTCCTAACTACCAGTCGGAAGCATCAACCAGGAAACTGCCAACCCGGTACCCTCAGAATGTAAAGACGTTGCCACCATACTCCGTAGCTGCAAAGAGCTTTCAGCTGAACTAACACTAAGACTGGAGAAAGGGGATGAACCGGGAACCCCTTCCTAAACAAGAAACAAGGCGATCACCTCTGAACTCATTCAAAAGAAGTGGGTGGAGTGTGAGTCCGGGCGATAGTAGGAACTATCTACTCCAATTAAAAAAAAAAAAGAAAGAAAAAAAGTGACTGAGGTTTACAAAGTTTTAACTTTGTATAAGTCAAAAATAACCTTCAATTGCAAAATAATTTACACAAACTAAGTGACAAAAAAAAAAAAAAATCAAAGACGAACAAAAAACAAAAAAAAAAATTTCCAACAATTACAGAAAAACAGACTGAAAAATGGACTGAATCCCGGTTGACTTACCACAAGCAGCTAACACTGTAAAGTTGATTTAATTCAATTTCTGAAGACAAAAATAGAAATTAAACCGTTTTTTACAGAATATAGTCGAGTTATGTTCCTTGCGTTCGCTGACCAACTGTTACGAATTCAATCTCTCGAAGACAGAAATTTAAATCTTCTACAAGACGAAACTAATGGAAATAATTGAACCGTGATACTATTTATCTTAAGTCAAAAATAACCTTCAATTGCAAAATAATTTACACAAACTAAGTGACAAAAAAAAAATCAATTACTACTTTACTCAGCTGAATGCGTCCTTCGCCATGCCAATTCACCTTCAGATCTCTGTGTCGCACTTTCCATCTCCTGTTAGAACATTTCCTAGGTTATTTAAATTTTTGTACTTGCTTGATTCTAGTATCCTCCACCTGTATTTGGCATTTTGGGTTATTAAGGAGATAGAAGATGGCAATTGATATTGCATTTAAACTTTTGGAGATTGAAGCTATCAGAGAAGCAAGTAAACAAAAGAGTGTTCCACAGATATGAAGAAAAGAAATTGCTAGAGTAAAGTGGCAGTTAGATTTGGCTATTTTGATGGTAAAAGGGTGGGGACCTAGTTACCAATCTAGTAGCATAAGTAAATTCATGTAGTCAGGGTACCAAGGAAAGAAGCTCATCAGAACAGAAACCATGAAAATATTTGTAGAAAAGACAGAGGAAAACTATATCTCATTAATGAGAAAATGACTTGCAGGTCCTCCTTTGGATTTTGTCGAGAACCCCAAGATGAATAGCAGAAGCATCCAACCAGATATGGCAACAGCCCTCAATGTGTGGATGAATGGTAGATTTTTAATTGTGCAAGATGGATTCTGATAAAAAAAAACTTCCTGGCCCAACATAGTGACCCAACCTTCTTAACAGTAGCTGTAGCTATTAATTCAATGTAGTGCTCGGATGAGCTTAAGTCACTGATGCCTCCTCAACAGGTGTTTACTCGTGCAACCAGACTGGCAACTGGGTCCCACCCATTCACAGTCAGGTTAGCCAAATGCAGACGACAATTCTACTCCTGCAGCTTCCTCTCTCGCACATCCTGCCTGTGGAACTCACTCCCGTATTCTTGCTTTCCTGACGGCTACAACCTCCAGAAATTTAAATGCAAAATCAATACTCATCTACTAACCACTGTCCTCTAGCTCTCTCCCCTCCCCTGTATAACCTTCCCTTTCTCTCCACCTATGTATCTGTCATCGCACCTGCTTTCTCAACTTTCTATTGCTCCTTTCTAACTAGTTTGTACTCCTCACTCTTTTCTAATTAATCTTTTTGCATTTATGTAACCCCCTGCACATCAGTGGCGTTTCCGCCTTGCTCGGGGTGAAATGATTAAAAAAAAAAAGTCATTCCACTTTAGGTTGGTTGAGAAAGTGAGGCTAAGGAGATGCAGTGTGTTGCTTTCTGAGAGATTAGCATCATTCATTAGCAAGATCTCAATACCAACCCCAGAAATAAAAAATGTTGCTGTGTTAATTTAAGATCAATTATTTCATTAATTGTAGTGTTAATAAGTTGTTGTGTTGCTTCATTTTGGTATAATTAGAAGATAACACAAACTTGCATTAATAATGTTTATTTTTGGTATAAAACTTTAGGTTTTTACATCAAGTCACAACCTTTAAATTTTGTATGGATACAGGAGCAGACTAGCTAAATTCTCTTCACTGTGGGATGCTAGTACTAAACGAGCCTATCCCTTCTGGACTCTAGTGGTCAACTGACTAGCATCTTCTTCTACACAAAACTACTGTCCTTAACTCCTACTTCTTACTCCTACTCTTACTCCTACTCCTACCAAAAGAAATGGTTCCTTATTTTACCACCCAATTTTGAATTCTTGGCATCAGTGTTTTTATCTTTTTCTATTTTTAGAACACTCGCCATTTTATAAACCATAACAAAGTAACTTTTTATTTTTACTTCTATTATCTTTGGTCTTTTGTATATAATTTGTTATATGGTTATTAGTCAGGAAAATTAGGTAGGGTTCTTTTAATTGTATCCAAAGAGATTAAAAAGTTTTTAAAATCATTGCCCTTTAATGCAGGCTACAAAACATGAGATTGTATTTTCAGTTAAAAAAAAAATCATATCTTCCCAAGCAAGGAAGTAAAGCCACTAAGATATAAGGAGTTATCATGTGTAAAAAAAATAAGAAAAAAAAATAGCAGGAACTATAGAAGAGTAATCAAGAAGACAGTAGATAATGATTGATATTGCATTTGAACTTTTGAAGATCAAAGTTGGCTGAAAAGTACATAGCCGGAAGAGAGTACAACAAACAAGAAGTACAAGAAAAGGAACTGCTAGCATAGAACTTACAATTACATCTCGCCATTTCAACTGTAAGACTGAAACCTTGCAGCCAATCTAATACATAAATTCCTAAAGTCCAACAACTATAGTGAAAAGTTCATCCAAACAATTACCATCAAAATTATTAATAGAAAATAGGAAGCTAGATTATGGCATGAGAAAATGGCTGAAGGTGAGATGGCATGCCAGGACCAATAATATTGCTGATTCTTTTTTAAATTTTGTTGTGGACCCAGAATAGATCTGGAAGAAAGCTCGAATTTGGGAATTAGTGAAAAATATATATTAAACAGAAAATAAATACAGGAGTCATTATACGTCAGTCTGACTGCCAAATATTAGACTGGGGTAACTCAACCTAACTCAACTCCAGCCCAAGAGGCATATTCTACCGGTATTCATAATAATAATAGGAAGAGTTCATTATAGTCTAAAAAGAGTAGGTCCCATAACAGATTTTATCAATATTCTCTTGATATACAGCAGAAGCACTGGACCATACGTAGCAGTAATATTCAAAGCAAGGATGAATGGTATACTTATAAATATGTAAAATAGTTTCAGAAGAGAAAAATTGTCTAGTACAACACTGCAGACCTAACAATGGACTCCATATAATCTTTCGACTTCATGTCAGCCAAGAACCTAAGCCTAACAAGGTGAAATGACTCGCTCTCATGGAGGTTAGAATCAGTCATATTGATAGTCTATACAACACTGCAGACCTAACAATGGACTCCATATAATCTTTCGACTTCATGTCAGCCAAGAATCTAAGCCTAACAAGGTGAAATGACTCGCTCTCATGGAGGTTAGAATCAGTCATATTGATAGTCTATACAACACTGCAGACCTAACAATGGACTCCATATAATCTTTCGACTTCATGTCAGCCAAGAACCTAAGCCTAACAAGGTGAAATGACTCGCTCTCATGGAGGTTAGAATCAGTCATATTGATAGTCTATACAACACTGCAGACCTAACAATGGACTCCATATAATCTTTCGACTTCATGTCAGCCAAGAATCTAAGCCTAACAAGGTGAAATGAGTTGCTCCCATGGAGGTTAGCATCAGTCATGAATTCTTTTTAGGAATGTCAATGCCCTGCTGTAGAGTAATATTTTGCAAGTTAATCTCCCTAACTTGAGCCAATTCAGTCTTTGTGATCCTCCAGGGTCAATTTTATTGAACTCGTATTTATATTTAACAAAGCTGACTTGAAATGATGTGCAACAAATAACCAAGGCCAAATCAAAATAACATAAATAAACCAAACCAAACATGTTTGACTGATGAATATTTTACCAAGAAATGGTGAGTTAAGCAACATCTCAATACAAACCAGAAATCAAAGATGTGGTTTTGCCAGTTCTAGACAATATATTTAATAGCTTGTGATCATATTATGTTGAAACACTGGTTCCCATACAATCACCAAAGTTAAGCAGTATTAAAAGCCTGGTCAGTATCTAGATTGGTGACTGTATCAGAATACCAGATGCTGTAAGCTTGGATGTGTGATTAGTGTAATGGATAATGGGTCAAAATTATGAATTGGAGAGCTGAGTTCCAATTCCAGTTAAGTTCATTATGCACAAATATACTTAGGGAAAGATATGAATCCACTTCATCTCCCACCAGCTATGGGTTAATTAGTAAAACTTGTATCACTAAATCATTATTATCTAAAAAAAAATTAATTGCAATCTAAAAATATTTCATAGCTTTAAATAACCTGAAAAAGGTTGATAAGCCATTAAAAATAAATGAATCAATCATCTATTGTGGTGTTGGTGAAAAACTTCTTATAGTTACCCCTAACCCCACCACTTTGTTCTCTTGTTTAATCTGTATAATTCGTATTATATTTATAATACAATTAGAAACTAAAAATAAGAAAAAGATTGCCTATGAAAAATTTTGGCGCCAACTGAACATAACTATATAAAAGCTTTAAATTAACTCAACCTTCAAACTGAAAGCAAAATATCCCTAATTAAACAAATAATGGTATTAAATGATTCTAGTAGGTTCATTTTAATGGTATCTGTTAACTTTGTAAATTTCTATAGGGCTATAGTCTCCCTATGTTAGGTATATACTGCTGTCATTTCTGTAGCATGTCCTGGGTATGATGATAAACCACATCTGGCAGCAAGTCCTCTAATCAAGGGATTTTGAGAAGCATATGAACCACCTCTTAATTACTGCTGTTTCCAGGTCCATCCTGACCCAGGATGGTAACACTTGTTAGGGTCTCAGCTATAAGCAAATAGTTAACCCCCAAACTGGGGTTGGTCCTGGGTGTGACAAGAAACTGCATCCAGCAGGAAGGCCTCTGATTAGGAGGTTCTGAGAAGCATGGAACTAACTTTTTAATTGCTGCTGTTTGCAGGTCCATTCTGAGTCAGGGTGGTAACACCTGTTAGGGTCTCAGCTATAGGAAAATAGTCACTCCCCATACTGGGGAAAAACACTATGAAAGTATAAAAACAGATTTTTATAGTAAAAATACATTTTTGAAGAAAAAACATATCAGCAATATATTTGACTTTCAACAGATACCCTCTTTACAAAAATACTTCAATGAAATCTGATTTCCAAAGTGATTTCTGACAAAGAATACATATTGTTGGCTTTAAATATCCCACTAAGGTGGATATGACATGAAACAAAATAAAAAGCAAATTTCTGTAGCAAGTCAGTTTTTTATGGGGGTGGAGTTGATAGGTCCTGATCTAACTGGTTTTGAATTCAGAAGTTACCTTCTTCTAGAGTGGTTGCCAACCAAAACTAGAGAGTTTGTTTTGTCCTGCTATTTAACTCTTTGCCAAGCATTTTTTTTTTTTTTTTTTTTTTTGTTGGGGAGTAAAACAAATGGATTCATATATTTTGTTATGTTTTTAACATGACAAAATAAAACGGTTATGGAAAAATGACACACTCGCCGAGTATTGGAAATAACTAGGGAATTTATTATTGTGGAAACATGAATACAGCGAACAGTTGTGGATGTTGAACAAAGAGGTGTTTATAGAGTGTGTGGCAAAATTCTGCCTGCCATGTTTGCTAGCCTTGACCGGAAGACCCTTCTCCTTGTCTCCCACCTATTAGCTGGGTAACGGACTCCCTTGAATGGTCCAGGGGAGGTAACTTTTGACCCTTTTTTATGGTGATGCTAATACATTTTCAAGGATATTCGTGTGAAAGTAAATGCAATGGGTTTGGTTTGAATTTGAACTTGACTTGCCAATCCTACATTCTGCATTGATAACTGCTACACTACAAGCACATTCCTCAGTTGAAAAGCAAGAGGTTTTAAAAAAGAAATTATATCCCAAATTATATTCTTTATTAAAGGAAGACATCAAAACTTCCTATTCTATTCTTTATTTTATCCTCTATCATTCTTTTGTATACAATTCATTTTATAATTATAATAAAACAAGAAAAATAAGTTAATCTTGTTGTATAGCAAGAGATTTTTAAAAATGTCCTAAAAACATTATACTTGTAAAATACTGAAGCTGTGGTCCACTAGCTGCGAAAGGTTAGATCAAACAAATATAAAAAATTTTAATTATCAAGGAAGCAGTATTTACGTTATTCAGACTATTGTCTTCATCTTTGTTGCCAATTGTACAACGTTTCGGTCATTGTACACTTTGGCCTCCTTCAGATGTTAGGAATTTTGAACCAAACACTTTATTACAATCACTGGGGTATATGAATTCCATTCCTTGCCTAGAGCCTCTTCTGGTAGTCACGAGTTATCTCCCTCTAACCCTGTAACCTCTAACCCTGTAAGTTACTTGTTTACCAACTCTTTGGGTCAAGTCACAGGAACTAACCAATGTCTTTATCCACTGGGCCATGTGTCCTTAAGGACAAGAACAACTTAATTTTTGGGACTTATAAACCTAATGTCCAGTAACCCTTTTTTACCAGAGTTCATACTGCAATTTTTTGATGTTAATGCTTTTCTCAAGTATTTTTCTCCTCAGCCGACCAAGCATAGAGATAAACACAATATGGGAACCAGTAATATGGAATGCCAGAGAAAATCATTAGTGTCAAAATTGCAATATGAGCTCTAGAAAGAAATACTGCAGAAAACCATTAACATCAAAAAATACATACAATTGGCAACAAAGATACGGACAATAGTCCGAATAATTTAAATACTACCTCATCTCAAAAATATAGATGAACATCTAGGAAGAATTTTAACAGAGGACAGAAAATGTGACACCAAATTCTAAAAGTGAAAGATGTCTTCCAAAAGTTAAGCAACATATTAAGAAACAGGAAAATTTCATTAGAAAAAAGGCAATGAGTACTGAACTGTTATGCAATATCGATCCTCCTATATGGCAGAAAAAGTTGGACAATCTCCTCCTAGATGAAAACAAGACTTGAGGCAATAGAAATGTGGTTCTACAGAAGGATGCTCAGAATACCATGAACTGAAGGTGCAGAGCACATAGAAGTAGTAGTATCTAAATATCTTGATTGATATCATTTTCTTTTTTTCTATTACTATAATCTTATTTTATATGATATGAGAATTGTTATGTCCTTAATATCCAAGTGATCAGGTGATGTTTTTAATACAAAGTTAATCATATAGTTTTATTTTACAAATAATTACATTTTTATGTGGTACAAGGCCAGAGGGGTAGGGGGAAAGGCTGGTCAACAAAAATCACTTGCTAGTGACAGGGAAGGGACAAAAATCAATTTGAGATTGGAGAATTGTAAAACATTGTTTCAAAAAGATTAATTATATCATATTGATCTATTCAGACTAATATCCTCATCATGGTGATGTTTAGGTTATCTCATGGTTGCTAGCATAGGAAGTGGAATCAGCAAGCTAGGTTCAAATATAGTGCTTGTCTGTTGCATTCACTTCTATACTATTAACATTGGAAAAGGTAGAAATCCATTTCTTCTTCTTCATCACTTGGCTATTTTTCCTAAGACATCATGGCAATTCACAAATAATAAAATAAATAGATAATGAAAAATATAAATATAATAAAAGATAAAAAGGAATCTGTGGAGAGCCATGATTCTATTTTTGAAGGGTTTTTGCTTCTTCTCATAATCATTGCTGAGGGTTGAGACCATTGACAATTGCATCAATGCTTTACCCTGACTCCCCTCCCTCACCATGACCATGCACTCCAGCATTCTCCTTATCCAATCTCTGATGTCATTAGTCTAGCATTGCCTTGATCTTTCCATAAAAAAAATAAGGTTACAGGGCATTAGAAATAACATTCACTTGGTCAAAGATTTTAATTTTTTAATCAAAGATTTTAAGTTTTTAGCCATTGATCTGAGAAAGTGGTTGATGCATATCTTGTTGGCATTTCCACATTTTTAAAAAAGACAACTGAAAGAAAAAGCTTAACCAGTGATTGTTTTACAGCTGGTTCAGATATAAAAAGTCCTGAAAGCATAAAAAAAAGCAATGAACCTGTGGCCATGATGAATAGGATCAAAATGTAATATCTGTTCCACCAGTTGATGGCTGGCCCACAGTTCCAGCCTTCAGCAGCCAGCCAGCCAGCATCAACGGTCACCACACCAGCCAGCCAGCCAGCTCACCAGTAGCAATCATATGCAATAACTACTTTTCAGTGACCATAAAACCGTCCTTTTTTAAGACAATGCTCTTCACTGATAGCAAAACTGCTTTTTTCAGGACAATGCTCTTCAGCAGTTACAGGGCAACACTTTTCGACAACTCCCAAAACTGTCCTCAGTACAATGCTCTTCTCATCCTCTACAGGAACATGCAGAGATCATTTTTATTGCTCTGTAACCTTATTTTCTTTAACAAAAATAAACTTGGCAATATATTTTTTTCCTGAAATCTTTGCTTTGTTTGTTGTTGTCTTCTGTTATTCAATATCTGTTTGCAAGCCAGTATACCACCTGCAACAGTTGTATATAACTGACAGTTTAGATGTTTCTGAATGGGTCTGGCACCATGCATAACATTCATACGATTATTTCAATTTGGCAATACTATTTAAGAACATGGCTCTACTTTTCAGGTTGATGTTTTTTGCTTTGTAAAAAAATGTGTAAAATGAGTTAAATTTTCTAAAATATCTGCTTTGAAAATATCTTCCCTGACTATTTCTAACTGGATAACCCTTGAATCCTTTCATTGTCATGATGTTTTGTTTCTGTAGGGTGTCTAGTTTTATGTTCCTAGTAATATCTTGTATCTAAGTTTTGTGATAAATAGCCTTTTATTTTTTTATATCCTCTCTCAAGAGTTACTATGTTGAATACAATTGCCTTTTTTGTCTCTTTTGCACTTATTATTTTTGTCTTTTTTCTTATCATTGACTATTTTTTTTGTTTTTAATTTTTTTAATATGGTTTTATGATGTCCTCCCTTTAAGTGTTTTACTTATTCTTTATTTCTTAACTTGTTCTCATTTTCTTTTACTTTTTGCTTTTTCTCTTTCTCTTCTTTTATGATTCACTTTTTTCTGTTTCCTTTCTCTCTCTAATTTTCTCTTCTCTTCTTCCTTCTTGTCGTTTATCACTCTCTTTATGGATTCATGATGCATCACTCTATTTCTTTTTTTACTTGCTTGTTTTTCTATTTTATTTCTTTCACTATTTTTTCTTTTTTTTTGTCATTTTCTTTTTTAACTTTGATCTATGCTCTTTTTTTTCAAATGTTTTTTTTTTCTTTTCTTCTTGGTTTCATGTTTCTCTTTCTCCAAATAGTTTTTGTCACTATCTCCCTTCCTTCTTTCTCTCATCTTTCTCTTTCTTTCTCTTCCTTCTTTCTTTTTCTCTTTTCCTCCTTCCTTCTTTCTTTTTCTTTCTTTTCTCTTCCTTTCTCTCTTTCTTTCTTCCTTCTTTCTTTCTCTTTCTTCTTGCTTTTTCTCTTTTTCCTTTCTCTTTCGCTCTTTCTCTTTGTTTTTCTATTTTATCTTTTTTCTCTCTCTTTCTCTTCCTTTTTTCTTTCTCTTCCTCTTCCTTGCTTTTTCTCTTTTTCCTTTCTCTTTCACTCTTTATCTTTGTTTTTCTATTTTCTCTTCCTTCTTTCTTTCTCGTCTTTCTTTCTTTCTCTTTCTCTTCCTTCTTTTTCTCTTTTTTCCTTTCTCTTTCACTCTTTATCTTTGTTTTTCTATTTTCTCTTCCTTCTTTCTTTCTCATCTTTCTTTCTTTCTCTTTCTCTTCCTTCTTTTTCTCTTTTTCCTTTCTCTTTCACTCTTTCTCTTTGTTTTTCTATTTTATCTTTCTTTCTCTCTCTTTTTCTCTTCCTTCTTACTCTTTCTCTCTTTTTTCTCTTTCTTCTCTCTTTCTCACTTCCTTATTTCTCTTCCTTCTCAACTTTAAATATCTTTTTCTCCAATTGTCTTACTTCTCTTCTTTTCCTTTTATCTCTCTCTCTTCTCGATTTTTTTATGATTCTCTTTCTCGCAATGATTATTGTTTCTATCTTTATTTTTTATCTTTCTTCTTTATTTCATGATTCTCTTTTCTCTCTCTCTCTCTCTCTCTCTCTCTCTCTCTCTCTCTCTCTCTCTCTCAACACATTGTTTCTTTTCTCTCATATACTGCTCTGCTTTTCTTCTTCCATCTCAACTCTTTCTTTTCTTTTCACTCTCTCCTTTTATCTTGCCTCTTTTCTTTTTTCTTTCATAGCCTTCTTCTCTCTTCCATTCTTTTTATCTCATTCTCTTCCTTCAGTTTCCTTTTCTCACTTCAGCATTTTTTCTGCCTTTCACTTCCTTCTTCTTTCTCTCTTCCTTCCAAATAAAGTTAATATACTTTATTCCAAATATTATCTTCTTTTGCTGTATTAAACTGTCAATGTTTTTTTTGTCTTCCTGACACTTTATTTTTCAGTCTCCATATCAACCCAGGAAATCTTGTTACTCTTCTTTCATATTAGCTCATTTATAAATATGTCTGCTGGGAAGAAGCGTTTAACAAACCCGTCAGCTACAAGGGTAACTTCTAGAATAATCAAAGATCCAGATACAGGCTCATCACGGCCATCCTCCAGGTAGGTGCCAAAATCTTAAGATTTTAATGAAAATAATTATTTTTCTTGTAAATTCATACCGTTTTTATTTTATTGATGCTACAACTTTGTTCATATTCCAAGTATTTTATTGAATAGTTTATCAGATGTGGTGGCCACTGAAGATCATGTGATTTGAGTAAATGTTATTGGGAAAAGTAAAGATCCATCTCGTCCCACTAGCCATGGGTTAAATAGTAGGACTTTTATATGGAAAAAATCCTTGATATTCTCTCAAAATTGTTAACAAAATTGAAAAAAAAAAAAAAACTTTCTAAATGTGGTGGCTACTGAAGATCATATGACATGGGTATATAGCATTAGGAAAGGTATGAACCCATCTCATTCTCCTAGCTATGGATTAAATAGCAGGACATGTATTTGAAAAAAATCATTGTTCTTTAAAAAAAATTGTTAATGAAATATTCACTTTCAAAAAATTAATAGTTCCTTATCTGATGTGGTGGCCATTGTATATCATGGGATGTGGGTAAATATCATTGGAAAAAGTATGGACTCATCTCATCCCCATTACTATGGGTTGAATAGTATTTACCCACACCACACTGACTTGTTGAAAATATCATTGTTACTCCCCCAAAAATTGTGAATGAAATATTCATTAGCAAAAAATGAAATTATAATTTTAAATATGTTTCATCAATAAATAACCCCCAAAAGGGTTGATAAACAATACAAAATAAAATAATCAAGTTAGATCAATTAAATATCATTAGCTGTCTGCAAATTATACTCACTATCAGAAACCTAAATAACACATGGCCACTAACGGTAAACCTGAATGGCACATGGCCACTAACTGGGAGCCCAAATGGTACATGGCTACTGATGGAGAACCTGTATGGAACATAGTCATGGGTGTGTATTATGGTCTATAGTCACTATGAGAGTAAAAGAAATTAATATGAAATCATAAAATACTAACACAAGTTTAGTATTCAATGAATGCTACAGCACACATTGTATCCAACAGCTGATACACTAAATATAAACATTGGTATTATGTTTAGTGTCTCAACAAACAGCTAAGTGGTGTATTCTTATGTAGTTTTGGCACAGGTTATCATATACTGTAGCCTAACTTCATTTACTGGTAAGTTCTGAGCCATTAGTAGACTACCGTATTGAAAGAGTAAGAAGGAAGAGAAAAAGAGAGAGAAAGAAAGATTAAATAGAAAAACAAAGATAAAGAGTGAAAGAGAAAGGAAAAACAGAAGAAGAAAGAGAAAGAGAAAGAAAGAAGAAGAGAAAGAGAGAGAAAAAAGATAAAATAGAAAAACAAAGAGAAAGAGCGAAAGAGAAAGGAAAAAGAGAAAAAGAAAGAGCGAAAGAGAAAGGAAAAGAGAAAAAGCAAGAAGAAAGAGAAAGAAAGAGAGAGAAAGGCAGAGAAAAGAGAGAAAGAAAGAAGGAAGAGGAAAAGAGAGAAAGAAAGAAGGAAGAGGGTGAGGGGGTCAACCTATACAGTAGGTCTTGGCCTAACTCAGACTTTTGAGATAAAAATCTTGAGGTTGACTTTTGTATGCTGCAATTTATGAGAAACTGACTAGTCTACTTGTAAAAACTAGAGATTTTTTTAAAAACAATTTTTGCAGATTAGCATTCATTCTTTTTCTTTAGATGTTCTTTAAACCACAGTGTTTTTCTGAATCCAAAAATATTGATTTTTATCTTTTTAAAAGCAAGGTCATGTTCATAATATAAATAGTGTCAAATTGATCCTTGACTTTTTAAAGAGTTATCCGTACTTTGTTTTTATTTACAAATGTCAAATTTAGCTTATGGCCTCATCATATTGAAACACCAGTTCTCATACAATCACTACATTTAAGCGATGACAAGCTTGGTCAGTATCTAGATGGGTGATCACTTGAGAATATAATTTGCTGTAAGCTTGGGTGTGCAGGTGATGTAATAGATAATGACTTGGAATTATTAATCAGAGATGAGAGTTCTAATTCCTGTTAGAGAAAGGTAAGAATCAACTTCTTCCCCACCAGTTATGGGTTGATTAGTAAGATCATTATTATGATTATTATCTCTAAGAAAAAAAATAATTCAAAAAGTTCTTATAATCTAAAAATATGTTTTTGGCTTTAAATAACCTTTAAAGTGTTGATGAGCCATAAAATCAAATTAATCAAGAAATGCCAATTTTAAAACTGTGCTTGCATCATTGATAACTGCATAATATTATACATTAGAAAAAAGGATGACATAATTACTGCACAGCTATTAATGACATAACCAAGGCTTGCAACAAGTATACAGAGTGCAGCAGAAATACCTCCCACATTTTAAGCTGTCATATATATATATAAGCAGTATAACCCGGCGTTGCTCGGGTGTAATGAAAGCTTTAAAACTAATCCATGGTCCTGGAGCTCAGACTCTTTGGACATTGACACAAAAGACTAAAAAGCAATAGTTGTTTCCAGTTAAAGTGAAAGCGTAGACTGAAAGAAAAATGAATGGATGTAAGTCAAATTTTGAAGTTTGGTGAGAATCAGATAAAAATTGTGGCTTTGTATAAAGGACATACAGACAGATAAACAGGCACACACAAAAACATCTTGCCTTTTATATATATATATTATCAATTTTCTGCACTATTGTAAGAACTGCAATCTTGAAACTTCTAAATACCGTTTCTTATGTCTTTGTCTTTGAGTGTATCAAATTTGATTAAAATTGGACCACTCCTTCTATAACCCGATTTTTTCGATTATCGATTTTCAATATTTATTGGGGGTACTTTGACACAAAACCTAGCTAAGAACACTTGCAGACACTTATAGTACAACTGTGTAAATTTTCAAGAAAATCGGTTCAGCTGTTTCGGAGTCTATAGGTAATGGACACACAGAGAAAATTCCATTTATAAAATAAGTTTAGATAGATATATAATGTGGGAGGCATTTTGCCACACTCTGTAGAAATAAAAAATACTCAATGTACCTAAAAAATAGAAAATACAGAGCAATTTAAATTTTTTTCTTAAAGTACAGTGTGTCCTTCAAAAATTATCATCATTTAAAACATGAATATCTGAGTGACTGCATGTCTAAGAGAAAAAAATTTAATAGGCTTCATGTTGAACCATAAAAGATTTAGTTATCAAAATTTGAACAAGATATTCAAAGGGATGTAGATTATAGGATACAAAATCCTATATTTTACAGTGAATAGCTGAAGCACAAAGGAGTAGGAAAAGTCCACGCATAAAATTGGATCAGAATCAGTAAAAACAATTTTTTGTACAAATTACTAAAAATATAGGATCCAAAATAAGCGATTCTGGTACAAAAAAGCCATATAAACTTTCAGTGACCCATGTTGATGGTTCTTGATGCAAAAAATAAGTTTTCATTTGGAGCTGATCATGTGAGTGAATTAACTATTTATTCATGTTTTTGGCGGCAGTCAGTCAGATCCAGCCGGACAGTAAAGAGACAACACAGACGAGAACAACAAGACGACTTCATCTGATTCTTTGAATATAATGCACAACAAATAAACTTTCTTTCTGATTATTCATTTCTCTGGTTTTTTCAACAAAATCACACTTCACTTAATAAATTACTATCAATGTACACACTCATATACATCCATGTTACTGATTCTTCGCAGCAAGAGGCAAAAGAAAAAAACAAACAAATGAACTTTTTGAACTTTTGAACATTGAAGATATTTTACAAGCCCAACAGCTACAAAGTTTTCATATCAACTAACATGTCATTTAACAGGCAATATCCCTATAAAAGCTTGTTAATGTTGAATGCTTTCATATTAATATCATTAGGTGGAAAGATTATATTGAATAAGCTAATTAGTGTTTTGAATCAATTGCTAGGTCTGTTTTCTAGGAAAGTTGTGTTGTGCTAGACAAATTTTTTCTCCAGAGTTTATCTTACATATTTATGAGTCTATCATGCTTTGAATATTGCTACCACATATAGTCCCGTGTTCAGAGTTTTGATGAGGCAGATAATTTAATTGTTTTTTTATTTACAGAATTTTGATTATTGAATTCCAATACCCTGGCATTCTACTGAACTTTTGTTGATTGAAGTATGCACTTCAGTTTATTTATTTAACTAGCAGTATAGCCCAGTGTTGCTCAGGTGTAATGAAAGCTTTAAAACTAATTCATGGTCCTGGAGCTCAGACTCTTTGGACGTTGGCCCAAAAGACTAAAGAGCAATAGTTATTTCCAGTTAAAGTGAAACTGTAGACTGAAAGAAAAATGAATGGATGTAAGTCAAATTTTGATTTCCTGGTATCAATATCAAATAAGTTTTTTTTGTTGTAAGCTGAATTTTGAAGTCTAAATAAGTCCTCTGAGTAAATGGTATCATGGCTGAGACTAAGAACTACAATTATACCTACTTAGAGCCAAACCCAAAGTAAAAACTAAAATAAAAGAACTGAAAAAAAATACAGACATACAGGGAGATAAACAGACACACACACAAACATCTTGCCTTTTACATATATATATATATATTATCAATTTTCTGCACTATTGTAAGAACTGCAACCATGAAACTTCTGAATATCGTTTCTTATGTCTTTGTCTATGAGTGTATCAAATTTGATTAAAATCGGACCACTCCTTCTATAACCCGATTTTTTTGATTATCAATTTTCGATATTTATCGAGAGTACCTCCACACAAAACCTAGCTAAGAACACTTGCAGATGCTTATAGTACAACTGTGTAAATTTTCAAGAAAATCGGTTCAGCCGTTTCGGAGTCTATAGGTAACGGAGACACACATACAGACACACAGACAAAGTTCCATTTATAAATAAGTTTAGATTTAGATAATTAGTTATGAATTAAAACAAATTATTGTACATATATTCAAGTTTTAAAATCCATCAACATTTTCTATTGCTATTGAATTTGAGAAACTTCTCTAGAAAAATAATCATATAAATGTATGTGTATGCCAAGGAAACCATGAGCCAAACATGTGAGCAATGACAAGGTTTTGGATAGGGTGGAAACGAAAAGGAAACTTATACTTAACATCAGGTAAACACAGCTGAAGTTTATGGGATATGTAATGAGGAAGAAAGGCTTAGGGAATCTGATACTCAAAGGACAGATAAAGGGAAAGAGTGATAGGAGAAAGGAACACATGACATGCTTAATGGGTTTGAGCAAGTGGATGACAACAGAGTTTGGGAGAAACAAGAGAAATGGTATTAAGAGCTACTAGGGATAGGAAGACGTGGAAGGTCATGATCACCTATGTCCTGAAGGGGCACAGCACACAGAAGAAGAAATGTATATTTAGTAATTTGGGAAATAATTTTCAATAATAGAGATGGGGGGGTGCAAAAGTAGGTATAAAGTAAGTATTATACCAATATTACTTCCTTCTTGCTTATGTGCTGTGTCCCTTCAGAATGTAGGTGATCATAGCTATTCACATCTTCCTTTCTCTTGTAGCTTTTAATAAATTTTGTCTTTTTGTTATTTCTCCCAAACCCTGTTCTATCACTTTAGCCCATGAACTACGTTATGTGCTGTTTTTCTCTTTCCTTCACTACATCCTGGAGTATCAGACTTTCCAAGCCCTCTTCTCTCATTACATGCCTTAAAAATTTTCAACTCTCTCTTCCTAATGTTAAGTATAAGTTTTCTTTTTGTTTCCATTTTCTCTAAAACCATGTCATTGCTCACATGTTCAGTCTGTGGTATCCTCAGCATCTTTCTGTAGAACTACATTTCTGTTGCTTGTTTGTATAATCAATATAGTATATTTTGTACTCAAGTTTTCTTTGTCAGTATTGTATACCTATTTTTGCCCCACGTATATATATATTATTTTAAATGCTCTTTTTTAGTTAGACATCTTTGGAAATAGGTGAGAAATTCAGACTTATGGTGCAAAAGATGCACTGAGCAAAAAAGCTTGAGAAACACTGCCCTAAAGAATTTATTCCTGACCACTACAATGTTCAATTCTCAGGTTAACCATTACCTTTCCGACACACCTTCATAAATTATACATTTTATCCCTTACTCTTATCTCTTACATAATGCTGTTGCCGTATGTGGTTGGGTACTCCTGCTATTCACCCCAAGGTTATCAAAAAAAATCCAAAAAAGGATCTGCAATATAATTGATCCTGACTTGGCATCTTTACTTCACTCACTTTCTCACCAACATGACATGACTTCTCTCTGTCTTCTCTACAAAGTTTTCCATGGCAATTGCTCTGATGAACTTTTTACCCTGGAACTTTGACCACATAAATTTATGGGTGGTACCCAGGTTGGCATCTAAGTCCCACCCTTTTACAATTGAAATAGTTAAATGTTACTACCACTTCTACTCTGTTTCTTTTCTCGCACTTCTGGCCTGTGGAACTCCCTTTTGTTTACTTGCTTCCCTGATAGCTACAATCTCCAAAAGTTTGAATGCATATCAATTGCCATCTATCTTCTTGAATTCAATCCATCTTTTATCTTTCTTCAACACACCTTGAACTAGGGTTCTTTTTTTCTCTTGATGTAACCTCCTGAGCAGTCCCACCTTGCTAGGGGTGAAATGATTAAAAAAAAGACAAACATTTTTTTACCTCTCTTATTAGTTCCTCTATTCAGAATCCTGCAGAGATATCTAAATTTAGCCAAGAGCATGAATTATTAAATCATCTGTTACTTTCTATGCCTTCTTTAAGCTATGGTTACAATGTTGTTTTCTGTCTACATTTTTTTTTAAAAAATCATATTACCCCGAGCAAGGCAGTAACACCACTGATGTGCAGGGGACTACATAAGAGTGAAAAGATTGGAAAAGAGAAAGCCGGAAACCACATCCTAAACAGGGAACAAGGGATGAACCTCTTCACCTGTTCAATAGACGTGGGTGAAGTGTGAACCAGGCGATAGTTTAGTCTATCTATTTTCAATTGAAAAAAAGAAAAAAAGAAAAGAGAAAAAAGACTGGAGAAGAGAAAGCCGGAAACCACATCCTAAGCAGAGAACAAGGAATGAGCCTCTTCACCTGTTCAATAGATGTGGGTAGAGTGTAAACCGGGCTCACCTCCTCCAACTCATAAACTAACCTAGTTCAAGTCAGGTGATTTTGGCTTCCTAATCAAGGATGTGCGTTGTGGTGCAGTGGATATCAACTCAAAACAACAAATCAGGAAGCTGAGTTCGAATTCCAGCTGAATTCCTTGCATTCACTTACAAGCAAATACCCTTGGGAAAGGTATTAATCCATCTCTTCCCTCCAGTTATGGAATAAATAATAGGACAGATTGGGTTCTATAGCCTTGGGTGGCAACCAATGTACCGCAGAAAGCAATAACAATCTACTGCGGGATAATCTTCTGCCCAGTCAGTCATGTCTCTTTCAAGACATGATCGCCCAAAGGTTGTATCACGTATGGTACTTAACTGACTGAATGAAAATAATAGTTGGAATCATAAGTAAAGTTTCTACTGGGCAAAAAGTGGGTGATCAGTTTTTATTGATATTAAGTAATAAACTGATCCCCCACTAATTACTACTTATTAATACAATTCATATCTTCAGCTATAGTTTAAAGAGCAAGATAGAAAATCTTCTGCCCAGTCAGTCATGTCTCTTTCGAAACATAATCGCCCAAGCATGTATCACATATGGCACTTAACTGACTGACTGAATCAAGGATAGTTATTATATGTGTCTATCTAATATCGTTATTATTTTATGAACTGTATCCCTTTAGGAGGTGGCCAATCATGGCACTCCAGGACTTCCTTTCCCTTGTGTCTCTAAGCAACATTTGACTCTTTACCACACCTTTTTGTCCTTAATCCTTTTCTTATACCCCACCCTTCCACAAAAATTTCAGTTGTTACTTTATTTTTACATTATTCATGCAGTTGTCCTCATCTTTTTTGCATATTCACAACATTTCAACCATTGTATGCTTTGACCGTCTTCAGGTGACTGGAATTTTGAACTGAACCCTTATCCCAATCACTGGGGTAGATTATTCTCATTCCATGAGTCATGCCACCTCTAGATGTCTTAGTTATCTCCATTTATCTTAATTCTCTAAGATATCCTGACAAAATCCAAAGAAGAATTTACTATGTTATAAGTCCTGACCTGGCATCTCAATTCCAGTCACTTTCTCATCATCATGACATAGCTTCCCTTTGCCTTTTCTATAACTATTTGGTACTTCAATTTTATGAATTTAAGCACAGTACTAGATTGGCAGGTAGGTCTCACAATTTGACAGTTGAAATTGCTAGATGTAACCATAAATTCTATGCTTGTGGAACACTCTTTTGGTTTCTTGCTTTCCAGTCAATTTTGATCTTCAAAAATTTAAATGCAATGTCAGCTGTCATCTCCTGTCTCCTTCATTCCTGGTCTTTTATTGGTCCTTCTCTTTAATAATAATTTTTCTCAGATTCTTTTTTACTTTCAGTAACTCTTTGCTTCTTAGTGGCTTCACCATCTTGCTTAGGATGAAATGATAATTTTTAACAAACCATCATAACTGTCTTCTATTTGTGTATTTATTTTTTAAATGTTGAATAAATTCTTTATTCACCTCCAACTATGATTTGATTTCTTAAAGAATATAATTTTTACAGCTATACCTTGGTTTTCTTCTATGTAAACTTATTCCAAGTGGGACATATATTTGTACAATTATCCATTTCTTGTCCATATGAATAGCAACAATAATAATAAACCATATAATAATTATCAATTTGTATTTATTTACATATTTCCTGTCCCATCTGTAGTGGTAAGGGAGGTAAATGAACTTGTTAGTAATTGATTTAGTGAGTAAGTGATTACATCCCTTAGTCATTTTAATAGTCTACACAAACAAAATATTTACTTCCATGAAGAGAAAATTACTTCCCAAGCAAAATGAACCATTTAATTAATGAGTTCTTTTACTCCTATGTTTCTTATATTGCAGTCTTATTTGTTCAAGCCCTTCAGGTAAGGCACTCTGATATTGTTTGTTTATTTAGTGATTGTTTTGTTTCAACTTGGTTTTAAAGTAAGCTTTGTCACCACCATCTTTATCATTCTGTCATTCTGTTGCTAATCTTTTTCATCCGTAAGATATTTCTACTTCACTGTTATATTAAATGCACAAAATTTTAACATGAAAAGATACTGAGCAAAAAGCAACTTATATAATACCGGAAGTAATCAATGAATCATAGATACCTTTGAATGTCAAAAGACATAAAGGGAATTAAACAGTTCACATGTTTCTATTTTAGTTGCGAATTCTTTATCTTTATTTTATTGAATTTCAATACATTGTTTGAAGACTTTTGTTTCATTGGTTCTCATTATTAAAACTTTCAAACAATTGTTGTCATTTTTTATGGCATGAGTACATTAGTCAATGATAAAAGCTGATAATTTTTAAAAAACAAGAACTATACTGTTGCTACATTGTTAAAATGTTGATAAATATTGAGAAAAATAAACAGTTTAATTAGACATTACCTTTACTCCTATATTCCTTAGATTACATTCTTATTTGTTCAAGCCCTTCATGTGAGGCACTCAGATACCCTTGTCTATTAAGTGATCATCTTGCTTCAACTTGATTTTGAAATAAATGTTGTCATCATCATCTGTGTTACTGGGTTACTAATCTTTTTCTTCCAAGAGATATTTCCATTTCACTGCTATATTAAACATATAAAATATTTTACATAAAAAGATATGAAGCAAAAAAGGATTTATATAATAGCAGAAGTAAGCAATGAATCATAAATATCATTGAACATATAAAAATGTAAAGGTAATGGGTTAAGTAAACGGTTCATTGGCCTCTATTTTAGTTGTAAATTCTTTATCTCTACCTGATTGAATCTCAACACATTATTTGAAGAGTTTTGTTTCATTGATTCTCACTATTAAATTTTCTAACACCTGCCATCATTTTTGACAACAGGTGTATATGAGTAATATCTTTCCAACTTTCCTTATCCAGGTGATAATTACTTTCATCATTAATAATATTTTTAGGGGGGGTGTACAGTACATTCAACAAGTTTTAAGTTGTATGATCAGTCATTTTTTTATGATCATTCAATAAAGTAAATAAGAGACACATCAAGGGTGCTGTTTCGTGCCATATGAATATAGGAAAAGGCAAGAAGTGAGGTTCATGGTGTCATAGAGGAAAGACAACTGTAGACTTGAAGAGGTCAAGATTGTAGTGATTGGGAAAACATCCTATCAGGAGTCTGTCCCAGAAAAATAGAAATTCTTGGGAAGAAACTGAGTGGAAATTCTTACTAATAGAATTAAGGGAATGAAAATGGTTTATTCTTGTGTACATGGTATGGAAGTTCCCAGCTGCAAAGATCACAGCTGGTGGAACCAAAGAATGTAGCTTATAAGAACACATGCCATGGAAATAGCAATATAGTAGAAAGAGGCATATGGTGTTTCATCTGTGGGGAAAGAGGTTGTAGGGTGGAAAATAATTAATTACCCAGAGGCCACATAGAACTCTGTCAAAACATGCAAGTTAGAACTGGGCAGCTCTAGCATATTTCTGATCCGTTCTTCTAGAATAGGGATGAATTAACTTTCTGTATGTGGGATAGCAACTCTTAGTTGTAACAGTCAGAGCTGGTGGGACTAATAAACATAGCTCATCAGAACACAATTATTAGTTTTTCTTATTTCTGTTACTTGTTTACACATTAATTTTAAGTTGCATGAATTTCTTAAATTAAGCATTATATCTTTATTTTCCTAAATGTTCATCCAATTTAATGCCCAAGAGTCACTCAAGGTAGAGGGTTACTGAATGAAGTTGTTGTATGAGTATAAGAGCAGGAGGTAATAAGGGCAGTTTATGAGGATATGTAGGAAAGATAACGGTTAATCCTCGATAATTCCCTTCCACATGTCTGCTTTCTCGACAGCTACAATCTCCAGGTGTTTAAATGTAGGGTCAATAGACACCTCCTATCACTCTAACTTCCAATTATTCTCCCAACACTCTCATCTACCCAACCCTCATTCTTGGTATCCTTACCCGACTATCACCCACCCTCTGACATTTCCTATATTTAACCATCCTTTCTCCACTCTATATGTAGCCCCCTGCACAGTAGTGGCAGTGAAATGCCTTGCTCGGGGTGAAATGCTTATAAAAAAAAAAAAATAAAAAAAAGGGGCTAAGATTGTTGTGATCAAGGAAGCATCCTTTTATGAGTTGTGGTTCTTGAAGGGGAGCTGTTTGAATGGAAATTTTTTCTTACTAGTGGAATACAAAGGAAATACAGATGTTTCATGTCCGCGTACATGGCATGGCAGATCTTAGCTGTTAGCATCAAAACTGGTAAAACTTGCCATAGAAATAATGATAGAGTAGCAAGAGGAATTATTGGATTGGATTGTCTTTTATCATATTTCTGTTGCTTGTTTAAAACATGTAGCAATCTTAGGTTGTCTGAATTTCTTAAATGAAGCATTATTATCATTAATAATTTAAAAAAAAATGTTTCTTCTGTTGCATTTCTGAGTTTTGAATGAACACTATAGTAGTAAAAGAGTGCTGAAAAATTCTCAGACTGATTTACTTCCCAAAAAACAGTGTTTTGATTTATTTGTTTTATACGGCTTATCAACCTTTCGCAAGTTATTTAAAACCAGAAAATATTTTAATTGCACAAATCTTTTGGAGATAATGTTTTTACTGATGTAAGTACTACTAATTAACCCATAGCTTGGGAGAGAAAAAGTGGATTCATCACTTTCCCATGGGTATTTGCGCATAAAGAAAAAATGATGAACAATGACTGGAATTTGAACTTGGCTCACTGTTTTACAATTTCTGAATTGTTATCCATTAAACCAGCTGCACATCTATGCTTACAGCACCTGGTATTCACAAGTGGTCACTCATTTAGGTACTGACCAGGCTAGATGTTGTTTACAGGAAAGAAACTACAAAAACCTCCGACAGGAAGTAGTTAAAGAAAGTGGTAAAGAAGGACTATAAATAAACTACAAGAAAACTGAATGCATGGTAATTAGTAAAAAGAGGAGCCCAAAATGCCAACTGCAAGTTGGTGATATGAAAATCAAACAGGTGCAGAAATTTAAATACCTTGGAAGTGTTTTAACAGAGGACAAAAAGTGTGATACAGAGATCCAAAGACATATTGGCATGGCCAAGGATGCATTTCAGAAGCTGAGTAGAGTATTGAGAAACAGAAAAACTTTACTGGAAACCAAGTAGAGAGTACTGGATTGTTATATGATGTCTGTCCTTCAATATGGCAGCAAATGCTGGACAGTTTAATTGAGGATGACTCTAAGCAGTCAAAATATGGTTCTACAGAAGGATGATGAGGATACTATGTATGGAGCATGTGAGCAATGACGAAGTTTTGGAAAGGATGGAAACAAGAATGAAACTGATACTTAACATCAGGAAAAGACAGCAAAGTTTTTGGAGTATGTAATGAGGAAGGTATAGTCTACGGCTATATTGTGTTGAATGCAATGGTTCCCGTCCGATCACCGAAGTTAAGCAACATCGAGTCTGGTCAGTACTTAAAATGGGTGACCATTTCGGAATACTAGGTGCTGTAAACATAAGGACCAAGAATGGTCCACCAGTCATCCAGGTTTGGGGGTTGGGTGCAGGGCAACAACCCTGTCCCGTAAAGAACAGTTTGTTACAGAAACAGCAACAAAAAGTTGCTGCCCTATGCACCGTCTGGGTGTGATGGATAAATGATGATGAATGAGGAAGGAGGGCTTGGAGAACCTGATGCTTGCAGGAGAGAAAGAGGGTAAAGGGAAAGCAGTGCATGACATACTTGATGGACTTGAACAGATGAATGGTGGAGCAAGGGTTGAGTGGAATAACAGGAGAAAGAGAATAAAGTGCAACAAGGAATAGGGGGAAGTGAAGGGCTATGATTGTTTACATCATGACGGGACATGACACAGAGAAGAGGAAGAACTTCGTACAAGAATCGGTGTTTCACTGTGATATGGCTGTAAGCTAGCTGTGTTTTAATATACGGTCACTGAGATAGTGATTTTGGGAAAATACAAAAATATCTCATTTTATGTCAAGGTGTTTTTTAAACAAATGCAGGGTGACCCCTTAACTTTTTTAACTGTAATGTATGTTTTCAAGACACTGTGAAATGTCAGTCCCTAATAGTTGTGTTATAATCTAACTCACACCTACAAAAAGTTTATTTTTGGGGGAGAAGAGACAAGACAACATCAAATTTTATATCCTGAGTAATATAAATGGTGCAAATGAAAAAGCTCAAGACTTTTACTTTGGTGTGAAATTTGAAGGTAATTTAAATTTATTAAATGACTAGCAGTTTAGCCCGGCGTTGCTCGGGTGTAATGAAAGCTTTAAAACTAATCCATGGTCCTGGAGCTCAGACTCTTTGGATGTTGACACGGAATACTAAAAAGCAATAGTTGTTTCCACTTAAAGTGAAACTGTAGACTGAAAGAAAAATGAATGGATGTAAGTCAAATTTCCTGCTATCGATATCAAATAAGTTTTTTTAGTCGTAAACTGAATTTTTTTAAATAAGTCCTCTGAGTAAATGTATCATGGCTGAGACTAAGAACTACAATTATACCTACTTAGAGCCAAACCCGAAGCAAAAACTAAAATAAAAGGGCTAAAAAAAATACAAACATACAGGCAGATAAAGGGACACAAGCACAAACATCTTGCCTTTTATATATATATATATATATATATATTATCAATTTTCTGCACTATTGTAAGAACTGCAACCACAAAACTTCTGAATATCATTTCCTATGTCATTGTCTATTAGTGTATCAAATTTGATTAAAATCAGACCACTCCTTCTATAACCTGATTTTTTCGATTAAAAAACCTAGCTAAGAACACTTGCAGAGGCTTATAGTACAACTGTGTAAATTTTCAAGAAAATTGGTTCAGCTGTTTCAGAGTCTATAGGTAACAGACACACACACACACACACACACAGACAAATTTCCATTTATAAATAAGTTTAGATACAGAAAATAATAGTGATCTATAATTTTATAAACTATCAGGCTTCATTTTGGCAGTATTTTTACATCTTTACATATACAATATTTTACACAATAAATTTTATTCAAACCACACTTTTAATTAACTTTTAGAAGGACTTTATTGTGGGTTTTTATATTTTTAGATTTAGCCTTGTTTACTATAAATTGAATTAAACGTCTATTGAACAGGTGAAGAGGCTCATCCCTTGTTCCCTGTCTAGGATGTGGTTTCCAGTTTTCTCTTTTCCAATCTTATCATTCCTTTTTTTTTTCAATTGGAGTAGATAGACTAAACTATCTCCCAGTTCACATTCCACCCATGTCTATTGAACAGGTGAAGAGGCCCATCCCTTGTTCCCTGTTTAGGATGTGGTTTCCAGTTTTCTCTTTTCCAATCTTTTACGTAGCCCCCTGCACATCAGTGGTGTTACCGCCTTGCTTGGGGTGACATGATTAAAAAAAAAAATTTGGATTAAAACTTTAAATGGACTCATTTATAGACAAAAAATTGTCAAGCTGATTTGTATATGAGACCAAACAATGAATTTTTTTCATAAACTTAGAATAATTCAGCATGTATCTCAGGCTCATAATTTTTCAAAAATTGTGCTTAAATATTATCATCAAAATCTCCTTCTGATATTATCTATATTTCTAAAAGCATGTTTTTACAATAGGCCCTATCAGTAGTTCCATAAAAACTGCTTGGACGAACTACATTCCTTGGTTCCACCAAGTCTAACCATCATGGCTAGGACAACCCATTGCCACTTACACAATAAATTTTATTCAAACCACACTTTTAATTAACTTTTAGAAGGACTTTACTGTGGGTTTTTATATTTTTAGATTTAGCCTTGTTAAGTCTACTATAAATTGAATTAAACATCTATTGAACAGGTGAAGAGGCTCATCCCTTGTTTCCTGCTTAGGATGCGGTTTCTGGTTTTCTCTTTTCCAATCTTTTCACTCCTTTTCTTCTTTTTTTTTCAATTGGAGTAGATAGACTAAACTATCGCCCGGTTCACACTCCACCCATGTCTATTGAACAGGTGAAGAGGCTCATCCCTTGTTTCCTGTTTAGGATGCAGTTTCCGGCTTTCTCTTTTCCAATCTTTTTACTCTTACGTAACCCCCTGTGCATCAGTGGCGTTTTCGCCTTGCTTGGGGTGATATGATTAAAAAAAAAAAGACATGTGAAAATAAGAACAATCAATATGGTGTATAAAAATAATCATTTATATAAACATTAACCCATTAGTGCCCATGGTAACTTTTTTTAAGGCCAGAATGATAATTTGCCATATTTCAGCAATTCCTGTAGTTTTCATATCTTTAGTTAGTCATAAAGAATGAAATGTCTTTCAAATACATCACCTACTGTCTGATGTATATTGGCAAAACTAATGTCTCAAAATTTCAGTACAAAGTGGAAATCTTGAGGAGAAGTAGACACTCAGTTTCATCTATCATTCAAGCAAAACTTTTTTGATAAGTAATACTTATATCTGTAACACCCCAATGGTCCTTCCTAACAATTTCTCCGGTGGCCGTTCTCCACGCTGTGATGTTGCCGGGAATTTGTAGAAAATGTTGGCCGGACAGCTGGGGGTACAAGATTGAAGTATGAGGAACGAACTTCCACAACTTGGATGAGTTGAAAAGGATGCTTTATTCGTTTAGAGTTAGCCTTGTCGGTTGGGGCAGGCGAATGTGACACACAGCTCTAACTCTAATTAATGGAGATCAACAAATCCAAACTGAACGAAACAAGACGAACGGAGATGCTTACTTCAAGCTCGCACCCGGCGGACTCCCTTTCACTTAACTCGTCTTCACTTTTTTAACTGGCTCTATTTATTTAATATGAATCCGGAAATCCGGAAATGCTTTAGACCACCAGTGACAAACACCGACGACTGTAAGTCTGAAATTTCAGTTATCTTTTTTTTTTATCTTAATAAGGCTTCCGTCGGAAAAGGCTTAATGTGTGGTCAAGATACAGTAAAAGACAGCCTTTGACCGGGTCATCGAAAACCTACCTGCTGAACTTTATCACTGAGTCAAATATTTACCAGAGGACAATTTTCCTCATAAAAGAAAAAGTGTTTATTTATTTATTTTTTTCCTCTTCTTTTTCACTTTTGTTAAATATGTTTTTAAACTATTTTCTATTCTAATCTATTTTCTATTTTAATCTATTATAATAAAATACATATATGTCTAGTTATCGTGTCACATATCTAACTCATATTTCTATATAGTATATATGAATGTTCTAACTGTCCTATAAAAACAAGAAAATGTATGAAAGTAATTTTGCTAAATATACCATTGCTCTATAAGTTTGGTCCTAAAATAAGGACCAAACTAAAAATTTATTTTTTTCTTAGAATAATGCAATGAAATTTTTTTATATGTTTAATATTTAATAAATTTGCACAAATCAAAGATTTTTGATAAAATATTCAGGCACTAATTGGTTAAATAAATCTGTATTATATAAAATGATAATAATGTTCTTTGTCTGGTACAAGGTTGGTAACAAGAGTTTAAGAGGGCTCTTTGTTTGGTACAAGGTTGGTAATTAGAAATTAGTAATGTTCTTTGTGTGGTACAAGGTTGGTAAGAAGAGATTTGTAATGTTCTTTGGTACAAGTTTGGTAAAAAGAGTTCATGTAATGTTTTTTGTCTTGTACAAGGTTGGTAAAAAGAGATTAGTAATGTTCTTTGCCTGGTACAAGGTTGGTAACAAGAGTTAATTAGTAATTTTCTTTATCTAGTAAAAGGTTGGTAAGAAGAGATTAGTAATGTTCTTTGGCGGGTACAAGGTTGGTTAGAAGAGTTCATGTAAAATTCTTTGTCTAGTACACGGTTGGTAAGAAGAGATTAGTAATGTTTTTGATTGGTAAAAATCAAGATTAGTAAAAAGAGTTTAGTAATGTCTTTTGTCTGGTACAAGTTTAGTAAGAAGAGTTCATTAGTAATGTTCTTTGTCTGGTAGAAGGTTGGTAAGAAGAGTTTATGTAATGTTCTTTGTCTGGTAAAAGGTTGGTAACAAGAGTTTAGTTTGTTGAATGTGTGAAGGCAATGATAGATTAAAATATTACATGATAATTGTGCATGAGTGGAGTGGGGTAGATTTGTAGCTGTTGATGTCTTTGATGTGACCGCTCATTTAAATTTTCATTTCTTCTGTCTCAGTTATATCTGGCTTTACAAAATGTTCTTGAAGAAGGAGGTGGGGGGTACAGAATGTAGCACAAGAGGGAGGGTGAGAGGGTAACAAATGCAAGTCACCTTGGGTCTAGCGGAATGGCTAAAAGGCCCTCTGAAGAAAGATACAAAATCACTTTCTTTGGAAGACAAAAGAGGATCACTTTCAAATATATGTTTCTGTTCTCTAATTGGTTAATATATATATATTTCTTTTAAATTGTTTTTCAACCAGGAGATCTACATGGAACATTATGTGCAAAAGCTTAAATATGTCATTTTGTTGTTGTTGAGGAAATAACTTCCTGTTCACCACAAACTGTCTGGCTTATTGTAATAGTATTTTTTTAATTTAATGAATGTGTATTAGTAACTTGCATCTTGTAATAAATGTTTTTTAAACACTGTCCTAAAAAAAAAGTGTAATAAGCAAACCACGTCTATTTTATTACTTTTTTTTATTTACCCTTTAATTATTTCTATTTAATTTTCTATTTCTTTTTCAATATATAAATATCTAGAAATATTTTCATAGCAATTGTTCTGATGAGTTTTCTTCTTTGATATCTTGACTTCATGAATGCAAGCAATTATACTAGATTGGTAGTTAGGTCTCATCATTTACTACTGAAATTGGTAAATGCAATTGTAACTTCTATTCTAATAGTTTATTCTCTTACATTTCTTTCCAATGGAACTCTCTTCCAGCTTCTTGATTTTCTGTCAACTACAAACTACAAAAATGTAAAAGCAAAATCAGTTGTCTATTTAGTGTCCATTCTCATCATTAACATTTTCTCAGTTTCTTCCCCTTATTGTCTTTAATCCTCAGTAGCCCCTTGCATCTTAGTGGTTTTATCATCTTACCTGGGAGTGAAAGGATTAAAATAATCCTTCATTATCCAGTTTTTATTTTGCATTATATTGTTTCTGTATACATTGTAGCAGTAGATGACATCATTTTGTGTTGTTCAAATTTATTAGATGAAACATTGTCATTATTATTATTATTATTTTGGGATTTTGTCCAATGGTGATAATCCAGTTGACCTACAAAACCTTCTTCGTCCAATTTTCTCTTTTTATTTTATTTTTCTTTCTCTCTAAAATAACTTTGTCTTTAAGTTCTTGTTAGTCCTTTTCTTTTATCAGCTACAAATATAAAAATTGACCCCATTTCAAAGAAGCTAAAAAGATGAGAACATCTCACCATTCATAGTTTTCATTCAATCCAATATTTATGAGTGTTATTTTGGCAAAAAAATGATAACACCAACAGAAATTGTTCAGGCTTGTCATTATTAATTTATTTTGTTTCCTCTATAATTCAAAGGTTTCAAGATGGAGGCTTTGTTATGCTTGATTTGCCATCTCGGGAGAATTTCATTGGCTCTTGAATGAATACATTAAGTTCATCAGTCAGGTGACTAAAGTGTTCAGGAATAGATCCAAGTGAATTGTTGATGACAATAAGAACTAAGTGAAGTAAACAGTAATAAAATTTGGACTAAAAATAACCAACATTGCTCCATTTTGAGTTTGGATGCTAAGAGATATCAAATAACAAAAAAAAAAATGAATGTAATCCTTGGAATGTTGCTCTTCATTCTTTTTTAAGGCAGACACGAACATCAGACAAATAATTGGATGAAAAATATGAAGGAAATCTTCAAAATTGTACTATTTGTTTTGTTTACAGCAGACACTAACAGTAGACAATTGGATTAAAAAAAAAAATGTAATTTTTAGAAATTAATATCTTCACCAAAAAAAAAGAAACTGAATTTCAGATGGAAAATATAATATTTTTTTGTACTGTGTTTCACCTGTAAAAATTATATTTCATACGTCTATTTGACAGTATACATCTTGTGGATCTGTTAAGTATGGTTTAGGTTTTACAAAATCCATACATTTATACAAATATATAGTTTTAGTTTTCTGACTTATTTATTAACAGTTTTACAGATTCAATCCCTTTTTAAGATTTTGTTTCAACTTGCAATTGTAAAAGGTTATAATTTTTACTGTTTACAGTGTATTCTGTTTTATTGTAATTGTTCATTGTCTTTTTTTTTTTAAGTAGTGATAAAAACAGACATGTTAAAACAAGAAGATAAAATACCGAAAAAGGAAGGAATAGCTAAAGTTTTTTCTTTCAAATATTTTTGGCTATTTAGGATTGAGTTTCTGGTCTCATCTTAAGTTTTTTTTTAATCTCTTTGACTTCTAGTAGTCCCCTGCACCTTAGTGGCACTGTTGTTTTGCTTGGGGTGAATTGATTAAAAAAAACACTTAAAAGCCAGTTCTTTAAAAAGAAATATTCTTTGTGATAAGAAAATTAAAACATTTTCTCTTCACATCTCTCTCTACTGAAACCAACTTTTACTTATCTTTGTTCATACCAGTTAAATCTACTCCAATATTTAATTATAATCACTTGCCTCATTATTTTCTGGGTTTATTATGTTGACAAAAGTTAAATATGTCCCTGTTTTATAAGCTAACCTCCAGTGATCTTAGATTTTAGATTCCTTAGCACAGTTTGTTTACACGGTTTCAAAATAAAACTTATAAAAATTTTTAAACTTGTAATTAGGCTACTGACAAAATTCTCTCCTTTGGCTCAGAATATATATTTATGAATGTTAAATTGCTCATCCTGAGATGATCTTCAAAGAATGTTAAAATATAAAAGAAACTCCTGCTTGACATGCTAGTATCGTGATGAGCCTAGAATGAAATTATGGTTACAAATCAAAATAATGTTAAAATAGTAAGAAATAAAAATCTCTTGCTCAATGCACTAGTTCTCTAATAATACTAGAATCAATTTCAGATTAATCTTGTCAGAAGAAACAATTGCTATGAGCCTCTAATATTTTTGAGGGCCTTGTATTAACTACATTCAACTTTTCAGTTGAAATCAACACTTTATATTCTGATAATGTTAATGCTTGCTTATTGAGGCAGCTGCATTTTTATTTATTCATAATTTCAATATCAAGGCTACATCTCATTAGAATTATTTGACTGATATTTTTATAAGTTTGTTTATCATGTTGATGGAAGGTAAATAGCTATCTGTTTTATAAGATCTTAGACTATGCTAATAAATAATGTGATTTAATATTTGCATATTTTCTTTAATGTAGGGTCTCTTTATAAGATATACTACAAGCCACTGCAATTGCTTAATCTGGGCCTTTTCATCATAGTCTATATCAAGCTAGCTGATTTTTATGATATTTTAACTTTTCTTTCTAAATTTTCTTTCATGATATTTTAACATTACATATATTTTTAAATCTATCTTCTGATTCAGTCAATTTACATTTTTTTTTTACCCACACCCTTCTCTCCCAACAAGAAAATATTAAAACGGAATGAGAAAGTAAGCAGGTGTGCAAACAAAACTTTTTACTAGTGAACTCTATCATTTTATTTTCTAAACCCTCAATGGTGGATAAACAAAAGCGCTTAAAAACACCAAAATTCAAACCTTAAAAAAAAAAAAAAAAAAAAAAAGTGCTGTCCAATGAATACAAGACAGTTATAAATTAATTCACTTCTTCAGTAAGTTCAAAGGTTGATTCTCACTTTGGCAAAGTTGGAAAGGAATCTGGGACTGGAAATGCTCCTGAATAGGATAACAAGGTGACATCGAGGAATGAACAAAAAAGGGATTTTGTTTTCAGGAGTGGATAAAAGAACATTAAAACTTCCCTGGGAAAGATGCAGGAATTGGATAATCTCTCAGAAGAAAGACCCCTGTTATCGTGAGTTATCTCCTCTTGGATGTTTTTATATTCTTGGACATGTTTATAAATGAAAGAGCAAAACATGGTGCTAACAGCTTAGTAATAGTCATATTAAGAGCCTTAATCTGATAAAAATCAATGATATTTTTGTAAGTTGACTTTGTTTTCCAGTAGAAAGTCAACAATTTTAAAAATTTAAACCAGAAATTCCTAAAATTTTTAAGTCTCTTCAGATCAAAGATAACTGAGTTTTAACTGTGGCCCAATTTAGAACAAAAATAAATTGTTTTGTCTCTCTGATACTAAATTGTCCAAAGCCTATAACTCCTTAACCTCTTTTTAAGTAGATGTGATATTTTGGTTATGACGATAAACTACATCCAGCAGCAAGGCTTCTGATTGAGAGATTGGAAGTTTAGGGAGCATGGAACCAGTTCTTAATTGCTTTTGTTTCCAGGTTCATCCTGATTTGGAGTGGTAGCACTTGTTAGGGTCCCAGCTATGGGTAAATAGTTAACCTCCAAACTGGGATCATTTAAGAGGAAAAAAAATTTAAGCTGGGTAAGGGTCTTTAGCTTGGGTTAGTAACTTATCTAAGAGAAGGAAATCTATATAAAACCCCTACACCTGCTCTGTATAGAATAGGGTAGGCTGAACTCTCTAGCATTGGTAGGTAATCCTCCTAGAGATGGTGTCTCAATAAAAGCACTGAGTTTCCATTCTCCTAAACTGATTGGTGTTAGTAAGGGCATACAGCTGTAAAGCTTGCTTCAACATTTCATGATGATTCAATTATGGGGCAATCAAGAAAACCCCTCCCAACCCATTCTAGCATGATCATGATAACTTACATGTTTATGAAATTGAGGCTGAACCAACAAAATATAAATGATCCATTTGTAGACGATCTTTTGACCATATTTTTATAGTAAGGTTTGCCCTTAGTAAGGCCTGAATTATATTAAGGTGCAGTTAATACAGATGAAAAGGGTAAATAACAGTTAACCCTAGGCTTAAACAGATTGTAGTGATCAAGAAAACATTCTCTTGGAAGTCTGTTCTACAGAATAATGACCCACAGGAAGAAGCTGTTCAAGTAGAACTTCTCACCGATGGAATTCAGAGGGAATGTGGGTAGTTTTCTACAATGTAAGTGGCAATGGGTTGTCCTAGCCATGATGGTTAGACTTGGTGGAACCAAGGAATGTAGTTCGTCCAAGCAGTTTTTATGGAACTACTGATAGGGCCTATTGTAAAAACATGCTTTTAGAAATATAGATAATATCAGAAGGAGATTTTGATGATAATATTTAAGCACAATTTTTGAAAAATTAGAGCCTGAGATACATGCTGAATTATTCTAAGTTTATGAAAAAAAATTCATTGTTTGGTCTCATATACAAATCAGCTTGACAATTTTTTGTCTATAAATGGGCCCATTTAAAGTTTTTATCCAAATTTTTTTTTTTAATTATATCACCCTGAGCAAGGCGGTAACACCACTGATGTGCAGGGGGCTACGTAAAAGATTGGAAAAGAGAAAACTGGAAACCACATCCTAAACAGGGAACAAGGGATGGGCCTCTTCACCTGTTCAATAGACATGGGTGGAATGTGAACTGGGAGATAGTTTAGTCTATCTACTCCAATTGAAAAAAAAAAAAAGGAGTGGTAAGATTGGAAAAGAGAAAACCGGAAACCACATCCTAGACAGGGAACAAGGGATGAACCTCTTCGCCTGTTCAATAGATGTGGGTGATAGTGAAAATAATTTTTAATGAATTTATTTAATATATAAATTGATTTTTATTTTAGTTAATTTTATTTTAATGAATTTATAGTGAAAATAACATTTTGAAATCATTTTGAATATTATCATGTAATTTGAACTGCATTCAATAAAAGTACAAAAAGTTTTAATTTCTCTTTGTTTTTTACCTGTTGGTCCCTAAGGTTACTTCGTTTATGAACATGTCCGCTTACAATTTTGATATGTATGTGTGCGTACCTAAAAAAATAACTGGAATTATGTGGCTTATCCTGTGTTACACCTTTGAAAAGAAAATGTGGGTCATTTAAAACATCTTCTTCAAAATCATGGCATACATCAAATAATGCAGCTTTTTTAAGATCTTTTTTTGAGCAGATAAAGCTCAAATTTCAAAGAAAATCATTTCCTCTACATATCTTCTGTGGACCCCATCTGGCATAAAGTCCATACAAACCAGTCACTTCAGATATCAGCGGTATCTGTTATTTCATGGAATGAAGAGATACACAGTAAAATCTAGATAAACTACTTTATTACCAGAGTGGTACAACCAAGAGGCCTATACAATATTTACAGTCTCTCAAAGTAGTAGGTGTTACTTCATGAAGTCCATGATAATGACAACTCCTCCTGCTAAACACACATTGTCCTTTATACATCCAGGCAACCAGATGTCACATGGTACGAGCCATGACACAACATCTCCCTCCCTCAAAGTTTTTATGTCCGTTAAATATCACATTTTTGTCTTTTGGGATTTATCTCTATAGTTCTCATTGGAGTACGTTTTCGTTTGCTTGTACATTTTTGTTGTATTGGTGAGGACCTGGATACCTCAAACATGTCATAAATAATGGACATGAGTTCTTCTCGTTGTTCATTTGTGTCTGGGGTCTACCTTTTTTATTTGGTTAATATGTCTTCGTACCTTTCATTTTGGATATTTTATTAATTACATCATATTACCAACTCTTTTTTCAATAATGCCCTTTATCCAGGTTACTTTTTCTAAATAATAATTTAAGAAATAAATTTTCTCACTTGGACTATAAATTTTATACAAAGTATTATTTTTTTCCTTAGTTTCCTTCCTTGACGGAATCAATTTGTCAAACGCTGAGCGAATCTTTCTAGCAAACATTAGTTCTGCAGGTGACAGGTTCGCATTAGTCTTTCTATTAGACGTTATTCAATAAATAGATAAGAATTTTTCTAATTCTTCATTTTCCACTTCTACACCATTTGCCTTTTTGATCACGCTTTTGAATGTGTCAATAAATCTTTCCACCAATCCATTTGATCTTGGATGTTATGGCGCACATTTTAAGTGATTTATCGAGAGTATTTTACAAAAATTTTCTGACAAATCTAGCTTAGAAAACATTCGTTCACTGTTTAAATTTGCAAAAATCTCTTCCGCTGTTGGGAGGGGATAATTTATTTCTTTTAAACAATCATTAAGACTGGTCAAATAATCAGCACAGATTCTAATTTTATTATTTTATTTTTCTTGACATATATTGTTGCAGCTGTCCACGAGCTGTAGTCCATTTTTTCTATTACACCCAGTTTTTCCAGCCACTCCAGTTCTTTGTCAATAATTTCTACTGATGTATAGGGTACTAGTCTTTTAGTTTGGAAGACTGGCATTTTCTTTTAATTCGAACCTTGCCTTAACTTTGGAACAAAATTCAAGTCCCTCTGAAAATATTTCTGTAAATTTTTCTTTTAGTTCATTTTTTAGTTTATCTGATTTTGTTGTAGTACCATCTATTTTATTGCAGAAATTATTTATTGGGACATTAAATAGATCAAATTCTTCCATCCAATCCGTTTCAAATAAATTTTGAGAATTACGCATGATGAATGGTTTTAATTTCTTTATTTTCCATTGAAACAAACATTTATAAAGGTTTTGCTCATAAATTTTAACCTTTCTCCAGTAACACCTTTTGCTATTTTTTTTTAGTTAAACAGGGTTGGGCATTTTTTTTTTTTTCAAGTTTCAGCATTAATGATGATTAAATCAGATCCAGTATCTATCTGAAATTTTATTTTTTTATTATTGAGACAGATATTGATATATTTCCTTTGTACTTTCTCGGTTGTTGCCTGTTCAGTAGTGTACTGTACAAAGTTTTTAGTTGTTTTTTTTTCCTCAAAGTTATTATTTTTTTATTTTGCATCTACAGTGTGAAAATTTGTGTCCTTTGAACCCACCAGCATAGCATTTTTTGTGTTTAAATGGACAGTCTTTATATAAATGCAATTCTCCACAACTGTAACACGTATTAATTTTAAAATAAGGTTTATTTTTTACCTTGTGGTTTGTCCTTTATCATCCGAATACTTGCTATATCCCATCCTTCAATATTTGCATTGTCTGCCCTTAAATTTAAAAAGCATTGACATTCTTCCAATAAACTTTGCAAAGTAATTTTTTGGTCAAATTCCAATTTGGCTAATAACTGGTACACATTTCTTTTTTAGAAGGTGACGTGAAACCCTGAATGAAAATTAAACATTTAAACATGTCAGGCTTTATTTCATTTAAACAAAACTTTTCACAGTATCTATTCACCGTACTGGAGAAAGTTGTGTAGTCCTCAGTATCTTTTTTGTAAGGCTTAGACATTGCCAACAAGTATTAAACGATGAACTTTGTTCCCCAAATGTTTTTGTTAATATTTGAATAGTTTTTTGGAACATACTTTCACCAAAAGAATAAAGTTTGCATATTTTTCATGTTCAGCCACCCCAGATTTGCCTAGCAAAAATTTTATTTTCTTCTTGTCAAACCATTTTTCACAGTCTTTTTTGAAAACCTTGTACCTTCAAAAGTATGCCTCAAATGTCACTTCTTCTTCAAGTTTGTAAATAAATTCGCTAACTGAATTAACAAATGTAATACTATATTTTCTATGGAGTAAAATAATGAACTATTCCAGTCTCAACTTCTAATTCCCCTGCTAACATGCAATTCAATAAAATACTAGACAGCTGCCTATCATTATGTTTTTCTATTGATTAAATAGACTTTAAGGTTAGACTTCAATTAATAATAGTGGCGCCTGGTATAAGCTTATCTTTCAATATTTCGGGAATTATGACACAGAACTGATTAGCAAGATTGTTGACCATGGCCAAATCATGCTGATAACACCAGTTCTCATTTGATCAACAATGTTAAGCAACTTCAAGTCTAGTCAATACTTAAATAGATCACTTAGCCTTTTTTTGAGCCTTGAAGCTTGAGCTGATATGAAGGCTCTTTCACAACCTGTAACAATAGATTTGAGGATCCAAAAAAACTCAGAAAACGAGTAGATTCTGGTGAGCTCAATCTACAAGTCACAAGAGAATTTTAAAATTTGACCAATTACAAAGGAATAATGAGGCCATATGAAATGGATATTAAAGCATATGTGTGTTGTGGTGCATTGGATATTGGCTCAGAACGAGAAGCCGGGGAGCCGAGTTCAAATTCCAGTTGAATCCATTGTATTCACTTACGCGCAAATACCCTTGGGAAAGGTATTAATCTGTCTCTTCCTTCCAGTTATGGGTTAAATAGCAGGACAGATTGGGTTCTATAGCCTTGGTCGGCAACCAGTCAACTGCAGAAAGCAATGGCAACCTACTGCGGGATAATTTTCTGCCCAGTCAGTCATGTCTGTTTCGAGACATGATCGCCGAAGCGTGTATCACGTATAGCACTTAACTGACTGAAGACCAACATTAGTGAATTCAACCCATTGACTTATGATTCTATCACTAAAATGGTCTTATTTTTGTAACAAACATTTTAGAAATTAAACATTGATTTTTGTTCACTCATTAAAAAGTTTTCTTTGGATATCCTGAAGCTTACATTTCATTAGTTTCATAGTAGATCTGCCACTTCACTTCAGAATACCAGGTACTATAATCAAACTTCTAAAATCATATTTTCAAATATATATTGAGAGGAAAACTCAGCACATAATTAAATGGTTATAAATCCAGAATTTGTTTCAGTAATATAAGAAAAAAATTAAAAATAATAAATAAATGATAATTTCATTCAAAATATTTAAAAAGAAAAATTTTTAAAGGATGAAGTTGACCTTGTATCATTTAAACCAGAAATAAATTGAGAATAGATACATCAAATCATACATATTACACAATGCAGAACAAGGAATACATACATTGAATCACAAATACACAAAACAAATTTTATGAAAAAATATATACATACACAATATATATACCATTCACATACAGGCCTGTTTTGCTGTATCACAGCTCTTCAGAGTAAGCAGTACTCCTGAAGAGTGAAGACATCATAATAATGCCTTCAGAAGTTTGCATGACTGAAACAAAACTGTTCAGTTAAGTGAAAAACCCTTCCACATTAATTCTGTTAACACTATGTTAATATGGAGCTCTTTATAACAAAAAAACCTGGTCACTAAAAATATCTCCCTATCAGGAATCTACTGAAAAATCAGCAGTTTTAGCACTAAGCACCATTATAATTCAATATATATATATATATATATATATATTATTTATTTAGAAATTATAACATAAACTAGCAGTATAGCCTTGCATTGCTCGGGTGTAATGAAAGCTTTAAAACTAATCCATGGTCCTGGAGCTCAGACTCTTTGGATGTTGGCCCGAAAGACTAAAAAGCAATAGTTGTTTCCAGTTAAAGCAAAACCGTAGACTGAAAGAAAAATGAATGGATGCAAGTCAAATTTTAATTTACTGGTATCGATATCAAATAAGTTTTTTTCATCATAAACTGAATTTTGAAGGCTAAATAAGTCCTCTGAGTAAATGGTATCATGGCCGAGACCAAGAACTACAATTATACCTACTTAGAGTCAAAGCTGAAGCAAAAACTAAAATAAAAGAGCTGAAAAAATACAGACATACAGGCAGATAAACAGACACACACACAAACATCTTGCCTTTTATATATATTATCAATTTTCTGCACTATTGTAAGAACTGCAACCTTGAAACTTCTGAATATCGTTTCTTATGTCTTTGTCTATGAGTGTATCAAATTTGATTAAAATCGGACCACTCCTTCTATAACCCTGATTTTTTTTATTATTGATTTTTTATATTTATCGGGGGTACTTTGACACAAAACCTAGCTAAGAACACTTGCAGATGCTCATAGTACAACTGTGTAAATTTTCAAGAAAATCGGTTCAGCCATTTTGGAGTCTATAGGTAACAGACACACACACACACACACACACACACACACACACACACACACACACACACAAAGTTCCATTTATAAATAAGTTTAGATATTTTGTTTGGTCCACACTGTCTATATAACAATACCTCCCTGATTAAGAGGTTTGGGCCAGTCTGTAACTTTTTAAAACTCTTCAACTTAAAATAAACCTCATCACTTAATAAGACACAAGTAGTGTTAAAACAAAATAACTACTTTTGTAGTGATATTATAACATATTTATGTTATAATTTCTGAATAAATATTATTAGCTCTACTTTGTATTGAGCACTTTTTTAAGAATAGTGTTTCTTTGGATACAGAATATTATTCCATCCATACCTACCCTATACTTATATATATATATATATATATTTGTTCCTCACTGCTTGTTGCTAGTTGGAGTTTCATTCATATATCAATTTTCAGGCACAAATGAAAACTGTCTGACTTCACATTCCTTTAATTATAGGCTACTGCCTATAAATAAAGTAGCCTATAACTATAAAGAAATAAGTGTTAAGTCAGACAGATTTAATTTGTGTCTGAAAATTGGTATATGCTTGTATTTTTTCTCTCTCTTTCCTCTCCTCTCACTGTAACTCCTGCACATAAGTGACAGTACTGCCTTTCTTGGGGTGAATCGATTATAGAAAAAAAATATGCATGAAACTCAGAATAACATCGAGTGGTGATAAACAAATATGTAATTATTTTTAATATAAATTTCATAAGTTATTTTAAACTGAATGCTGTTTTATTATTGCTATCAGTATCTGTTGTGTACTATTTTATATTTATAGTTATGCGTGTTTATGTGGTGGGGATGTATGATAATATCCAAAATAAAAGTAGAGGTAATAAGATAAAGTGGAAAAGCTATAAACTATGAATTTGTTGATTTTAGCTTCTTCAGGTCAGAATGGAAGATAAAATTATGCGTAAGTAGTTTGTTTTTTTTTAATCATATCACCTGTTCAATAGATGTGGGTGGAGTGTGAACCGGGCGATAGTAGTGTATTGGTATCTATGAAAATAAGAGGAGCCATAAATTAAAGACTCATTCTCTTTCCCTCCCAGTTAATCCTTGTGTCTTAGTGGTATTATTGCTCTGCTTGGGGTGAAATGATTAAAAACCGAAATTCTGGTATTTGATCAGATTTTGGAAGGTGTTTCCAGTCAATACTTTTTCAGCACCCATTTTTTTTTTTGTAGTATTAAAGTGTTGCTGATGATTTTAATATTGAAATGTATTGAAAATTAGGAAGAAAGTAACTGGAAGTGATCAGGTATATCATGTTGAAACACCAGTTCTTTTTCAATCACTGAAGTTAAGCAATGTTGAGCCTATTGAGAACCTGAATGTGTGACCACTTGGCAATAACTTGCTTCCTTATTCTTGCTTTTCTGACGGCTACAACCTCCAGGAATTTAAATGCAAGGTCAATTCTCATCTCTTAACTACTGTATTTACTAGCCTTCCCACGCAAGGCCGGATGTGACACATGGTCATTTTAATGTGGGAATTCCCGGCCATATAGCCGGGCCAAAAATATGTCTGTCTATTTTTACCGAGTCGTGGTTCTACCCTTCGGCGGAACCACGACTGGGTTTGTGCTCTCTGCTCGAAAGCAGAGGCTGACAGTGTTATAGGGTTCATCTCTTAACTACTGACCCTACTTCTTTCCACACTGTCTTGTAGATCCTTTCCTTTCTCTCACCTTCGCAACTGTCATCACACCTGTATTCCCATCCTTCTCTAGCTCCTTTCTAACTGGCTTGTCCTTCTCCTCATTCTCCTCTAATCCTTTTACTCTTATGTAGCCCCCTGTACATCAGTGGCATTCCCACTTTGCTCAGGGTGATTGGATTAAAAAAGAAATACCAGGTGCTTTTAGCTTGGAGGTGCTGATGATGTGAGAGATAACAGCTCTTAATGAGAAATCAATGAGCCATGTTTGAATTCCAAGTTTGTTGCATTCACTTATGCACAAATACATTTGGGAAGTGTATGAATCTATCTCTTCTCCACCCAGCTATGGGTTAAATAGCAGAAAAGACAGGGTTTTATTGCCTTGGTTGTCAACCAGTCCTACCACAGAAACTAATGATAGTCTACTGCTGGAATTATTCTTATATTCACTGATACAAAAATACTCTTCAGAAAGATATGAATCCATCTCTTCTCCCTCCAGCCATAGGTTAAATAGTAGGACTAGTTTCCACAGCCTTGGTTGTCAACCAGTCTACTGCAAAAAGTAACAGCAGACTACCAATGGGAAAAGTTTTCTCTGACATTGGAGAAGGTTGTTTAATGAAATTTGATCCTGTAGACTTGAGAATTAAATAGTGGGAGTCACTGGGCAGACAAGAGAGATTTGTCAATGTTATTGCCTGAAATATTTTTGTTTTTCTCTGCTTAATAAGATAAATTTACTAAGATAATTTATGAAGAGCAAGATCAATTGGACATTATGGGGGAAAGTAATATGACAGGGATTGTTACTAAGTCTGAACATAAAAATCAGAATTTTTTAAAAGTGTTATTATGCTTAGTTTTAACACTTTTTAGATATGATTGTACACTCATAAAATATTTTTTTAAAAAGGTTCCATTTCTGCTGCTGATATTTCAACAGTGAGCTGAAAAAATTATAGGTTGACTATGAAGAAGTGCGTTGTGGCGCAGTAGATATCGGCTCGGAACGAGAATGTCGGAGAGCAGAGTTTGAATTCCAGTTGAATTCTTTGCATTCACTTACGCGCAAATACCCTTGGGAAAGGTATTAATCCGTCTATTCCTTCCAGTTATGGGTTAAATAACAAGACAGATTGGGTTCTATAGACTTGGTCGGCAACCAGTCTACCGCAGAAAGCAATGGCAACCTACTGCGGGATAATCTTCTGCCCAGTCAGTCATGTCTGTTTCGAGACATGATCGCCCAAGCGTGTATCACGTATGGCGTTTAACTGACTGATGAAGAAGTGATGTTGTTCTTCTTCAATGTGCCGTGTCCCTTCAGGGCATAGGTGATCATGATCTTTCACATCACAATATCCTATGTAGCTCTTAACACCCATTCTTCTGTTATCCCACTCAACCACACTCTGCCACCCATTTGCTCAAGTCCATCAAGTATGTCATGCATTGCTTTACCTTGTCTCTCCCTCTCTCTATCCATCCCATGAGCACCAGATTCTCCAAGCTCTCCTTCCTCACTACATGTCCAAGAAACTTCAGCTGTCTTTTTCTGATGTTAAGTCAGTCAGTTAAGTGCCATACGTGATACACGCTTGGGCGATCATGTCTCAAAAGAGACATGACTGACTGGGCAGAAAATTATCCTGCAGTAGGTTGCCATTGCTTTCTATGGTAGACTGGTTGCCAACCAAGGCTATAGAACCCAGTCTGTCCTGCTATTTAACCCATAACTGGAAGGAAGAGATGGATTAATACCTTTCCCAAGGGTATTTGCGCGTAAATGAATACAATGGATTCAACTGGAATTCGAACTCGGCTTCCCAGTTTCTCGTTCCGAGCCGATATCCACTGTATCACAACGCACATGTTTCCTTTTTGTGTCCATTTTCTCCAAAATCTCGCCATTGCTCACATATTCTATCCATAGTATCCTCAGTATCCTTCTGTAGAACTACGTTTTGGTTGCTTCAAATCTTTCTTTCATCTTTGATGAGATTGTCCAGCATTCACTGCCATATTGAAAGACAGACATCATGTAACAATCCAGTACTCTCTTCTTTGTTTCTAGCAAAATATTCCTGTCTCTCAATACGCTACTCAGCTTCTGGAATGCATCATTGGCTATGTCAATATACCTTCAAATCTCAGTGATGCCCTTTCCTTCTTCTGCTAGAACAACTCCCAGGTATTTGAATTTCTGTACCTGCTTGATTTTAATATCCCCGGCCTGTAGTTGGCATTTTGGGCTCCTCTTTTTACTGATGACCATGTATTCAGTTTTCTTGTAGTTTATGTTTAGTCTTTTCTTTCCGCTTTCTTTAGCTAGCTTCTGTAGGTCTTGTAGTTTCCTTTCCGTGTCTTGTTTGATTTTAGTACCCCCGACCTGTAGTTGGCATTTTGGGCTCCTCTTTTTACTGATGACCATGCATTCAGTTTTCTTGTATCTTATGTTTAGTCTTTTCTTTCTGCTTTCTTTAGCTACCTTCTGTAGGACTTGTAGTTTCCTTTCCGTGTCTTGTTTGATTTTAATATCCCCGGCCTGTAGTTGGCATTTTGGGCTCCTCTTTTTATACACGCTTGGGTGATCATGTCTCGAAACAGACATGACTGACTGGGCAGAAGATTATCCCGTAGTAGGTTGCCATTGCTTTCTGCGGTAAACTGGTTGCCGACCAAGGCTATAGAACCCAATCTGTCCTGTTATTTAACCCATAAATGGAAGGAAGAGACGGATAAATACCTTTCCCAAGGGTATTTGCGCGTAAGTGAATGCAATGAATTCAACTGGAATTTGAACTCGGCTCCCCGATTTCTCGTTCCAAGCCGATATCCAATGCACCACAATGAGTAACCTACTTAAATATTGATTTTTACAAGTTCCAGAATCCAGTTTGTAATATAAATAAAGCATCTAAATTGTCCTTGATTCTTATTTTTATTTTTAAAGAGTTATCTGTAACTTGTTTTTATTTGAAAATGCAAATTTGTAACTGTGCTTACATTACTGAAGTTGTTTTTTTTCCTTGTTTTGCCATCTATTTATTTAAGCTCACTAAGTAGGTTATGCATTACTTTCTTATATCTTTCTTGCCTTCAATATGTCCTGATGTGACACGATAACTAGGTATATATTAAGGTGGATTTGTAAAATATGTATTTTATTATAATAGACTAAGAATAGAAAATGGTTAAGAATAGAAAAATAGTTTAAAAACATGTGTTTCATTTAACAAAAGTGAAAAAGAAGAGGAAAAATAAATAAGCTTTTTCTTTTATAAGTAAATTTGTGGAAGAGAAAAGGGTATCAGATTACTGTTAAATCCTATCAGTCTTCCAATAAAATATTTGACTAAGTGATTTGATGTGACAAAAGATAAAGTTTAGGAAATAGATTTTAGAGGACCAGGCCAAAAACTGTCTTTACTGTATCTTGACCACACATTAAGAAAATAAAGAAAAGATAATAGAATTTTCCCTTTCCCCAGGCAATAAAAAAATGCCTGGTTGCAGATAAAATGTCAGGGCTATAAAAACATCCACAGCCTTCACACAAAGCTTTATTAAGATAAAAAGATAAAAAATCCTGGAGAATACGTTGTTGGAGGCTGAGTGCAGACGGGATGTCCGCGGGATGTTTACACGTCAAAGGAAGCAAAATTTAAGTACCTTGAAATTTTGGACTTACAGTCACCAATGCTTATCTTTTGTTTTAAGCTGGTGGTCTCTTGTGGACTTCCGATTATTTCAATATAAATACAAGTGATTTTTCCGAGCCAATCAGTTCATCCAGGCTTGTGCTTGAAGTAGCTACGTGTATCAGGCACACTGAAGAAGGGAAACTCTGTCCGTCTGAGTCGGTTGGTTTGGTATTTGATCTTCATTAATTAGAGTTAGAGCTGAGTGTCACATTGCCTGCCCCAACTGCAAGACTAACTCTGAACAAAATAAAGCATCGATTAAACTCATCCAAGTTGTGGAAGTTCGTTTCTTCAATAGTTTATCTTGTACCACCAGCTTGAAACTTTGACTTTTTCAACCAACCCCTGGCAACATCACAGCATGGAGAACGGCCACCAGAGAAATTGTTCAAAGCTCCACTGGGGTGTTACACATTATTGATAATTGAATATTACTGAAGTTGTTTTTTTCCTTGTTTCACCATCTATTTATTTAAGCTCACTAAGTAGGTTATGCATTACTTTCTTATATCTTTCTTGCCTTCAGTATGTCCTGTAGGTATCATATTTTCCAAGCTGTCTTTCTTCATTATGTGTTCTAGAAATTTCAACTGTCTCTTCCTGATGTTAAGAATAAGTTTCCTTTTTGTTTCCATTTTCTTTAAAATCATGTCACTGCACACATGTTTCACTCATGGTGTGCTTGGGAGGTCATAAATTTGCATGATAACAAAAGAATTTAACCAAAGAATGAATTTGCACAAAAGCTATGTTTGTCGAGGGATTTACTGAGATCTTGTGAAACTGTCTTCAATTTCATTTTCAGGAGGGTGGGGCAATACACACCTTTTTTTTCTTACACTTTGTATAAGATTGAGTTTCTTTGAATGAGTTATCTGCTCTGTTCAACCCCACCTAACTTAGCTCTATTCATGATTTATTTCATTTGGCAATGGAAGAATTTAAACAAAGGAGAAAATTTCAGAAGTGTTTGACAAGTGGGCACTGACTGATAAGGGAGAAACTCTGATCATGGCAATTTACTGTTGGTGGAGAGGAGAGATGTTTGATAGCTCCTTTTAATAATCCAGCTTATTTCTAAGTTCCACACAAGTATCACTAAAAACGTTCTATTCAATATGTGCTTACTGACGACTACTTCTTTTATGTATTGTATTCCTTCAGGACATGGCTCTCCACTACTTCCTAACATTTCTAGCTCTTAGCAATCATAGCCATCTATTTACACAAACTTGTTAGGTAGGTTATTCACTTTTTACTCTTCTCCCTCTTGCTTCCAATATATCCTGTGCCAAATTCTCCAAACCCTCTTTCCTCATTATGTGCCCCAAAAATTTCCACTGTCTTTATCTGATTCTTAGTATAAGCATTCTTTTTGTTTCTGCCTTTCTTAAAACTTCCCCATTGATCACATGTTCCATACATGACATTCTTAGTATCCTTTTATAGAGTCATATCTCTGTTGCTTCAAGTCTGCTCTTCATGTGTGAAGTGTTTATCCAGTATTCACTGTCATAGCACAAAATTGATATGAGATAGTAGTGAAGCACTCTTTCCTTTGTTTCTCAGAAATATTTCTTGTTTCTTAATACTTTGTTTAGCTTTTGGAAGACATCATGCGTCATCAAATTTCAGTGTAAATCGACTCCGTTGAAGACAAAGTTATCATATGCTATTTCCAGTATTTGTTTTTGTTATTTATTTTTATGTAATATTTTCTATAATATAAAAAATATCAATTTTACATATTTATTGGTCACAAAGTCTGTTCTTTTCTATCTATTAATGAGATGTTATGGTAACACTGAGTTATGTTAACCAATACATTAACATACCTCATATTACCATAAACTGTCATCATTTTTATAATACCAATTCTGTTAGCTTTCTTTGAATATTTTTACTTTGAATAATTCAAAAGGGAGAATTCTTTATTTCATGTGACATTAGTTCATTTTATAGAAGCCCACAATTACTCATGCTGAGAATATAACTAACAGAATGGGGAAATTACTTGAATATTGCCATTATTTTTCGGTGTAGAAGTACTACTAAATGATTTACATGTGGCTGCCATTTCCAATGGAGTTACAATTGTCTAAATGCTGAGAGCACCAATAATAAACAAGATAGGAATCAAAAGGACAACTACATATCTGTAGTCAACATTGTGTTGGTGAGTCAGCAATAGTGGGAAGACAATCATTGGATGAACCCATCAAGGATGAAGGAGAGGCTTGAAGCAGTCTAAATGTGGTTTTACAGAAGGATGCTGAGGATACCATGGGTGGAGCACATGATGAAGTGTTGGAGAGAATGAAAAAGAGAAGAAAACTGAGACTTAACATCAGGAAGAGACAGATGAGGTTCCTGGGATATGTAATGAAGAAGGAGGGCCTGGAGAATTTAATACTCACAGGGCAAATAGCAGGAAAGCAAAACAAGTGAAAGCACCACGAGACCTACTTGATAGGTCTGAGCAAACGGATGGTAAAGTGGAGTTTGGAAAAGATACCAAGATAAAATATATTGTGAGCGACAAGAGACAGAGTCAATGGAAGGACATGATTGCCTACATCCTAAAGGGACACGGCACATGAAGAAGAAGATATTGAATTAATTTGTCATAATAAGTCTTTGAAAAGCTTGCATTGGTATAAGAACTTTAGTCTGTTTGGTCAAGTATTCACTCCTTTAATATACTCTTTTGGTTGAGCTAAATTTGATTTGAAGTAGTATGTATTTTTAGCTATTTCTTCAATATGAATATTACAGATTTTACAAGTATATATTATGTCCTTATAGATGAAGAGACTTGCAGTGACAGAAAGATTCTGAGAACGATATGGACTAAACATGTGAGCAACAAGAAAGTTCTAAAGAAAATAGAAACAAAAAGGGGTCATACTTAACATCAGGAAGTGATAGTTGAAATTTCTAGGGCACATAACGAGAAAGAGTGTGGTTAGCAAGTTTATCACAAGAACGATTATAACTGAGTAGTGAGTTCAATCTCATACTTTTGGTTTTGTGCTATTGTAGCTGCCGCCAGGCACCATTTGCTACCAAACCTTAATGTAAAAATCAGCAGGTTTGTTTTCTCACCAAAGCCAGCCCTGTATTCTTGACTGGCGGCCTTGTCGCACCTTGGGACACTGTTGCCAGAAAATATAGTTCCTTATATTTCAAGATACCATAAAACAATAATGAGGTCTAAATGAGAAGTATGAGACAAAACAGTAAAGTTAGAGTAAGTAAAAAAATATAACAAATAAGCTGTTTTTACGGCAACCTTTTCTAGAATATAGGATTTTTGGTCTCTGCATAAGAAATAGAAACCCCCTTAACAGTCTTTTGGATTGAGACCTTCTAAGAGGTCAGGCGTAAATTTGTTATCTCCAGTAGCAGCGCATTCGTTTTCGGTACTGTTAGGGAGTAACTCAATTGTCATAGACCACACGAGGTGCCAACGAGTTTTCACAGCTGCGCAAGTACTGTAAAGGAAATAAAACCTTTTACAATATATACCCGCAGTTGTCAGTTCTCTCATGCATGTTTCATGTGGCAATGGCAATTACAGCCATATCTAAGCTTAACTTAAAATATTCTGCAATGGGGAAAGAAGGCTTGGAAAATTCAATATCCACAAGATGGTTTAAAAAACGGAGGAAAAAATGTATAACCCACTTAGCAAGCTTGAGGAAATGGATAGTGTTATGTCATGAGTAAGAATAAATAACTCAACAACAGGAATAGGTCAATTGTTGTATTCCGTGAAAATAGTATTTACAAAGGTTATTAGTATACAATACAAGAATAGAGGTTAATCGTCTCAACCGTCGTAAGACGTAGTATGAGCAATGGGTACTTCCGGGTCGTCACCGGAAGTCTACGACTGACTTGTCAATCGGCTGCTCGGCACACTCTCCAACGTAGATGCCACCATTACTTTACATAGTAATGGAATAGTCCATTATAGCCGAATAGGCGCGGGCGTCCCAACAGATAGTGAAGCAAGGTTTAGAAGAAATAACAAAAAGACAAAATTTGTTAAGAAATACAAAGGACAAATATTATTGGGAACCTTGATTGTCAATGTTCTGAAGAGATCATGGGATATAGATAAAGATGAAGAAGAAACAAGATCTCTCTCATATTGTTGTTTAGCATCTTAAACTTTAAGAGAGGTCCTGAAGGGTGTATGGCACATAGAAATAAATGAAAACACTAGATTTATCTAATAGCATATAAAAGATGAAAATATTAACTTACTTGTTGCTTAGTATTTTGAACTATATATGGTCCTGAAGAAGACATAGCACATAGATGAAGATATTAGATATCTCTCATATTGTTGCTTAGCATCTTGAACCATAGGAGACATTCTGAAGAGAACATGGAACTAAGAAGATACCAGATCTTTCTTGTTGCTTAATGTCTTAATGTATTAATCCGCCTCTTCCCTCTAGTTATGGGTTAAATAATAGAACAGATTAGGTTCTATAGCTTTGGCTGGTAACCAGTCTACTGCAAAAAGCAATGGCAACCTACTGTTGGATAATCTTCTGCCTAGTCAGTCATGTCTTTTTCGAGACATGAAAAAAGCGTGTATCATGTATGACACTTAACTGATTGACTGAATGTCTTGAACCATAAGAGATGCCCTGAAGATGACATGGCACATAGAAGATAAAGATACTAGATTTCTTTTATAGTATATAGAAGAAAATAACAAGGATATTAGATCTCTCATATTTTTGCTTGGTATCTTGAACCATAAGAAAAGTGATTCTGAAGACAAAAAAAAAACAGCAATTTAATTAGTTTTTCTTATACTAAATTAATATGCAGTAATTTGCTCTACTAATTAGACATCTAAAAAGCCTCAGTGACTTAAAAGCAAGTTCATCAATTTTCTCAAAGTTGTGAAAGTTATCTTTGTCATGTAATGGCTTCTGTAAGCAGTGGACTCTACCTGCAAATGCATAATAGCAATAGAGTAATTTACTTCCTTCTAAATTCTATTTTATAGTTTTACTAGCAGTATAGCCCAGCGTTGCTCGGGTGTAATGAAAGCTTTAAAACTAATCCATGGTCCTGGAGCTCAGACTCTTTGGACGTTGGCACGAAATACTAAAAAGCAATAGTTGTTTCCAGTTTAATTTAAAGTACATCAAGGTTGTGGTGCAGTGGATATTGACTTGGAACAAGAAATCGGGGAGCAGAGTTCAAATTCCAGTTAAGTTTTTTGCATTCACTTATGCCCAAATACACTTGAGAAAGGTATTAATCCATCTCTTCCCTCCAGTTATGGGTTAAATAACAGGACAGATTGGATTCTGTATAGCCTTGTCTGGCAACCAGTCTACCACAGTAAGTGATGGCAACCTACTGCGAGATAATCTTTGGCCTAGTCAGTCATGTCTCTTACGAGACCTGATCAACTAAGTATATAATACATATGGCACTTAACTGACTGATAAGGTGAGCGAAATTTTGTCAAAAATACTCAATGAGTATCTGGAAGAATAGCTATTGGGCTTCAAAATCTAAAAATATCATAATAGTCTAGGTCAGATGAATGTTCAAACAAGTTTAAACTAAGAAGGAGAAATGCAAATGTTCTTTCACTTTGCATTCTATTTTTATATAACTTTAAATCAAAATGTCCTCCGTCACTTTGAAGACCTTTCTTCAATTTTACTCACTTTAAATGTCTCCAACCTTCAATGAAAACTATTTTAAAATAAACAAAGACTTACTCAGCCATTTATTCATGGATTTTACCAAGTAGAAAGGAATCTGGATACTCATTTGATATAAATATGGATTTGACTCTTTTATTAAATTAAATTCACCTGCTCTCACTAAAAAGTTAAATACCATTTTCTTTTCAAATTTTATTTTATCAATCTTCTTATCATGAAGATATTTTTACAACATTCCTGAATATCTTCTATTTTACAAGCATTCTAATGAATAACATCTCTAAAGAATACACCTTGACAAATATTGTTCACCTGGTATATCTGATACAGACTTTCTTTCCATCAACTATGGCTTTTAATCTTAGTCTTGAATTCAAATAGATGCAGTAAAGTTTTTCTTTTTTAACTTCAGCTCAAATACAGGGATAAGTATTTTGGAACAAATTAACCATTTTCTTGTATATATAAATGAAATTTCAGCTAAATCCATTCACTTAGAATTAAAGTTAACTTGCGAGTCTTATAAAGTAATTCTTTACCAGCTGAGCACTGAACCAATTTTCTTTTTAAATTTCATTATGTTTTCATTATTTTAAATCAACTTACAAACTGCCTATTATAGAAATTTCTTTTTTTATATATAATTTTTAAAAGCCTTTATCTCACTCATAATGTTGGCTTAAGTTTACAAACAGATAAAAAGTTTTGTTGATGAAATTCAAAATTTTTATTTGAAAAGTGAAAAAACACTTATCATAAAGGAAGTTGAATGCAATTTAAATTCTATTTTATTTGTGGTTTTATTATTTTAAATTTTGAAAATAGAAATTAAATTTTAAAATCATAAACGCTTATGAATTCAAATTACGTTTGATTGTATCAGTGTCTTTTTATTTTAGTGGAGGTCAATGTTGTTTTTGCTTGAATTTAAACTGAGTTATTTTAGAAAAAATTAAATGTTTAATTATTTGCTGAATTTGTTTTTGATAGCCTGGGTAAATAAGAGAAAATTATATCATTATTTAAAAATTTTATTTTTTTATTATTTTTCTTTATTTTACATCAGTTTAAAAAATGCATATTTTAGAAATTCCTCCTTTTATTTGTAATTTTTAAAACTTTTGTCTTCCTCTTTTCATTGTATTGAGTTTACAAGTATAGAAAAGGTTTTGATGATGAAATTCAAAATTTATTTGAAAAGTGGAGAAAACTTACATAAAGAAAATTGAATACAATTTAAATTTTATTTTATTATTGCTTTATTTTGGTGGAGAGGGATGAGTTAATTTTGCTTGTATTCAATTGGGTAATTTTATAAATGAGTAAAAAAAATCTCAAATGACTTTGTTATAAAGTTCCAGTGAACAAGAGAGAATTTTATTTGACTAACCAGAAAGAAAGTGTTAGCTTTGAAATATACTATCTGTTCTGCATAATGAAATATATGAACAGAAACAAAATAATTTCATATTACATTTTTCATCTTAATAGATTATTTTCAATATTCTAAAGAATTTTTTGCTCTGTACTAAACAGATAACAATAACAATAATAGTTAACAGTATTAATTATTAACAGAATCCAATATAATTATTTTAACATTATCAGTTTGTTAGTAGAGTAGATTCTAACAGAATAGTTATAATAATGGTTGTAATAAGTTTACTAATAGTAATATCACTAATAATAATATTAGTGTTAAAAAAAAGAGAAGATAACCTACAAAAAACAAAACATATAATACCCATTATCAGAAATATCTATGAAAGAAGAGGTACAATAGAATTAATAATAATGATCTTTATTATTTTCAGAACCCCAGAAAGTATGATATTAAGAATGATAATAATAGCAATAATAATAACAGAATTAGTTACAAGCATAATACAAACAAATAGGAAAAGAATAAAATCATTAATAATGAGAAAAATATTTTGGAACATATTCAAAATAAAAACAATAATAAAAAAAGCAGTAATAATAATAGCAATAATGATAATAGCATTAATAACACTAATAGCTATTATTATAATGAATGAAACTATAATAAGAATAATACTAGTATTCTGGACTTTTAAAAGAATTATCGAAAATGTTGATAATATAAATTAGTTATTAGCAGATTTGAGCAAAATACTTACAATGATAATAATAATGTTAATGAAAATATAAAATCTAACAAAATAATAATATTAATAATTATATCAAGTTCTAGTAGAATAAAAAAAAGAGGAAAATAATAGTAATATCAATTATGGAAGATCCTAGCAATAACAGTATTATCAACATTATCAGCAAAACTAATCAAATTATAACAAAATTAATAATAGTAATACATATCATCAGAAGAATCTAAGAAAATAATAATAATGTTAATTTTGAGGAGAATTCAATAACAATGATTTTAATTGGGAGCAGAATCAGACAAAATGTGATAATATCAATTATAAGCAGAAACCAATAATAATATCATTCATTAAGAGAATTTAACAAGATACTTGATATTCGTAATATCAGTTATGTGCAGAATCTTATTTTCTTTGTATAAATGTATATATTATTGGATAACCAAATTTAAATAAATATCTAATTTTTTAACAGTCAAATTGACAATACCAGTCTAGATGCTTGACAGTCTTAATAAAGAAAATTTGCTCAATTATCAATTATCAGCATAGGTAATGGCATATATTATTACACCTGGTTATGTTATTTATTATAAACATTATATTTAGTGTTTTCTTAACCATGAAATCAATGCCTACCAGCCTAGACATTTGAAAATCATAATCAATAAATTGTGCTCTTAAGTGATTTGTTAGTTTGACTAATGAGTAAAATAAATATCAGCTGTTCTTGGATATACAGTTCCAATGAAAGAGAAAGAACTTTATTCAGATAACTAGAAATTATATTAACATAATATGTTAATATAATTAATATAATATAATCTGATTAATGAAAAATAGGAACAGAAACAAAAAGATTTGGTAATACATTTTACAAGAAATAATTTATTAGAGTATTGCCTGCATTCCAAGGTATTTCTTGCTTTGTATAACCAGATAAAAGTATAGTTGCTATAATAATAACAAATTATTAGCAGAAACCAACATTGTTATAATAATACCATCTGTTAGCAGAATTCAACAAAATAATGATAATAATATTAATAAAATAATTACTACTTCTCATAATAATACAAATAAAATCCAGCAAAATATAACCATAATAATAATAATGTAAATTATTTACAGAACTGCAAGACATATAATAACAGTAATAACTCTTATAATGAAATCAATGATTAGCAAAATTAAATATAGTAATAATCATATCAGTTATTAGCAGAATCCAACAAAATAATAACAATAATAATAATATTAGTTATTATTAGAATCCCCAAAAAATAAGATCAGTTATTTGTTGAATTCAATACAATAATAATAATAATAATAATCAAAATAGCAACTACAAGCAGAATCTAATGAAATAATATTAATATTAATTATCAGTAGAATCTAATGAAACGATAATATCAGTTATTAGTAGAATTCTACAAAATAATAGTAATAATAATATCAATTATAAGCAAAATCCAACAAAATAGTAATATTAATAACTACAAAGAGCAGTCAAAGACCACAAGCCTTTGCCAAAGCAATACTGACATCCTCTCAGAAATTGGCAGGAGATACAGTATAACCGGGATATAAGAGACCCTGATATAAGAGAAACCCTGGTATAAGATAGATTTTCTCTGGTCTCAAATTAGAGCCAGTGGTAATGTATATAAATTGAACGGAACTGGGATATAAGAGAACTTTTTTCCAGTACTGACAACTCTCTTATATCAGGGTTACACTGTTGTTATTAAATTGAGAATGAATAACTGCAATGAACTTGACTGCTCACAAGAGTGAAAATACAAAAAGTGAACTTGACCACTCTCAAAATTCAATACACTCTTAAAATGAAACAATTAAATACACTCTTAAAATGAAGCAGATAATTCAGTACTTAAAATAATATGGAGGTTGGCAATTAAGTATTTGGCACTTTAAAGGTAAAAATTAAATGTTATTAATAAAACCGAAAAAATAACTCAACAACTTTATCCGGTATCAGACCAAAACCAAAATCTAATCAGTTTGTGCCAGTCATGAGAGCAGTCATCCCAGAAAGTTTCATCTGAATCTATCCAGCAAGTCTTGAGATATCTTGCCCACAGACAGACAGACAAATACAACAAAATACAATATCTTCACATTAAGGCGGAGTTAATAAACAGCAAATAATATAAACAAAAAATTTACTGCTGGTGAATTATTGATATACATGAAAAGAGGTTTTCTGATCAGATTTGGTGAAACAACACAAGCTGAGAACTTCATTGGAAATTCGTCAATGCAATATTCCCTCACAAAAACAGAATTATTCTAACAATCTAAAACATATTATGGCTATAAATAACTCAGAAAAGGTTGATAATACATAAAAAACGGAATAATCAATAGATCAAACCAAGAGAAGATTTTCACATGAAAAAATTTATTCACCAGGTAAGTTGGTATTCATTTAATATCTGTTATATATATTTATTTTTAACAATGACAATTTTAAATCATTTCATGCAAGATTATAATTTAGTTTTATTATTAATGCTTGCATTAGAAAAATATTCCTGTACTTTGAAAAAGCAATCTCATTGAATAATTTGTCAATCAAAATATATTTTCTATATTTTTAATCTGTTTTAATAGTAAACTTACTAATTTAATCATCAATAAACTTACTAGGAACAACTAGAATTTTTCTTTTTCATTTATGTTAAAAAATAATTTAATTGTAAACTTATGAGGAACAAATAGAATTTATTTTCTTTTTTTCTTTTCTGTTCAAAAATAATTTAATTGTAAACTTACGAGGAACAAATAGAATTTATTTTCTTTTTTCTTTTATGTTTAAAAATAATTTAATTGTAAACATAGTAGTAACCAATAGATTATTATTGTTTCATATAATGTTCAAAAATAATTTCATTGTAAAATTATGAGGAACAAATAGAATTTTTTTTTTGTTCAAAAATAATTTCATTGTAAACTTACTGGAAACAAATAGTATTTATTTTCTTTTTTCTTTTATGTTCAAAAATAATTTAATTGTAAATTTGCTAAGAACAAGTACTATGCATTTATTTCTTTTGCATTCAAAATTAATTTAATTGAAAACTTACAAGGAACTAATAGAATGTATTTTTTATGCTTTTACATATAAAAATTATTACATTGTAAATAAATTTACAAGGAACAAATAAAATATATATTCTTTTATATTTAAAAAATATTTAATTGTAAATAAACTTACTAAGCAAAATAGAAGTTTTTTTTCTTCTACATTTATAGTGGGTTGCTTATCTATTCTTTTCTGTTAGTAGTGGAGAGTCCATTCTAGTGAAGTTGTATACTGTTTCAGGTTAATGGAATTTAACCTTGTTGTAGATAGCCCACTATTAGTCATAAAGAAAGGTTATAAACCAAGAAAAGCAATTTGAGTTGAAAGATAACATTTTATACATAACACATGTCAATTAATGTTTTTACAATTGAAGTAAAATATAATACATGAAGTATAGATCCAACAGAGGTTTAAATGTTCATGGTAATAAAATGCTGAAAGAGAATTAATACTTAGGAATTTGGGAGCGTGTAAGTAAGGAATGTCTTTGATGTATTCGCTCCTTAGGTCAGTAAGTAGTTTTTGAGGCAGGGAAGAAGGAAAGAGGTAAGAGAGGTGAGTGTAGTAAGCCGCTTGACTTGGGTCAAGGGAGATACTAATTACTCTCTTCTCCTCGAGTCGGTCTGCCTGGCGATGTTTTCTGTATCCACTTTTTATATCTTCTGTTTGGATCACAGCAGCTTATTTGGGATTTCACACTTGTATTTGGTTCTGGGCTTTCCATTGGCTGATAAATAAAATTGGCGTAGGCTTGTGAACTGGAAATTCAATATTCAATTAACTTTTAGTTTTCAACTGGAACATCTGCATGGAGCCGGTGGCACAGCGACAACTTTTGGTCATTTGCTTTTTGGTTGTGAAAGCACAAACATCCAGTCCATCACTTTTGCTTGGTATCACCACACATTCAAAAATAATTTAATTTTAAATTCACTAGAACAAATAATTTTTTTTCATTTATGTTAAAAAATAATTTACTTATAAAATTACTAGGAACAAATAGAATTTATTTTTGTTTTTCTTTTATGTTAAGAACTAATTCAATTTATAAATTTATTTTTTATATGAAAAAATTATTTAATTGTAAATATACTTATTAAGAAAAAATAAGAAGTTTTTTCTTTTACATTTAAATATTATTTTATTTTAAGTTCACTAGGAACAAATAAAATCTATTTTTTTCTTTCGCGTTCAAAAATAATTTAATTGTAAACATACTACAAATAAATAGAATATATTTTCTGTTTTCTTTTACATTGAGAAATAATTGTAAACTTACTAGGAACAAATACAATCTATTTCTTTTTCTTTTGCATGGAAAAATAATTTGATTGTAAATAAATTTACTTGGAAGAATTTTTTTTTCTTTTGTAGTCAAAAATAATTGTAAACTTTCTATGAAAAAATTGAATTTATTTTCTTTTTTTAAATTAAAAAATAATTTAATTGTAAACTTTCTAAGAACAAATGGAACTTATTTTCCTTTTTTTTTTTAAAAAAATAATTCAATTGTAAACTCACTAGGAACAAATAGAATCATTTTTTTTCTTTTATGTTCAAAAATAACTTAACTGTAAACTTACTAGAAACAATAGAATTTATTTTCTTTTACCTTTTGTGTTCAAAAGTAATTTAACTGTAAACTTAAAATGAACTTATAGAATTTTTTTCTTTTATGTACAAAATAATTTAATTGTGAATTTTCTAGGAACAAATAGAATTTATTTACTTTTTATGCTTAAAAATAATTTAATTGTAAATTGATTTGGAACAAATAGAATATATTTTTTTCTTTTACATTCAAAAACATTTAATTGTAAACTTACTAGGAAGAATAGTATCAATTTCCTTTTATGTTTATAAATACTTTAATTGTAGATTTATTAAGAACAAATCATATTTATTTATTTATTTATTTTTTGCTTTTACATTCAAGAATTATTTAATTGTAAATATACTTACAAGGAACAAATAGAATATGTTTCTTTTTTCTTTTTTATTAAAAAATTATTTAAATGTAATGAAACAGAATTTATTTTCTTTTTCTTTTGCATTCAAAATAATTTAATTTTAAATTTACTTTAGAAACAAATAGAATCTATTTTTTATGTTAAAAAATAATTGATAGTAAAATAATTTTACTATCAATTACTTTCTAAATTAATTTTACTAAAATTACACTGGAACAAATAGAATTTATTTTCGTTTTGTTTTTACATCCAAAAATAGTTTAATTGTAAACTTACTAAGAACAAATAGAAACTATTTGCTTTTTCTTATTTTGAAAAATTATTAAATTGTAAACTCACTAGGAACAAATAGAATCTATTTTTTATGTTAAAAAATAATTTGATTTTAAACAGGTGAAGAGGCTCATCCCTTGTTCCCTGTTTAGGATGTGGTTTCTGGCTTTCTCTTTTCCAATCTTTTCACTTTTCCTTTTTGTTTATTTATTTATTTTTTTTTTCAATTGGAGTAGATAGACTGAACTATCGGTCGGTTCACACTCCACCCACGTCTATTGAACAGGTGTAGAGGCTCATCCCTTGTTCCCTGTTTAGGATGTGGTTTCTGGCTTTCTCTTTTCCAATCTTTTCACTCTTACGTAGCTCCCTGCACACCAGTGGCCTTACCGCCTTGCCAGGGGTGATATGATTAAAAAAAAAAAAAAAAAACTTGGTAGGAACAAATAGAATTTAATTTCTTTTTGCTTTTACATTAAAAAATGATTTAATTATAAGTAAACTTACAAGAAACAAATAAAATTTTATGTTCAAAAATAATTTAATTGTAAACTTACTAGGAACATATAGAATTTATTTTCTTTTTTCTTTTATATTCAAATAACAAAGCTTACTAGAAACAAATAAAATCTATTTTCTTTTTTTCTTTTGCATTTAAAAATAATTTAATTGTAAACTGATGAAGAACAAATAGAATTTTTTTTGTTCAAAAATAATTTCATTGTAAACTTACTGGGAACAAATAGAATTTTCTTTTTTCTTTTATATCGAAAAATAATTTCATTGTAAACTTACTGGGAACAAATAGAATTTTCTTTTTTCTTTTATATCGAAAAATAATTTCATTGTAAACTTATGATGAACTAATAGAATTTATTTTCTTTTTTCTTTTATGCACAAAAATAATTTCATTGTACACTTCCTAGGAACAAATACAATGCATTTTTTTATTTTGCATTCAAAATTTTATTGTAAACTTACAAGGAAGTCATAAAATGTATTTTTTTTGCTTTTACATTAAAAATTAATTACATTGTAAATAAATTTACAAGGAATAAATAAAATTTATTGTTTTTTATATTAAAATATTTTTTAATTGTAAATAAACTTACTAGGAAAAAAATAGAATTCTTTTTCTTTTACATTTAGAAATAAATTTTAAATTTTTTTAGGAACAAATAAAATTTATTTTCTTTTTTATCTTTAATTGTAAAAAGGAACAAATAGAATCTTTTTTTTTCTTTTATGTTAACAAGTTATTTGCTTGTATACTAATTAGGAACAAAGAATTGATTTTCTTTTTGCTTTTACATTAAAAAAATAATTTAATTGTAAATAAACTTACAAGAAACATAGAATTTCTTTCTTTTTTTTGTTCAAAATAATTGTAAACTTACTAGGATCAAATAGAATACATTTTCTTTTTTTCTTTTACATTAAAAAATAATGATATTGTAAAATTAAGAACAAATAGAATCTATTTCATTTTTCTTTTACATTAAAAAATAATGATATTGTAAAATTAAGAACAAATAAAATCTATTTCATTTTTCTTTTACATTAAAAAATAATGATATTGAAAAATTATTAAGAACAAATAGAATCTATTTCATTTTTCTTTTGCATTAAAAAATAATGATAATGTAAAATTATTAAGAACAAATAGAATCTATTTCATTTTTCTTTTGCATTAAAAATTATGATATTGTAAAATTATTAAGAACAAACAGAATCTATTTCATTTTTCTTTTGCATTAAAAAATAATTTAATTGTAAACTTATTAGAAACTAATACAATCTATTTTCGTTTACATTTGAAAATAATTTAATTTTAAATAAACTTACGAGGAACAAATAGAATTTATTTCCTTTATGTTTAAAAATAATTTCATTTTTTTTTTTTTATAAGCATTTCACCCTGAGCAAGGCATTTCACTGCCACTACTGTGCAGGGGGCTACTAGAGTGGAGGAAGGATGGTTAAATATAGGAAATGTCAGAGGGTGAGTGATAGGCGGGTAAGGATACAGAGAATGAGGGTTGGGTAGATGAGAGTGTTCTGAGAATAATTGGAAGTTAGTGTGATAGGAGGTGTCTATTGACCCTACATTTAAACACCTGGAGATTGTAGTTGTACAAAAATAATTTCAACAAATACAATGCATTTTTTTTCTTTTGCATTCAAAATTAATTGTAAACTTGCAAGGAAGTAATAAAATGTTTTTCTTTTGCTTTTACATTAAAAAATAATTACATTGTAAATAAATTTATAAAGAATAAATAAAATTTATTTTTTTTATATTAAAAAATTGTTTAATTGTTGTTATAGTGGAACATCCAGCCATACCCGAGAATGGAATGCTCTAAAGCAGGCATGTCAAACTCAAAGTCCCCTAAGGGCCATAGGAGTCAATTTGTATTGTCATGAGGGCCGCAAAAGTTGAACACATTAAATAAAAATTTTTGCAATTTTTTTTTCAATTTAGAAACATATGGGAAAATTCAAGTAATAGTGTACATGTAGTTCAACAAAAGAATATAACAAAAATTTTGACGATCTTCATCTATTTCAATACAATAGCAAAAAATGCATTATACATAAATTCAAAACTGACATTCATCAACAAGAATTTAAAGACTTTCACTGTTTTGCCCCGAAGCTTGACATCTCTTTTTGGTGACAATTTCTTGTATGTGTGGTTGAAATTTTTGTGTAGTGCCGAGTTTGATGAGGGATGACAAATGTTGATCAGTCAGTCTTGTTTTTTGAGGTGTTTTTGCTGATTTCATGAAAGAAAATAACTGCTCACTCAAATATGTGGAGCCAAACATTGCCATGATCCTTGTGGTAAGCTTTCTAAAATTTCTAAAACTTTCCGGAAGGTATGAAAAGAAATCAGGTATTCCCACTTCCAAATATTTTGATCTGAGTGAGGAATCCGACTGAATTTCTAATGGTTCCATTTGCAGGTTTTCTTCAGCTTCAGCAACATCAAAACTAAATGGTCCTGAAAATAATGCAAACTGGCGTTCATAAGATGCGAAATCACTAAATCTTTTCTCAAACTCTTTTGATAATGATTCCAGGTGAGTGTCATACTTGGCAAAACTCAATGCAGACTTCGTATCAGCACTGTTTTGCAGCTCTTTGCATGTAGCAAAATGGACCAAATTTTTACTAGAGACTTGAGACTTCCATAATTTCAATTTCAAAAAGAAACATTTGACATCATCATATAAAGCAGTGATCAGCTTGTTTTTACCTTGCAATTTTAAATTGAGATCATTCAAATGTGCAGTAATGTCCACAGCAAAAGCCAGATCCTGCAGCCAACTCTCGTCTTTCATTTCATCGGTGCTTTGACCTTTCATCCCCAAAAACATAATTATTTCTTGTCTCAACAAATTAAATCTTTTCAACACTTTGTGGCATGATAACCAGCGTATTTCTGTATAGAATGGAACATCGGTGAACTCATTATCCAGATCCTTCAACAACTGCCTGAACTGACGATGGTTGAGGGAACAACCTCTGATAAAGTTCACTGTTTTTGTGACTAAACTCAGCACATGATCTAAATTCAGAATCTGTGAACACAAATTTTGCTGATGAATAATGCAGTGAAAATGTGTAAATGTTGAATCCGGACATAAATTGTGCAATTTTGTTTGTAACTTGGCTGCAACACCATCATGTCTACCAACCATATTCTCTACACCATTGGTAGACAAGCACACAAGTTTGCTCAAATCAAGCGCATACTCATGAAGAACCTGTTCGACTTTCTTAAATATGTCCTGACTTGTTGTAGTGTCATGCATGGGGATCAGTTCAATCAGTTCTTTATAAATGTTAAATTCGTTGTCACAGGCCCTGATGAAGACTGCAAGTTGTGCTATTCCAGTGATATCAACGCTCTCATCAATTGCAAGTGAAAAGTGTTCAAATTTTAATGATTTGGCTTTTAACTGTTGCTTCAAATCTCTTGACATGTCATCAATTCATTCAACAACAGGGTTTCTGGTCAATGAAATATCTTTGAGCAAGTGCGCCTTTTCTGGACACATAATTTCTGCTGTTTTTACAAGACATTGTTTTATGAAATCTCCTTCAGTGTAGGATTTCCCATTTGTGGCAATCATTTGACTAAGTTCATAGTTAACAGTAACGGAAGCAACATTCCCTATCTGAATTTTTGTGAAGAAGGTCTGTTGCTGTGTCAAGTTGGCCTTCAAATTCAATTCAAAATTCTATGATAATTTCACCGAAGTATTTATTAAATTATATTCATAACTCTATGGCTTTTTTGCTTACATCTCTCATATCTCTATAGCCAAGGTGATGTCAGTTATCACTATTATCTTGAGCCATTTCTTAGAAATCAAACAATTATCAAATGATATTGATACATTTTCAACTGCATCACTCTCTTAGCGTCTAAAAAAATAGAAATCGATGTTAAAGCTTTGATTTCTGTTCATTGATATGCATACAGGTATGAGTCTGCCAATGAGTTGTGGGAGAAAGGAAGATCCTTTGTGCAGGTCACAAGCATGTCTACAATGGGCCACATGCGGCCCGCGGCCCATGTGTTTGACATGCCTGCTCTAAAGGATGGTGACAAGTGGTATGAGAGAAGCAAACATCTTAGGCGAAGGCATTCTCTATTTGATATTTTATTCCGCTCCTACTCATTGATTGCTTATCTGTATCTTATTGTTAATTGTACATTTGTACAATAAATTCATTATATCTATTTCCTGTGTCGAGTACCATTCTTCCACCAATCTTTACACTGATACTCCTTTCTGGGATATATCAATTGTAAATAGACTTACTAGGAAATAAAAGAATTTTTTTTTCTTTTACATTCAAAAATAAATCTTAAATTTTTTTAGAGACAAATAAAATTTATTTTCTTTTTTATGTTCAAAAATAATTTAATTGTAAATTTACTAGGAAAAAATAAAATTTAGTTTCTTTTTTACATTCAAAAATAATTTAATTGTAAATTTACTAGGAAAAAATAAAATTTAGTTTCTTTTTTACATTCAAAAATAATTTAATTGTAAATTTACTAGGAAAAAATAAAATTTAGTTTCTTTTTTACATTCAAAAATAATTTAATTGTAAACTTACTAAGAACAAACAGAATCTATTTTTCTTCTTTTATGTTCAAAAAATAATTTAAATGTAAATAAACTTACTCAGAACAAACAGACTTTATTTCTTTTTCTTTTCTATTCGAAAATAATTTAATTGTAAACTCACTAGGAACAAATTAAATCTACTTTTTTTTCTTTTATGTTAAAAAATTATTTGCTTGTATACTTACTAGGAACAAATAGAATTTATTTTCTTTTTGCTTTTACATTCAAAAATAGTTTATTTGTAAAGAAACTTACAAGGAACAAATAGAATTTATTTTCTTTTTTTGTTCAAATTAATTGTAAACTTACTAGGAACAAATAGAATCTTAAGTTCAAATTAATGATTCAAAATCTTTATTAATAATGCTGAATATGAACCTTGATTTTGAATAAGGACAACAACAAATTTTTAAGGTGCAATAAAAATTGTAAAGTAGACATTTTTTTTACTTTAATACGTTGTATACTAAATCATGTATTGTATATACTGCTTCTGCTGCTAGAACAACAATTGTCTTGGCAGATAAACAACAAACATAGAACAATGGATATGTAGCAGCCACAGATCTATTTCCTTTCGCGAATCAGTGCCCCCGACGGGAGATTCGGTCACTCACTGAGCAATCAACGGGCGGAGCGCATTGATTCCTCTCTAGAACTATTTTTCCTAGTCCCTTGGTAGAACGGAGGAAAGGCAGAGAGCCAGGAGCCCACAGCAGTAACGGACGTCTCTCTCACATCGCTGCCACTGATTCCCCATGGAATGCTTTCGTGGAAGACGCTGCTGCTAGCTTCACTATGGACACTTACATACTATCTGCTGCTAGCTTCACCATGGACACTTACATACTACCAATCTTGTACGTTTACTGTATAATAAACCATTCTTTGTTGTTGTTCTAAAAGCAAGTTTCGTCATTCATTTGTGTGCCAAAAAAATATAGTGTTGGGGAAATTAAGCATTTCCCATAAACTCCTATAGATATATAAAATATAATCTAATGTTTTTATTCTCTTTGGTGAAGATTGTGTGTAGAGTGGTGGACAGAGGGAATCACCTGCATGTGAGGGAGTTGACTGGCTGGAGTTGTCTACCTTGTGTTCTCTCCGAGTTGGCTGGCTGTTCTGTTCTTGATAAAACCTTTGAGTTTATATAAACTGTAATACGTCAAATTCTACTTAATAGTGTCTTCTATGGATAGGCACATCTTTTATCTTTTCCACTGTTTATTACATTTGAGTCAGCTACCTTTTGATATTATCACCTTCCTGTCTTCCATTGCTTTATCTTTTCTGACCTTATGAACAGCTGCCTAGATGCAATCACACTTTTGTTTATCATTGTTCCTGACACTAAATATATTTCTGTCAGCTCACCAAAATCCAGTTACTTTTCTTTAATGTAAACACCTTTTGTTTGTCACTGCCTACATTCCTCTGCCATTGTTTTATATTTCCTGACCTTGAAACCACTGCTTTTGCGATGAACACACTTTGCTTGTCATTGTCTCAGCATTCCTGCTTTTGACCGAAATAATATTTCTGGTTCACAGAATATATTATATTTCTCTCATACCATTTTACAAAATGTTCACCTATGAACATTTTAAGTGCATTTCTCCTACACTACCACAAAACTGAGGTAATTGGACAAAACATTTACATATAATAAAAAAAAAATCAATCATACAGAACAACACATGCAAAAGTAATACAAAATTATCAATAGCAAAGTTGACACTTTCTTCACTGCAATTGTGCCTGTTTCTTCCCCGTTATTTTTATGCAAGAAACACTTTCTCCAATGTAAACTCTAAGTTAACCTCTGAAGTTAGGCATAATAATGAATCAGGCCAGAATGTGATTTACATAAAAAATGTTTGCTTTCTTTTGCTTTTTCTTCTCTTCTTCTTTAGCTTTCTTTTCTTTTCTTAAATTTCCACTTAGAATGTGTAGATGGACAACATACTGAGACACATTGGGCACCATGATGGTTAGCACTAGAACAATTATGACTGAGCATTTAGCTTAATCCTCAGCAGGTGCTTCATAATTTTGGCCTTATGCCATATCTAAGCCACACTTAGAAAATTGTCATTCCAAGATGTGTTATTACATAACCTATAACCATAAGAGAATTTATCTTGCATGTCTTTTGTTAATTTTCAAATTTTTCTGCATAATGTGAGACTCCAATCATATTCATAACTGACTTATAGCATCCTTTTTTAACTGTTTTTTTTTATTTTTCCCTTTTGTTCCTTTATTCTTTCTTTTTTTTTTTCATTTATTTCATTTATTTTGTTCATTTGAGTGTTAACACAACCCTTATACTGGCCAACTAAAAGACTGATTTGCTTCAGATATCCTTTTTTTAGTGAGTTTGTTATTGACTTTGTGGCATTGAGAGCACCTACCCTTTTCTGTTATTATTATTACTTTTTTTTTTTTAAAGAACATGTCTAAGGAAGTTCTGTAATGTTTCAAAAGTTTTCTTTTTCTTTTTGATGACTACACACATCAAAAGAACATTCTATAATGTTCAAAAGCTTGTTTCTTTTTCCATGTTGTAACCTACCAGTAGACATCTTGATGCATGACCACATGTAAGTGGTAACCATGCCCCAATTTACAAATTGACATTAGGTAAATGACTTACGCATACATCATGTGTACCACTGATCAAGTTCAACGTTACACATGTAATTTCCTTAATTTCAACCATACAATGTTTGAACATAGAAATTTGCCATTATCTGCAGTGCATGTCATTTAACGTCTGACTGAGAAAACAATGACAAGTAAAAAAAAATTACCTAAAAGTCTGATTGTATCTGATGATGATGGGCATGCATGTTGCTAGCAGGATTATTCGTATCACCTGCAGTTCTAACTTAGTCCCAAAAATATGGGTCTGTCACACTATGTAACTTAACATTTTCTACACAGATTGCAACTTTTGCATGCATTGTTACATGGAAGCTAATCTAACCCTCTAAAATCCAAGCATAGTTTTCTTCTGAAACATTTTATTTTAAAGCATATTTGCCAGAATATGTCTAATTTTCTTTTTTTACAGTAGTTCCTATAGTACCCCAAATCAACCTCAAGCTCTGAATCCTTAGTTTTATTATGAGTCTTATTTATTAGGGTTTTTCTTGCTTTTTTCATATTATTCCCAACAAAGCAGCGATAGTAGGAAGTCATTCCAATGAAGGCCTTCACCTGCCTAACATTAGTTGGAATCAAAACTGAACTTAATAACTGGAAGAGTTTGAAAATATCTCTTCACTTTACAACTTCATCTCTCTCATCAATTTTTCTTCTGACAACTTTATTTCCTTTACCAACACTCCTTTACTTACACCAGCTTCTACCCTTCTTATTGTGTTTGAACAAGCTACATCCCTCAACCCCATAGTCAGACTCTGCACAAAATTGGAAAAAGTAGGCTGTTCCATCTGAATTTTTTCTAAACTGGCAACTTTTTTATAATAAAACAAGAGCAGACTGCACACAATGTAGCACAAAAAGTCACCTACCTTAATGTCATTTGTTACCACAATCATCTAGCATTCTTGCAGATGGCCCAGGTTCATTATCAGTCTGTTACCCTCTCCCAAAAACAAAAACAGCAAGTCTCCACACACCAAATCAACAAATGTTATACACCAAGTCATGTATTGTATATACTGCTTCTGCTGCTAGAACAACAACCATCTTGATGGATAAATGACACAGTACAGTGGTGATAAGGAATCTTGCATATGCGAGGGAATTGACTAGCTGGAGTTGTCTTCCTTGCATTCTCTCCAAGTCCTCTGGCTGTTCTGTTCCTGACCAAAAACTCCAATCTGAAATACAGTGAATTCCACTTAATTGTGTCATCTATGGATAGACACATCTTTAATCTTTTCACCAAGTATTTCCTTTGGACTAGCTGCCTTTTGATGTAGTCACATTCCTGTCTTCTATTGTTTTATATTTTCTGACCTTGAGAACAGCTGCCTAGATGCAAACACACTTTTGTTTGTCATTGTTTTTGATGCCAAATCATATTTCTGTCAGGTCACTAAAATACAATTACATTGTTTTAATGTAAACATACTATTGTTTCTTACATTCCTTTGTCATTGTTTTATATTTCCTAACCTTGAAATTGCTGCCTTTAACGTAAACACATTTTGTTTGTCATTGTCTCTACATTCCTGCATTTGACCGAAATAATATTTCTGTGTGTCACAGAATATATTACAGTTACACTGGGGATTTCTTTTTCTTTTATGTGCCATTTCTCTTGGGTGATCATGTCTCACCACAACTTCCTATTCATTGCAGCTCTTAGCAAGGTTAGTACTCTGACTTGTTTTGCTATCTATGGAAAATTTTTTTTTAATCATATCACCCCGAGCAAGGCGGTAACGCCACTGATGTGCAGGGGGCTACATAAGAGTGTAAAGATTAGAAAAGAGAAAGCCGGAAACCACATCCTAAACAGGGAACAAGGGATTAGCCTCTTCACCTGTTCAATAGACGAGGGTGGAGTGTGAATCAGGCGATAGTTTAGTCTATCTACTCAAATTGATGGAAACAAATTGGACACTTAGCTTCAGGAAAAGATAATTCAAATTTTTAGGGTATATAATGAGAAAAGAGAGCTTAGAAAATACTAGTTTGGTGGCAAAGTCTCATCATTTTACCACTGAAATAGCTATATTTAACCATAAGTTCTATACTAACAGTTTCTTCTCTCACATTTCTCACTTGTTGAACTCTCTTCAAGTTTCTTGCTTTCTAGTCAACTTTGGTCTTCAAAAATTTAAATCTAATGTTAATTATTTTTTTTTCTCATCTTCTTTCACTCGGTAACCCCTTGCATGGCTTTATAGCTTTGCTTGGGGTGAAATGATTTTTTTAAAAATATGTTAGTCTATTAGATACTTTGCTCAGCCTTTTATGAGAGCTAGATTAAGATATTTCAGTTACCTGAAAACTTCTAAGTAGGCTTGTAGGAGAACACTTGTCATTTTTGAGAGAGAAATGTTTGAAGTATCATGCAGAGTTCTGTCCAATTTTATTTGAGTAACAGTGAAGAAACTCTAACTGTTAAGTGTATATCATTTTGAAATGCTAATGATGATGAATGAGAAAGATTGCAGGGAGAATTAGGTTCATGCTTTTCTCAAAAACAGCAGTGTAAAACAGTATAAACAGTCTTGACTGGAATTTGAACTCATGAATTAAAAAAAAACATTATTTTATTCAAAATTTTTTTTTTCAAAGTCTCTTTGCTTGTCAATGAAATTAATATTAGGTTGTCCCAAAAGTTTGTAAACATTTGTGAAATGGGTCTATCTGGTCCAGCACAATTGAGACAAGTGATGGGTTCAGAAAGAGCAAGAGACACCGTCGGTTCCAAAACACAATCAATTTCGCAAGAAAGTCATGTTATGCGTTTGGTGGAACTTTGAAGGAATCATGCATTTTGAGTTGGTTCCAAATGGTTGTGCCATCAGTGCCGAACTTTACTGTCAGCAACTTGAGCGGGTCTATGAAAAGTTGAAGCAAAAGTACCAGGCTCTGATCAACCAAAAGCGCACTTTGATGCAGCAGGACAATGCCAAGCCACACACCGCCAGGAAGACCAAAGACAAGTTTGAAGAGCTGGATAGCATTGAGGTTCTGCCACATCCAGCCTACAGTCCTGACTGTGCTCCAGCAGATTACGGCCTTTTCCACTCAATGCAACACTTTCTGAAGGGCCGTCAATTCAACTCATTTGATGAAGTCATGGAAACGTGTCAAGAATTCTTTGATTCGAAGCCGGCTGAATGGTACTTTGACCAGATCCGAAAGCTTGCAGATCGATGGCAGAAAGTCTTGGAAAATGATGGTGTTTATTTTGAGCAATAATTTTTGTTGTTTTTGCAAGTAAAATTTCAATTTTTTGCAAGTGTTTTCTGGTAACCTTAGATTACTTGGTGAGTAAAATTTCAATTTTTTGCAAGTATTTATGAACTTTTGGGACAACCTAATTTTTTTTTAAAACTTAAGTTCACCAAAGGCTCAAAAGCCACTCAAGGTAAAGCATTAATGTTAAAATGGTTATGAGGAAAGAGATGCTGATAAGAAATTAACTTGATAAGGATAAAAAGAATAGATAATAAATGATATTTGACTTCAATCCAGAGGTGAGTATCAGTCACATCAGCTGAACATTATACATTGAAAACTTTTAAAAAAATTCAGTTATTGATTACTTGTCAGGTTTTAAATTTAGTGATGTACTCTTGTATTTTTCCACCTTTGGTTTTAGATCATACTTGTTGTTCACAAATGTTTTAAAAAGATATTGCTTCCAGCCACACTACATTGAAACATTGGTTCCCATACAATCATTGTTACCTAAACATATAACAGCTTGTAAATATCAGGTGGTGCAATAGATAATGGCTTGGAATTATTAATCAAAGCGCCAAGTTCCAATTCCATTTGGATTTGTTATATTCACTTACATGCATAAATCTACGTCTTCCCCCAGCTATGGGTTAATTAGTAAGATTTGTATCATTAAAAATGTTATTATCTAAAACAAAATTGTGTGCAAAATAGTTAGATTTCAGCATTTGCTGCTAAATAAAAAACACCAATTAAATATTAGCAAATGCTTTAAAAAGATAGGAACATTGATTAGTCTATGGGTATTAAGATGAAAAAAAGCCAGTGTCATTGTGCATGTAAGAAACATTACACATATACACACATTCTTCTTTTGATAATTTTTTTAATTTGCTCATGAATTTCCGTGTTTTTTCTTCTTTTAAAAGAAGAGACACAAAAAATTCCAAAGCAATATTAAAATATTATAAAAAGTAAAAGAGACATAAAAATATACACACGTTTTACAATATAAAAGCAGATAAAAAATGTCTACTCTTCTCTCTCAATCTTAATTAGTGTCAAACATGAAACTGATTTTTGTTTTGAGGGTGAGCATGTTTGAGTGAAGTAGGTGGATAAAGAAAACCGGTTTAGAGGATCACGCACACTAGAGATTCAACCCAGAAAAAGAAAATGTGGGGCAATTGACTATGAAACCATGAAAATAAAATCTAGATTGAAGTAAATTACTATTATGCATTTGCAGGTAGAGTTCAGTGTATATCATTTTGAAATGCTAATGATGATGAATGAGAAAGATTGCAGGGAGAATTAGGTTCATGCTTTTCTCAAAGACAGCAGTGTAAAACAGTATAAACAGTCTTGACTGGAATTTGAACTCATGAATTAAAAAAAAACATTATTTTATTCAAAATTTTGTTTTTCAAAGTCTCTTTGCTTGTCAATGAAATTAATATTTTTTATGCTTAAGTTCACCAAAGGCTCGAAAGCAACTCAAGGTAAAGTATTAATGTTAAAATGGTTATGATGAAAGAGATGCTGGTAAAGGATAAATTTCACAACTTTAATGAATTTGCTTTTAAGCCACTAAGGTTTTTAGATGCCTAATTAGTGGAGCGAATTACTGCATGTTAAATTAGTATAAAAAACTAATTAAATTGCTGTTTTTTTTTCCTTTTCAGAAGTGCCTTATAGTTCAAGATGTTAAGCAAAAATACGAGAGAAATCCAATACCTTTGTAATTTTTTTCTATATGTTATAAAAGAAATGTAGTAACCTTTATCTTCTATGTACCATGTCACCTTCAGGACTTCTCTTATGGTTCAAGACACTAAGTAACAATATAAATCTCTAAGGAAAGCTTGGGGAACCTGATACTAACAGGCTAGATAGAGAGAAATAGAGACAGGGGAAAGCAGCAGAAAACATATTTGAAGGACCTGATCAGGTGGATGATGGAGTGAGGGTTGCGTGGTGTAACAGGAGAAAGTGTGCTAAGATCCACCAGAGATACAGAGATGTAGAAAGCCATGATCGCCTACATCCTGAAAAGACAGGGCACATAAAAGAAGATAATGATCTCTTTAGGACCTCTCTTATGGTTCAGAATCTGACAGCAAGGTCTCTGATTGGGAGGTTGTGAGGAACATGGAACCACCTCTTAATTGCTGTTGTTCACAGAACCATCCTGACCTGGAGTGGTAGCACCTGTTAGGGCAAATAGTTAACAACCAAACTGGGTCAAAACATTATGAAAGTATAAAAATAGACTTTTAAGGAAAAATATTACCAACAATACATTTTTGAAGAAGAAATTATTACCATAACACAAGAAAAAAATTTATTCTCAGCAAAACATTATGAATACAAAACTAAAAGACATTTTTAGTTTTCTAAAATAAAAAAGAATAAAAATAAAAGATTTTAATTAAAATCTGATTAAATCAACCTTCTCACTATAACTGAACATTAAAAAAAATACCTTAAAACCCCACCTTTTTAGCATTAAATAACCCACAGAGAATGATATGCCATGAAACAAAACTCAGATCCATTTTTACAAAATAGACTTTTATAGAAATATATGCATAAAAATAGACTTTTAAGGAAAAATATTACCAACAAGACATTTTTGAAGGAAAAAAAAAGGAAAAATTATTACCATAATGAATTTTTGAAAGAAAGAAAATTATTACCAGCAATACATTTTTGAATACAAAACTAGAAGACATCTTTAGTTTTCTAAAAAAAAAAAAGATTTTCTTTAAAATCTGACTAAATCAACCTTCTCACTATAATGAGGCATTTAAAAAAAATACCTTAAAACCCCACCTTTTTGGCATTAAATAACCCACTGAGGTGTTGATATGCCATTAAACAAAACTCAAACTCAACTCGTATGGTTCAAGATAATAAGTAACAATATGAGAGATGTCTAGTATCTCCATTTTCTTCTATGTGCCATGTCTCCCTCTGGATCACTTATAGTTTATGATACTAAGCAACAAGAAATCTTATTTACACTGTTCAGACTATTGTCTGCTTCTTTATTGCCATGTTTATGACATTTTGACTGTTGTACGCTCCAGCCTTCTTCAGATGCTAGAAATTTTGAACTGAACCAAGACCTCCTATTAGGAGGTCTTGACTGAACCCTCTAATTTCACCACTGCTGTAGCCAGGTATTGAACTCACAACTCTTTGAGTTAAATCCCTGGAACTAACCAATACCTATATCTACTGTGTTATGTGTTGGTGAAGACATCAGTGTATGAATTTTTGGGACTTATAAACCTAATGTCACAGTAATCATTTTTTACCAAAGCTTTTAGTGCAATCTTTGAAGGTGCAATCTTTGAAGGTGCAATCTTTGAAGGTGCAATCTTTGAAAGGTGCAATCTTTGAAAGGTGCAATCTTTGAAGGTGCAATCTTTGAAGGTGCAATCTTTGAAAGTGCAATCTTTGAAGGTGCAATCTTTGAAGGTGCAATCTTTGAAAGTGCAATCTTTGAAGGTGCAATCTTTGAAGGTGCAATCTTTGAAGGTGCAATCTTTGAAAGTGCAATCTTTGAAGGTGCAATCTTTGAAAGTGCAATCTTTGAAGGTGCAATCTTTGAAGGTGCAATCTTTGAAAGTGCAATCTTTGAAGGTGCAATCTTTGAAAGTGCAATCTTTGAAGGTGCAATCTTTGAAGGTGCAATCTTTGAAAGTGCAATCTTTGAAGGTGCAATCTTTGAAGGTGCAATCTTTGAAAGTGCAATCTTTGAAGGTGCAATCTTTGAAAGGTGCAATCTTTGAAGGTGCAATCTTTGAAAGTGCAATCTTTGAAGGTGCAATCTTTGAAAGTGCAATCTTTGAAGGTGCAATCTTTGAAGGTGCAATCTTTGAAGGTGCAATCTTTGAAGGTGCAATCTTTGAAAGGTGCAATCTTTGAAGGTGCAATCTTTGAAAGTGCAATCTTTGAAGGTGCAATCTTTGAAGGTGCAATCTTTGAAAGTGCAATCTTTGAAGGTGCAATCTTTGAAAGTGCAATCTTTGAAGGTGCAATCTTTGAAAGTGCAATCTTTGAAGGTGCAATCTTTGAAAGTGCAATCTTTGAAGGTGCAATCTTTGAAGGTGCAATCTTTGAAAGTGCAATCTTTGAAGCTTTTAGTGCAATCTTTGAAGTTAATGATTTTCTCTAGCACTCTGCATTACTGGTTTCCATATTGTATTCATTTCTGCGCTTAGTTGGCTTGGGAGATTTTTGTACCCTAACATATGTGCTGATACCTTAAGTTTACGTAGTTTCCAATGGTGTTCTCTATCAATTATTTCAACTTTATCCCATAGGGATGAAGTTGAAATTGCATCCAACGATGCCTGTCTACAAGGGTGGCTAGCTAATCCTTATTATAGATGCCTGCTCAGGTACATTGGTGCTTGTTCAACGTCCACAGAGCATACCTGTGTTTTATACTGCAGCTATGTTAAGTGAATATTAGTTACTGTTTCTGGGAGAGAGCACATTTTTTTTTTTTAATCATTTCACCCCGAGCAAGGCAGAAATGCCACTGATGAGCAGGGGGCTACATAACTGTAAAAAAGATTAATTAGAAAAGAGTGAGGAGTACAAACTAGTTAGAAAGGAGCAATAGAAAGCTGAGAATGCAGGTGCGATGACATACATAGGTGGAGAGAAATGGAAGGATATACGGGGGTGGGGAGAGAGCTAGAGTCCAGTGGTTAATAGATGAGTATTATCTAGTGTGAATAACAGGCTAAAATTGATGGCTCTCAAAGGACCGCGTCTACATAATTTCACTCACAAGGCTTGGGTCAACCCATGATATGGTTTTCAGGCTCTTTCCAAAGGTGCCACACACTGGGATCACCTCTTTCAGATCAATAACAAAAAGAAGTCACCTTTCTGACAAATTCATGTTGCTAAAAATACATACAACTTATCAAACCAAATTTAGTTCGGCCATGAGAGCATTTTCAAGTAGTGAATACTGGACTGAATAAACTAAGGTTCTCATACCAATGCAAGCTTTTCAAAGACTTGTTATCATAAATTAATTCATTATAGTGTTTGTAAATTCAAATTAAAAGTACTTGGATACATAATGAAAAGAGAATGCTTTATTCAAACGCCTTCGTTCTCCATGTGGGTGCCCTACCAAAAGTGGCAACTCAGCCTTTCCCCTTAAGCCTCCCCTTTTCCAATGGAAGTGTTGCCAAGGGGAGCAACTTGTGATGACTAACAAATTTTACACTTTTTTTTCAACATCAGGTGTGTGTGTGTGTACATATATATATATATATATATATATATATATATATATATTACAGAAATAATAGGAGGATTTGAATAAGTAATTCATCGAGCTATATTTGACCTCAACAGAATGCAGAAAGCACTGGACAGCCATTTCGTCCTATATTTGGGACTCATCAGCAGTGTGCATCCACTATCAGGAATTATATATATATATATATATATACATATATATATATATTAATACAGGTTTCATTGAATAATATAGACAAGTTCTGTCTATTTATTTTGTGTAAGATCCGTTTGTATGATCTGATTAGCTTGATAGTGTTGTCATGGAAAGACGACAAGAAATCGCAATAATTGTTGATTTTTTTATCAGGTCTGAGCTTTCGGCTTACATAAGCCATTATCAAAGGATGAACATTTAATGTTCAGTGAACATAGAACATTTAAATTATTATTAACAGAGTGGAGTTATACAGAGAAAATTAGACAGGTCCATTTTTTGTGTCGCACATGGCTGTAGGCCGAGAAGGAATGGTGGTAGTGGGTTTTTTGTTCAATTGAGTATATAGTAGCATGAAGAATTGGTCTGGGAACTGCTGCTACTATGGTGTAGGGGGTAAGTATAATAACTATGACCTCTCCCGTCAATTATAGGCATTGAAGTATGTTAGTAGAGGTGTTGAAATTTATTTTATTTAAGGCTAGGTTTAAACTGTTTGATGTAGATAGCTTCTAGAATTTTAAATTTTCATTTATTATTTTCTTGTCTAAGTATTTTCAACAAGTGTTTTCCTAAGAAGTGTGTGTTGATAGCCGTGGTGTTTTAAATGTTGGAATATGTTAGAATTTTCATTTAAGTACAATGTAAGAAACCCACTACTATAAATGAAAAAATGCTGCCAAAATACACACAATATATATATATTAATCTAAAAAATATATATAACAATGTATATAAAACAGTGGATTCCTTAGGCTCTGATATGAACCTAAGAACCTTAAACGATGGTACTTCTTTCTTTGTCAGCAAGTCTGCGGTTTTTACATCAGTTGGTATCCAAGAGATTTTAGCAATTTCTTTTCTAACTATCATTTCTCTCAAAATAGCTACAATTTGTGTTGATGAATGCACCACATCATAGAGACAGGAACTGTCAGTTTCACATATAATTTGTATATTTTCATTATTATCTTTAAGTTGAAATAATTCTCATGAAAATTTCTTATAAAAATAAAAAAAAATGCTTCTGCTGCATCGACCATGGCTAATGTTTTGGCTGCTAGAATACTTTTGATGACTCTTCTAATGCATTTTGATTGCCAAGCAATGGGCATATATCTATTTATACTTCCTACCAAAAAAGAGTATATACCCTCCTCGTGATCCACCTTCAGTCAAATCAGCAAAAAAGGCATCACTACGGGCAATAATTTTTAAGTGTTCTAGGTTTCTTAAATCTGGAATGTCTCTCTGGGATTTTTCTTTTTTTGCTTTCATGACTACTGTTTGCTTATTTTATATATTGTACATATTTTTTTATTTTAATACAGTATTTAATGCACTAACATTATAACTTAGATCAGGCCTGGTCCGGGTGACTACCCAATTAAATTGACCAATCAGCTACAATGTCTCTTTTACTTCTGTTGTGAATATAGTGTCTTTCTATTTTCTGCCTGCTTCTACTGGGATATATTTTAACTTTTTTAATTATTCATTCTGTCCTAGTTTGATATTATCTTCATTTTTTTGTTTAATGATATACATTGAAATTTATTGACTTCAAATACATGACAAATTTTTATCCCTAACTCTGGTCTGAAAGATTTCTGTTTCTGCAAAGCAGAAATCATCAACATGTTCAGCAATTATATCCTGTGGTTTGTTTCCAAAATGCCATGCAAATATTGCCTAGTCACTCAAGAATGAATGAATTAGATTAGGAGCAGAAGTTTCAAAATATGACCAGGCAATATTTACATGGTATTTTGGATACAAACTTAGATGGTAAATTTTCGTTTTAGGTCCCGAAGGCTTTCCCCCCCCCCTTCAAATTTATCCAAAATAATATTATTTCTGTGCAAATGTATATGCTGAACTCAAATCAACAATTAGTTATTGAAGAAACCTACCTTTTTTGATCTGAACGTCCATAAAAAAACAAACTACATCTCGCACTTTTTGTCTCCTGTAACTCTCACGAAGTCATGTAATTAACTGCAGAATGACTTTCTGCGTAGGCAACAAATTTCGGCCAATTTACTTCCTGTAATGAAAGTAATATGCATAGAAATAAAATCGCATATTACTTTCATTACAGGAAGTAAATAGGTGGAAGTTTCGGTAAAGGAAGTAAATCGGCCGAAAATAGACCAAAATTTGTTGTCCTACACCGAAAGTCATTCAGCAGTTAATTACATGACTGCGTTAGAGTTACAAGGGACAAAATGTAGTTCGATTTTTTTATGAACGTTCAGATCAAAAAAGGTAGGATTCTTCAATAACTAATTTTTGATTTGACTTCAGCATATACATTTGCACTGAAATAATACTATTTTGGATAAATTTGAAGGAGGAAAAGCTTTCGGGACCTGAAACAAAAATTTACCACTTAGATCTTAAACCATCAGTCAGATCATATACACATTTAGAGAGCTTCCAAATATACCCTCGAGGTATATTAGCCTCTTTTGGAGGATCCAGATAAACCAATCAGTCTGTTTACTTTGTAGAAACACAATTTTTATATGCATGGTTAATACATCCAATGGTTAGATGCCATTATTCCCAATACTATGCAGAGACCTTCTTTAGAGCAGGTGGGAGAATCATTTCTTATATTGCAAGCATCTTTGTTCTAGAAGCCTCAAGGTACAAGTCTAGCTTTATAAATCTAAACTTATTTATAAATGGAACTTTGCCAGTGTGTGTGTGTGTGTGTGTGTGTGTGTGTGTGTGTGTCTGAGTGTGTGTGTCCATTACCTATAGACTCCAAAACGGCTGAACCGATTTTCTTGAAAATTTACACAGTTGTACTATAAGCATCTGCGAGTGTTTTTAGCTAAGCTAGGGTTTGTGTCAAGATACTGCCGATAAATATCAAAAATCGAAAATCGAAAAAAATCGGTTTATAGAAGGAGTGGTCCGATTTTAATCAAATTTGATACACTCATAGAAAAAGACATAAGAAACGGTATTTAGAAGTTTCAAGGTTGCAGTTCTTACAATAGTGCAGAAAATCAATAATATATATATATATAAAAGGCAAGATGTTTGTGTGTGTGTCTGTTTATCTGTCTGTATGTCTGTATTTTTTTCAGCCCTTTTATTTTAGTTTTTGCTTTTAGTTTTTGCCTCTAAGTAGGTATAATTGTAGTTCTTAGTCTCAGCCATGATACCATTTACTCAGAGGACTTATTTAGCCTTCAAAATTCAGTTTACGGTGAAAAAACTTATTTGATATCGATACCAGGAAATCAAAACTTGACTTACATCCATTCATTTTTCTTTCAGTCTACAGTTTTGCTTTAACTGGAAATAACTATTGCTTTTTATTCTTTCGTGCCAACATCCAAAGAGTCTGAGCTCCAGGACCATGGATTAGTTTTAAAGCTTTCATTACACCCGAGCAACGTCGGGCTATACTGCTAGTCTTTTATAAGTATAAATTCATCTTGGGTTGATCATGGTTGGAAATTGTAAAGAGTGATTTTAGTTCAATTCTGTTCTCAGTCCTTCTATGACATTTATGTTTTGTTGTGGTACAGGAATGGTTTCCAGAAAATACTCTCACAAACAGTTGCAGAAGCACCACTGTCTAGGACTGCTGAACCCAGTGTCTTACCAAAAAATGTTTGACCTTTGTCTTCCTGTTTTTGCTGACTCATCAGCACAATGTTGGCTACAGACATGGCCGTATCTGACTACCGAGCACGGGTCCAGGCCGATCCATGCAATCATAGTGAAAATCCGGGCAAGGGAAAATGTCTTTGTCAGAAATCAAACTAAACAATTCACAAAGAAAGAAAGAAAGAAAGAAAGAAAGAAAGAAAAACAAAGAAAACATCTGAATGAATGCAATAAAAATCTGTTTATTTTGTTAATTTTGTTTTGTTAATTTGGGGAGAAAAGACTGGTTAAACTCAGAAAGTCTGAACCCGATTTCCTGCTTTCATTCATGTTCTGTGCCTAATTTTCATTGGAATAGCTGAAAAAATCTGCAAAAATCATAGTTTCTGGAAACGGATGACGTCATCACATTGTCAGGTAATAAATCAGGGCAATTTTCTCTGTGCCCGATGTTTTTAATCATCAGTTACATAGCCATCCTTTTGACTCCTATCCTGCTTATTACAGGTGCTATCAGCATAAGTACAATTGTAACTCCAGTGGAATTTTCAGCCACATTTGAAGCATTTGGTGGTATTGCCTTCAGGCTCAAATGAGCCTGAACCTTTGCCAGAAGATACCAGAATTTTGTTCTTATGTCTTCTTTTGCCTAGTAGCAGTATTACTATTATTAATGTTTTGTAGGAGTAGCAGTATTACTATTATTAATGTTTTGTAGTAAGTAGTAGTAGCAGCAGCAGTAATACTATTATTATGTTGTAATATTACTATTATTATTTCAACATGAAGCAATGTAAATACAAAGACTCTTTTCCCCAAAGGATTATTTACCAGAAAAACCTTGATTTCCTGTATTTTTTTTTTTTTTTAGAAAAACATATGCTTCCAAAACATTTGGAGAATTTTTAACTGAACATCAAAAGTAGTATGAATTTTATTGCATTTTGGGATCCAGTGTCTAAACAGTTCAAGATGAATACTTTGAAGTTGATTGTAATGTCGTTATTAGAACAAGTAAACATATACATCAAAAGTAGTATGAATTTTATTGCATTTTGGGATCCAGTGTCTAAACAGTTCAAGATGAATACTTTGAAGTTGATTGTAATGTAGTTATTAGAACAAGTAATTTGTCTTCTTTTTTTTTTTCATTTACAAAATTTCCTGAATGTTTGAATAGAAAGATACACACTTGCATATTTAGGCAATAATCTCTTTTTTATACCAGTTTCCTTAAAGATGACTGACAAGGTACAGTGATTAAGCTTTTTCTTGAATTTTTCTTGTGTGCATATAAGTGTTTTCTTTTCTGGACATAGGTTATGTAGAAGTTATCCAAATGTTCCAAGTGCTTTCAGCTATTCATTTTGTGTTTATCAAGTGTATCTCATTTTTTTTTTTAAACTGAATAAAAGGATTTTTTTATGTATGTATCTAGAGTTATATGAATGTTTTATTTTCCAAACATGGTCAGCACATTGTGGCCATGTTCATAATTGATAAAAAGTGTAGGCTTTTTCTTTTTTATTCTTAGAGTACTAAGGAGTTTCAAACAGAATTTGGATTTACAAGCAGTCCCCAGCTGCATGTGTACACACTTTTAGAATAGTGTGATCCTGTTTGAATTAAGAGTTTCTTTCTCCTAGACTGGTTGCCACTTATTCTGTCCTGCTATTTTACCCATAGCAGAAGGGAATAGAGATGTATTCATACTTCTTCCAATATATATATATATATTAGTAAAAGGTTTGTCACTTACAATCCTGAACATAACATCATGTAAGTAAATTTCTTAGATGTTACCTTCGACCTGACCAATGGTCTGTACAAACTACATATACATTAACAGAGAATCAAATCACCCCCAAAGAATCACCAACAACCTACAAAAATCTATCCAATTTCATATAAGTACCAAATCTAGCAATAAGGAAATTTTTGATAATTCTATAATTAAATACAGTAATGATTTAGAAAAAGTAAACTTGACACTAGTTTAGAATATTTGTTAAAAACAAGGTAGGCAGAAATAAACAGAAATCACGTAAGCGTAACAATAACATTATTTAGTTTAACCCACCCTTTGTAATTGCCACTGCCATATGAAAAGTGCGAGAGAGAACTGAAAAACTGCGGATATACTGTAAAAGGTTTTATTTCCTTTACACTACTTGTGCAACTTGTCAGTTCTCTTATGCACTTTTCATGTGGCAATGGCACTTACAGTGAAAACTTGTTGGCACCTTGTGTGGTCTATGGCAATTGAGTTACTACCTAACAGTACCGAACGAATGTGCTGCCACTGGAGATAACAAATTTATATCTGCCCTCTTAGAAGGTCTCAATCCAAAAGGCTGTTAAGGGGGTTTCTATTTCTTACGCAGAGACCAAAAATCCTATATTTTAGAAAAGACTGCCGTAAGACAGTTTATTTGTTATATTTTTATTTACTTATTCTAACTTTACTGATTTGTCTCATACTTCTCATTTAGACCTCATTATTGTTTTACGTTATCCTAAAATATAAGGAACTATATTTTCTGGCCACATTGTCCCAAGGAGATGACAAGGCCACCAGTCAAGAATACAGGGCTCACTTTGGTGAGAAACAAACCTGCTGATTTTTACATTAAGGTTTGGTAGCAAATGGTGCTTGGCAGCAGCTACAGATACAAAAGACTAAAAAGCAATAGTTGTTTCCAGTTAAAGCGAAAAAATAGACTGAAATAAAAATGAATGAATGTAAATCAAATTTTGATTTCCTGGTATCGATATCAAATAAGTTTTTTCATTGTAAACTGAATTTTGAAGGCTAAATAAGTCCTCTGAGTAAATGGTATCATGGCTGAGGCTAAGAACTACAATTATACCTACTTAGAGCCAAACCCGAAGCAAAAACTAATAAGGAACCATAATATCTGGCCACATTGTCCCAAGGGGATGACAAGGCCACCAGTCAAGAATACAGGGCTCACTTCGGCAAGATTTTTGCTGATTTTTACATTAGGTTTGGTAGCAAATGTTACCTGGCAGCAGCTACACCTTTCAGTCATAATGTTCAAACTAACATTAGTAAACTATCCCTTAACTTAATTCACAAACATTACTACTATTTACCATAACTAAAAAAAAAAAATCTTCAACAAAAACAATGTCAAAGTCAGTTATAGTTGTGTTAAAAGCACAGATAAATATATTTCACAACATAATGCTATGATATTAAATACTTGGTCCACATAAACATTTACCACCCAACTAATAGCAAAAAAAATGACCCTTCTAAAAATATATACAACTGCTGAAAAAATAAAACCTACCCATTGAATGGCCAATGTATGTATAAAAGTATTGCTTATAGAGCTCAAATTCATTTGGATGATAATTATGTTAAATTTTACTTTGGAAGCACTTCTAACAGGTTGTCTATAAACAACAGTAAATACAGCAAAAGTACTGCTTTATCCATACATTATTTGAAATTAAAAAACAACAGCAAGAACATAATTATTACCTGGAATATCATAGCTAAATCTAAACATTACAATGAAGAAGGAGATAAATGAAAACTTGTCATCTTAAACCATGTCAATAATCATAATTTACTAAATAAAAAAAGTGATTTAATGACCACATGCTGTCATAGAAAAAAATACTTAATTAAATTCTTAGACTCAAATTTTTTTTCTTTCTTTCTTTTTCCCCACAATATCACTTGAAACAATTATGAATTAAACCCCTTTTATTTTTGCTCATTACATTGTTTAATTTTTAATTCTAAATTTTACTTCTTAATTTTTATTTTCATTTTTCTTTTATTTTTATTTAAAAATTGAATTTTCCTAAATTTTTTATGTACATGTAATATTTAGATTTTTAAGAGTCCTGATTTACGCCCCTTTGATTTCTTCTCCCTGCATTTTATTATTTTTCATTTTCCTTTTAATTTTTAATTTTTATCTATGTGTAACTATAGAATATTTAAATTTTTAATCTTGTTTTTTAAAAAATTACTAACTTTATAAGATTTAATTCCCATGAACATTGCGTGAACTTAAATTAAAATCTATTAAACTGTCAAATTGAAATATGCAACTGATAATTGCAGAATGCATGCCATAGATGCAGGATAATATATATATATATATATATATATATATATATATATATATATATATAATACAGCTCTGTTCATACATTGAGCACTGTTTTATTAAGACTTGAATAATAATAATACTATACATATATACATCCTCCCCATATGTATATTTATAATTTACATCACTATATATATATATATATATATAGTCAACTGCATACAGGTCTGTTTCACTTTATCACAGCTCACCAGTGTGGCTAGACAACCAATTGCTTCAGGCCAGGTTTGAAACTCGACCAATCTGTCATCAGTCAGAGATTTTACCCCAAAGCTCTCAGCACACAACAGAGAAAGGCAGATTTTATAGCATATTATTTACAGAATGTAAACAAACGCCAGTAGCCCAGAGTGTTCAATTCATAGCTGAAAAACATTGTGTAAAGCAGTAAGGGACTACTGTTTACAAAATCTATCCTCCTCCAGAGTGCTCAATCGATGGGCAGATGAGAGTATATTTATATATACATACAAACACCTTTTACAAAATCCAACTTTTAGCAAAAAATAATATTTTTTTTATAATCATATCACCCCAAGTAAGGCATTTTACTGCCACTGTTGTGCAAAGGGTTACATAGGAGGAAAGTTATGAGATAGAGTGACAGGTTATAGGAGGTGTCAGGAAGTGGGTAAGAGAAGAATGAGAAAACTGATGATAGTGGAGCAGATGAAGAAAGGAGCCAAAGAACAGCTTAAATTAATAGAAATTACTTAATACAGTTTTCAAAAAATGAAGATTTAGAGCAATTTAAAGCATAAAATAATTGGAACACCAACCTTCCTGCTACCATAGTTTCTACCAATCAGGTATTATCAAGCCATAAAATACCAATTTGACTGCCTGACAATACCTGATTGGTAGAAACCACAAAAAGCTGGAAGGTTGGCATTCAAATTATTATCTTTGTGATTTTTTAATAGTGTATATATATATATATATATATATATATATTAGTAAAAGGTTTGTCACTTAGAATTCTGAACATAACATCAATCAGCTAACTCCAGAGTTTCCTAGGTTAACCTGCCCATAAATCCTCAGTGGATATCAGCAATTGACTGCTTATACATCTCAATTTCTTTTTTTTTATATGCACTTATTATTGGTAAAAGTTTGTTTTTCTTAGTGCATTAGTGTGTTTGCAGATACTTCACTTTAATCCCAGTCCAATGGCCAGGAGAATGAAGAAAAGCATAATTCAATTAGCACTGGTCATTTGGTCAATAAATGCCAAATGCTTTCATCTAAGGAAATGACTAATATTACCATTACACTATGAAATCCCTAGTTTATAACTGATAATTCCAATTCAAGCATTCCTTTTGTTATGTAGGAAAAAAGTGTTGATACTGACATGTGTGGTTGAACACGGATCTTCAAACAACAAACGTAACTGTTGAATGAACTATGCTACTGGGATTACATGACCATAGATATTTAGTATATAAACTTCCCGGACAGAAGTCTGAGTGTGTTCTGTGTTGTGCATCATACCAGTGTCGTGCATTATTGAAGAGATTGTTTTCTGAGTGAATTACTCAAGAGAATTTTTCCGAGAGCATTATTGTGTATTATTCGAAGGATTCATTTAGTATGTTAAATTTACATGAAGATACTGAAATATTATAACTCACTAATAGCAAGTTACCGAAAGTTCCCTTCAGAATACCCTTGGAAAAGGTATGAATCCACTTCTCCCCCAAGCTATGGATTAATTTGTAAGACTTGTTTCACCAAATCATTATCAGAAAAAAAAAATTATTCTGACAATCTAAAAATATTTTCTGCCTTTAAGTAACCTGCAAAGGGTTAAACTGTAGAAAATGAGTCAATCATTTTTACAAACTTTTTTGAGAATATAGAAAAATGGTGAAAGTGTCATGCTTTTGTTTTTGACTATTAGATTTGGTGTTAACATCAAGGATTTTACAAAGTTCTTTTCATTATTAGAAACTGAATACAAAATAACTAGTATAAGAAACCAACATCACTAATTGATTAAAAAGAAAAACACAAAACAAAAACTTCCACCAATAAACCTATACCCAAAACTATCACTGATCCACATATAACATGAGGCTATATCCCAAACGACCACATTTATTTAAGGATGTATGTGCGTCATAGTGCAGTGGATATCGGCTGGGAACGAGAAATTGGGAAGCCGAGTTCAAATACCAGTTGAATTCCTTGCATTCACTTATGCGCAAATACCCTTGGGAAAGGTATTCATCTGTCACTTACCTCCAGTTATAGGTTAAATAACAGGGTAGACTAGGTTCTATAGCCTTGGCTGGCAACTAGTCTACCGCAGAAAGTAATGGCAACCTACTGCGAGATAATCTTCTGCCCAGTCAGTCATGATCGCCCAGGCATATATCAGGTATGGCACTTAACTGACTGACTACTTGACCAGAAACATAGGATTAAATTTCACATGAATACATTAAAACTTATTTTATTATTTACATTTTCATTAATTTATATTGAGGTTTTTAATATGATTAATGGTTCAACTTGAGGTGATCAGCTCACACACAAAAAACCAATTTGACTGTGAACAACACAAAGCCTGTTGCTACTAGAATCTTAACAAAATTCTTGTCTCTAACTACTAGCCCCAGGCTGGGTGTTTAACATGAACACTCAATGACCCTGACAACTAACATGCTTGAGGTACTTGCTATTTGGCAGGTACATTAGGACATTTATTTTATTAAGTAAACATGAGAGATGAAAAGAGAATTATACATAAGCTAATGAAGAGAAATAGAAAGAGAAAAGAAAAAACAAATAGAAAAAGAGTGAAATTGTATATTGATATCAGTGGAAGAAAAACAAAATGTGTTAAGAATGACCAACCAAATCAAACTAGGGAGGAGTAAAACAATTTTTTTTTTTTTTTTACATCAAATAAAAATGTACTCAGGCACTCCCAAGAGTTTTCTTCACATTTACTCACCTTAAAGCTTTCCGAACTTTACACTCACACAAAAAAAGCTCTCAGCCATTTATTTGTGGATTTTACCAAGTAGAAGGGAAAATGGATACTCATTTGATATGAATATGGATTTAACTTTTTTATCAAATTAAATTCACCTGCTCTCATTGAAAAGTTAAATACCATTTTCTTCAAAATTTCAACATGAAGAAATTTTTTTTAAATTGCTAAATATCTCCAATTTTTACAAGTATTCTAATGGATATAACATTTCTAAAGAACACATCTGGACAAATACCATTCATCTGATATATATATAATTTAGATTTAATTTAGATCCTCAATTACAGCTTTTCAGGGCTGGCACATACTCTCCTTGAATCCCCAACTAGCCCCCCCCCCCCGGGCAGTGTTTTATGATCCTCACTATCTTATGAGCATTTGATTTTTTTCTATCTACATTACAAATTAAACTAAGTACAATTGACCATAAAAATGAAAAATTTTTGCAGATTTTGATGTCATTCTAGGGTCTATTTTTTATCCACATCCGTGAATTGGTTTTATTCATGCTAAGTCTCAAAAAACATGATAAAAATTTGATATTTTTTATCCATAATGTTAAATGCATTAAAATTATTCAACTTTTAACTAGAAAAACTCAAATTGATGTTAAAAATTTCCGTAAAAAAATTGATTATTTATTTAAAAAGGAATGCTCTATTATGACTTGGCTTTAATTTGTATTAGATACATTATATTTATTTTCAACTTTTCTAGTTGAATTGTTCAGCTATATCACATATGATCCATTATTATACATACTTAGGTTACAATAACATTTCTATTTTTTTAATTTTTAAAAAGATTAGTAGCAGTTAGCCATATTGAAACAGAAGATAATTAATTGCTATTATTGTTGTTTAATAATAAACAGGAGCAAAAATTTATCCTATGCATTTTTTTCATGGAAATCTTAGCTTGAAATAATCTGAAAATAAAAACTAGAAAATCCTCATTATAGTTGTAAAAAAAATTATTCTCTTTATATAATTATACAACTCGACTGAAAAACTTTGTATTAAACATGTAGAAAGTAAATAAAGGAAAGGTAAGAACAATTTGATTTAATATCAAGTCATATTATTGCTATAAACATTATAATTAATGGTAAACATGTTTGAGTAGAAGCCTTTTTTTTTAAACACTGAAATTGATGTCTACCAGCCTGGACATTTGAAAATCATAATCAAGAAAGTGTGCTCTTAATTGATTTTTTATTTTGATTAATGAGTAAAAGAAATCTCAGTTTAAAAGAGTGAAAATTTTATTCAGATAACCAGAAATTCTTTAGAACATGATACCTGTGCTAGCTAATGAAAAATAAAAGCGCAAACAAAATAATTTAGTATTAAAATTTCCAACTTAAAATAGAAATAATTTATTAGATTATTTTCAATATTCCAAGGTATTTCTTCCATTTTTGTTTATAATATCACTTATAATTTATTATTAATAAATAGTTAATAGTATGAATTATTAGCAAAATTCAACAAAATAGGTAATATCAGTTATTAGCAATATTCGGGGGATTGTATCAATTATTAGCAAAATTAAAATCAATTGTATCAATTATTAGCAAAATTAAAATCAATTGTATCAATTATTAGCAAAATTAAAATAAATTGTATCTACTATTAGCAAAATTAAAATAAATTGTATCAACTATTAGCAAAATTAAAATAAATTGTATCTATTATTAGCAAAATTAAAATCAATTGTATCAATTATTAGCAAAATTAAAATAAATTGTATCTATAATTAGCAAAATTAAAATAAATTGTATCAATTATTAGCAAAATTAAAATAAATTGTATCTATTATTAGCAAAGTCCAAAAACAGATAATAACATGCATTATTACCAGAATACAAAAATTAATCTTACGAGATTTAAGTATTATTTTAGAATATAAATTTTTGTTTATAATCTTAATGCAATACAGAATTTGTTTATTTTACCGATTTGGCACAGATTAAAGTGTAGTATCTGTTTCTGCTAAAGAAAAATGATTCAAGGAAAAATTAAACTGATTTTAGAGCTGAAGACAACCATTGTTTTAGAAATCAGTTCATGCCTGTCCAAACTTCCCTGTTTGTAACAGGATCTGGTTTTAGTTTTTTAAGTGCTTGCAAATAAGCAGTCTGTGCATAATTACAAGAGTGGATCTATTGCTCTTGTTAAAATTTAGGGCTTAAACAAAACAAAAACAGATCAATGTCGACCAAAGATGCCTCATCTCCATCTGGGAATTCTGTGCACAGAAGTAATCAGCGTAAGAGCCAAATTCAAGACTATCTGGAGGTGGCTACCCCACGTCGAAAGCGGTCATCTACTGATATGTTTACAACTTATAAAAGTACTTCCCGTCGAGAAAGCTCTGATAGGTAAGTGTACATTTTATTACCAGTGAAGAGAGAATTTATTTGCTTACAGAAAGATTTTGTTTTATACAGGGTGCGATGGGTAAATTATCACCATTTTATATTTTTAATTTAGTACATGTGTTCTTTGCTTTTGATTTTGTTGACTGCACAGTATAGAAGGGTCAGTTGGGCACCATCTATCATAAAAGAGCACTGTCATGCAATTCACTCCACCAGAAATTTGGAAACAGAACTGCTTGGTATTTGCACTGCATTCTCCAACAAAAACATTTCAGAGTGTTTGGGTGTCAATCTGAGGACAGTGCAGGGGATTTGGAAAGAGTTGGATGAGTTTAATGATGATTATGAAGGTATGGCAGCAGCTGGAAAATCTCACTCTGATTGTTCTGATAAGAAAAGAACTTCCACATTTGTTGGTGAGAACTTCAGACTCAACATGGAGACCTATATCCAGTGCTTTGAGGAGGTAGTGCTGCCCTGGGTCAAGAATGTGGCTGCTGGAAGACTCTATGTCTGGCAACAGGAAATTGCACCATGCCACCAAGTAGGGGAACTCAGTCATGGCTGTTAGACAATTTATGTCACCACATCACTCCTGGCCACTTAAATTCCCAAACTGCAACCCCTTTGATTATTATGTGTGACACACAGTCGAGTAAAAGATCAACTCCTTGTAATGCCAAAGATGAACTGAAGGCAAGCATTATGGCAGCAGTCACCAACCTAAACAAGGAAACCATGCAAAAGAGACGCAAGAGATTCAGTAAACATTAGGAGGCCACAGTTGAAGCCAATGGTGATCTTATTAAATAAACTTACTCTTTGTATTTCAAGCTAATTTTGATAAGGTTTCCAACTACAAAAATATATCTGTTGATCACATTGACAGGGTGTGTATCTAAAGTAATTTATTTGATTGCATTTTGAGAATTCTCAAGGATCTCTTCAAAGCTTCTATATTTTTTTGAAGCTTATATAATGCTTTATATATATGGTATGTTTTCAGGAGCTGCCTTTTGGTTAATTTGTAATTTAACACATCAATAATAATTTAAATAAATTGTAGTTTAACACATCATTCTCATCAACAACTTATATTTATACACATCTGGGCTTTATTTCAAGTGACAATGCATAGACCACTTTGAAAATGCATTTTTGGACAATACAATCTGTTGGTTCAAATCTTGTATGTAATGAATATTCATACATCAATTTTGGCACACAATCAAAAGGGGAAAGGATGAGGCTGGTCAACACTTTCTATCCTAGACCTAGCTAATCAGATTCACAACCCAATCACTCATTACAACATGATCATTCACCACAAGAACTCGTCCATCAGTTACAATCCTACATATACCATAATACCACATATTTGTAGAGGAACCTAAAAAAGGGGGGAAAGCCCATGACATAAAAATGTTGTTTTGTTTACAAAATTTTTATTTACAAGTTTTTGTTTATTTTTTTACAAAATATATCTAAAAATATATAATATTAAAATGAGAGGGGAGGGGCTGAATACCCAAAAAACAAACTAAATATATAACAAAACATTCAAACTAAAAATAACAAAAGTTAGTAAGAACTGTCCATCCCTCAAAACTAAAAGTGGCTGCTGTATTCTACCAATACACGAATCAAGATTCTGATATGGAATGACTGCAAAATACTTCTCCCTCCCCAATTTATAGGCAAAACCACACATAGTGGGATTCCTTCCTGGCAAATAAGATGATAGGCCACTTCTCATACCAGGACTGAGTTTTGTATGACTGTCTTGTATTGAAGCCAGAATGCTATGTTTGGTAATTTGAATTCACTCTTGTGTGTCAATACCAATTCTCATTTTGTGAACTTTTTGTTTTATTGCTGTTGCTTTGCCTTGCATATATTGTTTTGTAATGGGAAAGGGCTATTCTTCTTCATGTGCCATGTTCTTTGAGGATGTAGGTGATCATGGACTTCCACTTGACTCTGTCTCTTATTGCTTTCAATATTTTTTCTCTTGGTATCTCTTCTAAGCCCTGCTCCGCCAACCATTTGCTCAGACCTGACAAGTATGTCTTGTGGTGCTTTACCCTGTCTCTCCTTCCATTTATCCGACCTGTGAGTATTAAGTTCTTCAGGCTCTCCTTCCTCATTACGTGTCCCAGGAACCTCATTTGTCTCTTCCTGATATTTAGTATCAGTTTTCTTCTCATTTGCATCTTTTCCAACACCTCATCGTTGCACATGTGCTCCATCCATGGTACCCTCAGCATCCTTCTGTAAAACCACATTTCTGCTGCCTCAAGCCTCTCCTTCATCTTTGATGAGATTGTCCAGCATTCACTTCCATACAGAAGGACAGATATCCCATAGCAACTCAGCACTCTTCTTTTTTTTTTTTCGTTTCTAATGAAATTTTCCTGTCTTTCAATACTCTGGTTATTTTCTGAAATATGTCTTTGGCCATGCATTGCATCTTTGGATCTCCATGTCACACTTTGCATCATCTGTCAAAATACTTCCAAGGTATTTGAATTTTTTATTCTCTGACTTGCAGTTGGCATATTGGGCTCCTCTTTTTGCTGATTACCATACATTCAGTTTTCTTGAGGTTTATGCTAAGTTCTTTCTTCTCACTTTCTTTTGCTAACTTCTGTAAAAGGTTCTTCATTTTCCTTTCCCTGTCTGCTGTCATCCACATATCTGATATTGTTGAGATTGTGGCTGCTGTAATGTTTGATGTTGGGGACAACCGATGCTTGCTAAACACCAACTACCACCATTGTGGGTCAACAGGATGGATGATGATTAATGAGAGAGCAAAAACGAACAACTGCTAGTGTGCTTGGTGTCTCTTCTTTTTTTTTCTTTCCTTCCGGATCTGCAGGGGCCATAACCCCTGTGACACCAGAGGTTATCTCCCTTTTATTGGTCAGGACATTACAGCTGCCAATGTCAAATCCTTGCAAGGCTTTTATTTCTTTTATAATTGCTTCGCTGTACAGGTTGAAAAGATCCGGTGAGAAAACACATCCTTGTCTTACGCCCCTTTCTATTTTTTGCGGACCTGCTGAGTTTACTTCCTATCCTAACACAAGCAGTTTGCTGCCAATATAGATTCTTGATTATCCTAACATCTTTTGTGAAAATGTCGAGGTTGTCGAGCATCTTGTGTCGTACTTTGTCAAACGCCTTTGCGTAGTCTATAAAGCACAGATAAAGGTCCTTCTGTATTTGTATTGCTTGTTCAGATAGCATTCTGAGCATGAATATTGCATTTCTCATTCCAGTATCTTTAACAAATTTACATTGTACTTGTCCTATCTCTGGGCCAATTCTGCTGTGTGCTCTGTTCATCAGAATCCAGATGATGAGTTTTGTTATGTGGCTCATTAAACTGATTTTTGAATGGAGCTCACATTTCTTTGCACCTGGCTTCTTAGGTAGTGTTATGAAGATTGATCTGCTTAGATCCTTCAGTATATTGTCATTGCTGTAGATTTTGTTTATTATTTCTGTTAGTTTGTCTATGCCAAAGCCTTCTTGGGACATCAACATCTCTATTACAATCCCATCTGGTCTTGCTGCTTTGTTTCTTTTCAATCTGGCCATTGCCAATTCCACTTTGGTTTTTAATATTTCTAGTCCATCCATAATTTTGTGCATCATTGGTTGTTCTCTCTTATCGGGGAAGAGATCTCCAATATACTCGTTCCATCTCCGAAGTATTTTTTCTTTTTCTAGTATTAGTGTGCCATCCTTTGCTTTTATACATCCTGTTGCTGAGCATCTCTTTTGTTCTGTTAGTTTCTTTATTTTTTTATGCATGTCTCCATTTTTTGTTGTGCTCAGTCTCTCTACTTCAGTGCATTTGTCATTGAGTCATCTTTCTTTCACCTGTCTACATTTGCTTCATATTTCCTTGTGTAGTCTCTTGTATTCTGTTCCATATCTTGGCATTGTTTTCTGTCTCTTTTGCATCAAACTAAGAATCTCTTTGGTGATCCATTCATTTTTCTTCTGGTGTGTTTTTTTCCTTAAGAATGATGTTGTTTGCCAATGTCACTAGAGCCACTCTCAGTGTATCCCATTTTGAGCTTCCATTTCCAATTTGTTCTTTGTATATCGTTTTCCTGCTCTCCATATACATTTCCAGCAGGTTCGAGTCATTCATGAGTTTATTGTACTGCAGTCTTAGGGCCGTGTTAGGTTTCTTTAATCTCTTTAGTTTTATCCTTAGTTTGCATACGACTGGCAGGTGGTTGCTTCCGCAGTCCACACTTGGGTTAGGCTTTGCAGTTAAGGAATGCATTTCTGAATCTCTTGTTGATAGTCAGTCAGTTAAGTGCCATACATGATACACGCTTGGGCGATCATGTCTCAAAAGAGACATGTCTGGCTGGTTAGAAGATTATCCCACAGTAGGTTGCCATTGCTTTCTGCAGTAGACTGGTTGCCAACCAAGGCTATAGAACCCAATCTGTCCTATTATTTAACCCATAACTGGAAGGAATAGATGGATTAATACCTTTCCCAAGGGTATTTGCGCGTAAGTGAATACAATGAATTTGGCTGGAATTCGAACTCAGCTCCCCGATTTCTCGTTCCGAGCCGATATCCAATGCACCACAACACAGATATTAGTATAACTGTTGTTAATGACTGAACTGATTATATAGATATATAGACCCTTCTTTAGATTTTTGTTTCGAGACATGATCGCCCAAGCGTGTATCACGTATGGCACTTAACTGACTGAATACTAATATCTACCATATTCGATGACATATAAGGCACACATTTTTTTTGCTAAAAATATCTTTTAAAATTCCCCTGCATCTTAGATATCATATCATTAGCTACCTGGCAACTCCTATCAGCTTCCACTTTAGAGTAACTTTCATGTATCTATTGTCATTATTTAAAAGACTATTATGCAGATTAAAAGTTTTATCATTGATAATATCCATTATATTTATTTCATCACATTTAATATTAGTATTTTCTTAATCTAAAATTATATACAATAAGTTCAAATTATATATTTTTAAAATATACTTGTTTCATTAATATTTTTCTTGTGATAACTTCTAGCTGCATTGGTATAAATACAATCAGAATTGTAAGTATTTAATAGGTTGTACCATTTACTAATAATTTTACTAATTAATTATTTTTTTTCTTGATTCGCCCTGCTGAAATTGTGGTGCATCTTATATGCAGTAATTATTATGGGATAATATTAATGATATCAGTGCATATACGGTTTATGCTGGAGTTCTGTTTCTGGGCTATAACTTATCTGCATCATGGGAATTTCGACTTAAGTAACTATATCACATACCCAAGCTAACGTAGTTCTGAAATCTACATTATTTAAATTGTTGTCCTCTTTTTTATTGTCATATTCATGACGTTGTATGCTCCATGGTATATTGGGTCTATACCGATCCTTTAATATTTACGTTATGTTGACTGTTAGCCTCATCTTTATTGTCATATTCAAGATGCTTCAGCATATCCCTTTAATATATTAACTAAATCTTGTTCTGTCATTCTGATGTATGTTACCTGTGATGTCACAGCATAAAGATGTGGAACTACTTATGTTAATAGAGTGGATGAATACGTTGTTGTGTGGTAATATATGAGGAAGGAGGATGCCATTGTTCAAATTTAGTCATGCATCATAAGCCATATTTGATTACACTTCAATTGCTTTCATTTGGTTTTCTTATTTTTTATTTTTAGTCCTTCATTATGCTTTCAACGTGTAAGGGGAAGTGCTTCAAAGAAAAGGAAAGCCATCTCCATGGGAGTGAAATTAGATATAATAAATTGTCAGAGAAGGGTGAAACACTGACAAGCATTGGCTGCATGCTAGATTTAAGTTGTATGACTGTCTTGACAATAAGTAACACATACTGCAACATGTGAGAGGATCTGCTCCTATGCAACTGTGATTACAAAGCAGCAAAGTGGTTTAATTATTGAGATGGAAATCTGATTTGTGCAAATGTTTTCTTTTCTTTATTTATTTCTTATTTTTACTGTACAGTGCTTTTATGACTTTACAGCTAACAGAACACCTCACAAAATTACAAAAACTTAAGGAATCAGCGCATATGCTAGGCCACAAAAATCTAAGCCAGCCAAGTATAAAAATGAATACAGTATTGGAATCAATAATATGGCGTGCTAGAGAAAATCATCAGCTTCAAGATTGCAATGTGAGCAAAAAAAAATATTTACTGAGACATTAGATTTTTAAGTGACAAAAATTCATACACTGATATTCTCAAGGACATGTGGCCCAGTGGACAAAAGCATTGGTTAGATCCTGTGACTTGACCAAAGAGTTGTGCGTACACTACAGCAGTGAACAAATAACTTAGTTATCTCCTTTTAACTCAACTCTCTAAGATATCTGGAAGTGGATATAACTCATGGAACAAGAACAATAGTGATTGAAATAAAGAGTTCTGTTTGAAAATCCAGTTACCTGAAGAAGAGCGGAGGGTACAATCTAGCAAGACAGTTTAGTATGTTTAGCTATATATGAGCCTTTCTGCAATAAAAGCTGTAGAAAAACAGCAATCAGTAGTTGAAAAAACAGGGTGTCTTGTGAAATCAGTCCTGTGGGCTCCACGAGGTGCTGTGGTTTCTGAGGCAGTGTTATTTTTTGTTACCACCTGTCTCTTTTCCCTCTCTGCCTATTTATCCTCATAACTGATGGGAAAAAAGTTGATTTTGAAATTTTGGTAATATTTTAAAAAATAAATATTTTTATACTTTCATAGAGTTTTGACCCCAATTTTGGGGTTAACTATTTGTCCATAGCTAGGATCCTAACAGGTGCTGCCACCACAGATCAGAGTGAACCTGGGAACAACAGTAATTAAAAGGTGATTCTACACTTCTGAAAGCCTACTGATCAGAAACTTTGCTGCCAGTTGTAGTTTGTCATCATACCCAGTACCCAGAATGATATATAGGATTAATGTGGAAAAGTTTGTCACTTAACAGAGCAGAGTTATGCAAAGTTTTATTTCTTTTTAGTGTATGTGAATATAAAATAATTAAGTTGACACCCATTCATGTGCCCTAAAAGGAAATTAACACAATAAAACAAAACCAACCACCTGTAAATAGCACAACATTAAAAAGAAGTCAACATAACAAAAGCAATCAAACACAAATTAATACCCAAAATATTTAATTATACCAAGCTTCATATAAATAAAAAAATAAAAAAACAGGACACAACAGCGGATTGGAAAATAAACCCTGACAAGTGAGAAGATTATATATTCATGAAACTTGAAATTCAGCATGACTCTACTCATTTAAGTGACAAACAATAATCCAATATCTCTATTTTGATATCAAGCCCTTTTCAAACCAAAAACCTGCTTTCCAAAATATTCTTTTATCAGTAAACCACTAAAAAAAAGCAACAATCTTATCACAAAGCATCATCTCAACTCAACACTATATATATATATATATATATTTGGGTATTTAGGCAGCAAATTTTCTTTTAAACATATCAGATTAAATAAATTGCAGACATTATGTTTGCTTATTTTTAATAAAATCTGTTCATACTCACGGATAATCTTTCGCATATTACAATCAAAAGATGTCAAAAATGAGCTGTAACATTGACAGATGTTATTTTCATAACTGCCACTGATGTGCAGGGGAATACAGGTGTGATGACAGTTACAAAGGTGAAGTGAAAGGAAAAGATATACAGGATGGTGTAGAAAGAACTAGAGTCAAGTGATTAAGAGATGAGTATTGACATTGCATTTCCCACTAAAAATAGCATTTAAGAAATAGCGTTTGCTCGTAAATTCTCTTCCCACACCATTTATCTGGATTTTTTCCACAATCTTGAAAAGTTTAAATGCAACATCAATTGCCATCTTCTTGATTCCCATCTTTCTCTTATCCTTTCTTCAACATCCCCTGTACATTTTTTTCCTCTCTCTTCTCTCACTGTAACCCCCTCTGCACCAGTGGCAGTACTGCCCTGCTTGGGATGAAACAATTATATATATATATATATATATATGTATATATATAATAAATCTAACTTAGAGCCAACGAACCTACCTAGGTTTCACCTCACAGATCGTCAGGGCAAGTCATAGCTGACTTGCCCTGACTATCTGTGAGGTGAAACCTAGGTAGGTTCGTTGGCTCTAGGTTAGATTTATTCTTATTTGTTTGCTCTACTTTTGTATTGAGCACTTTAGTGTTAGGGTTCTCGTCTCGGGTTTTTTTCTTTCAACGAGTACTTTGACGGATGTTCAAGCACTTAGTTTGTTTCTTTTTTTATTTCCATTTTTTTCCCTCCGCGTTTATACTCGGTGGGTTTGTTTGAGGCGGGTTTCAAAATAAAGTAGTTATTATTATTATTATTATTATTATTTATATATATATATATATATATATATATATATATATATACACACACACACATACTGATGACACACATTAGTTGTCAACATGTAACCATCGACTAACTAAAAAGCAGTCAATCCACTATTCCTTGATTTGTCCATTAAGATGGCTAATTGAAACCGTTTACTTCCAACAGACTAGTTAAGTAGATCTGTCCATGACTTATGCTCATTAGCAAAGATTAGAGTTTATAATTAACAGCCTTCCACCATACTCTATACCTAGCACCCTCCAAGGCAGCAAACACCTCCACCTTGTCGCAATATATAGATTATGCAACCTAGTCCCAGATAATTACAATTATTTTAATAAGAATACAATCAACAGTTCTGTCTCCAATTTTTCTCTTTTCCGAACAGAGACACTGGTCATGTATTTCATAAAGTTTCTGAAAAATACAAAGTAAGTACTTATTTATTAAAATTTTTTTAAAAAAAATCTATGTTCATTCAAGAGGAAGACAATCATGAATCCCCCATAGCTTCCTTTACTTTTTATTCTAATATTTGTGAACTTTGTATTGCTATGACTATTTGTGGTAAAGATAGTAGAGTGGTTTTAGGTTAAGTTCTATATAGATCTGAATTTTTGCAAAATTTTATTGGTATGACTAGTTGTCGGGGAAGATAGTGGAGTGGTTTCAAGTTATATTCATTTTGTTTTTGATACTTCTGAACTTTGTATTGCTATGGCTATTTGTCGTGAAGATAGTGGAGTGGTTTCAGGTTAATTCTATATAGTTTTTAATATTGGTGAACTGTGAATTGCTATGACTATTTATGGTTAAGGTAGTAATTTAGTTTCAGGTTAATTATATATAGTTTTAATATGTGTGACCTTTCATTGCAATGACAATTTATGGTGAAGATAGTGAAGTGACTTTAGGTTATATTCTATATAGATTTTAATTTTTGTGAACTTTTTATTGCTATGACTATTTGTGGGGAAGATAATGGAGTCGTGTTAGGTTATATTCATTTTGTTTTAGATATTTGTGAATTTTGTATTGCTATGACTATATGTGGGGAAGATAGTGGAGTGATTTCTGATTAACTTTATATAGTTTTTAATACTGGCAAACTTCATATTGCTATGACTACTTGTGGTTAAAATAGTAGAGTAGTTTCAAGTTAATTTTATATGGTTTTTAATATTGACAAACTTTATATTGCTATGATTATTCATGGAGAAGATAGAGGAGTGGTTTCAGGTTATGTTCTATAGATTTTAATTTTTGTAAAATTTTATTGTGATGACTATTTGTAATGAAGATAGTGGAGTAGTTTCAGGTTAATTCTATGTAGTTTTTAATATAGGCAAACTTTGTATTGTTATGACTATTTGTAGGGAAGATGGTAAAATTGCTGCAGGTTATGTTCAGTGTAATTTTTAATATTAGTGGACCTTGTATTTCTATGATTATTTGTGAGGAAAATAATGGAGTTCTTTTAGGTTACATTCATTATGTTTTTGGTACTTGCGAACTTTGTATTGTAATGACTTTTCGTGGCTTCAGGTTAATTCTATATAGTTTTTAATATTTGTGAACTTTTATTTGCTATGACTATTTATGGTGAAGATAGTGGCATGGCTTCAGGTTATGTTCTATAGATTTTAATCTTTACAAACTTTTTATTGCTATGTCTATTTGTGGGGAAGATAATGGAGTTCTTTTAGGCTATATTTATTTTGTTTTTGATAATTGTGAACTTTGTATTTCTATGACTATTTGTGCAGAAGATAGTGGAGAGGTTTCAGAATAATTCTATATAGTTTTTTATAATAGCAAACTTTGTATTGCTATGACTAGTTTTGGGGAGGATAGTGGAGTAGTTTCAGATTAATTCTATATAGTTTTTAATATGTGTAACCTTTTATTGCTATGACTATTTATGGTGAAGATAGTTGAGTGGCTTCAGGTCATGTTCTATATTTTTTAATATTTCTTAACTTTTTATTGATATGACAATTTGTAGTGAAGAGAGTGGAGTGGTTTCAGATTAATTCTATGTAGTTTTTAATATTGGTAAACTTTGTATTGCTGTTACATGTTAAGTGTAACAAAAGAAAAAAATGATTGACCAAAACTCAGAGATAAAAATCACAGACAAATATTTAATTTACAAAACATACCAAATAAAATATTTACAAATATACACTTTTTGTTGCATTCAAAAGAAGAAACATAGAGTTTACTACTAGCAAATGTTACGAGGAGAGAAATAGAAGGTAAGGTGTCAAGTATCTTTACCCAGTTAAGTTGGCAGAAAAGTTAATTGCTATACTTTTTGGAAATCTTCAAATGTGTATATAAAGAATAATTTTAAGTATGGTAAATGAAAAAGTCAAAAATATGCATTTACCCTTATTGTTGTTCCATGAGGTTCTATGAGGTTCTCTTTCAGGTTTTAATTGGTCGGCAACTTGTCTTAGAGATTCTTTCAGCTGGATATAAATCCTTGAATCACAAACCGGAGTTGATAACAACAGCAAACCCTGGTAACAACTAACTACTCACTGCCCAAAACCTATTTTTATAGGGGCTAACACCTAATTTGCATATTTCTAGAACCTTTCGAACTCTCTAGATTTTACTGGAACATTCCACAATTTTCCAAAATGTTCTATTCTTAATTTCTCTATTTTTATGACTACTTCATGAATTAAAACTTTTTTGGAGTAACACTTAGGACTCAATAGAATCCATTACTATAACTTTTTATACATTAGTAATATTATTTTTATATATAAATGTCATTTTGTGAGGGAGACAGTGAAGTGGTTTCAGGTTAATTCTATATATCTTTTAATATTGGTGAACTTTATATTGGTATGACTATTTGTGGAGAAGATAGTGAAGTGGTTTTAGATTAGGTTCTATATAGATTTTAGTTTTTGTGAACTTTTTATTGCTATGACTATTTGTGAGGAAAAAATGGTGTTGTTTTATATTTTATTTTTGATAATTGTGAATTTTGTATTGGTATGACTATTTGTAGAGAAGATGGTGAAGTTGTTTCAGGTTATGTTCAGTGTATTTTTTAATAGTAGTGAGCTTTGTATTTCTATGACTATTTGTGGGGAAGATATTGTAGTTGTTTCAGGTTATATTCATTTTGCTATGGCTATTTGTGCTGAAGATAGTGGAGAGGTTTCAGGTTAATTCTATAAAGATTTTATAATTGGCAAATTTTGTATTGCTATGACTATTTATAGTGAAGGCAGTGGGGTGGTTTTGAATTAATTGTATATAGTTTTTAATATTTGTGAATGTTTATTGCTATGACTCTTTGTGGTGAAAATATTAGAATGGCTTCAGGTTATGTTCTATAGATTTTAATTTTTTGTGAACTTTGTATTACATGACAATTTGTGGTGCAGAAAGTGGATTGCTTTTAGGTTAATTGTGTTATGGTGAAACACACCTATTCTATAGTGAATAGACTCTCCTAATTTAAGTAGGAGTAGTAAGAGGAACAAGGGTCAGTCGATGTTGGACGATAGTAGTTGACAATTAGTTGAATACGAAAGTAGTCAGCGACCTTGCAAGATTACACTGCGTAATACATATTATATCAAGTTCCTAATGTTTTGTATGTCAAATCTATTAGGACCAATTAATACTAGCACAAATACTAGACTCCACTAGCGAAAATAACTCCACAACATTGAATATTGTTTTTAATGTTTGTAAAGTTTTATTGCTATGACTATTTGTAGTGAAGATAGTGGAGTGGTTTCAGGTTAATTCTGTTTAATTTTTTTAATCGTGTCAAACTTTGTATTGCTATGACTATTTGTGGGCAAAATAGCGGATTTGTTTCAGGTTATCCTCTATCTTCCCCACAAAATAGTCATAGCAATAAAAAGTTTACAAATATTAAAAACTACATAGTGGAGTGGTTTCAGGTTATCTTTTTTATAGTTTTTAATATTTGTGAATTTTGTATGGTTATGACTATGTGTGGATGATAGCATTGTATCACAAGGTTTGCCCTTTGATCACTCACCACAGGAGAACTTTTGACAATGATTTATTGCACAAACTGCCAATGCATTGTTTGTCTCTTCAGTCTTGTTTACGAATGAAGCAACATTTGGAAGGGGTGGAATAACAAATTTACACAATCAACGTTTGTTGGTAGATCAAAATCCCCATGGTACAATACAGGGTCATAGCTGATGGTAAAAAAACACCGGGCACAGAGAAAACTGCTCGGATTTAATGATGACATCATCAGTGTCATCCATTTCCAGAAACTATGATTTTTGTGAATTTTTTCAGCTATTCCAATGGAAATTAGGCACAGAACACGAACAGAAGCAGGAAATTGAGTTCGGACTTTCTGAGTATAACCAATCTTTTCTCCCAAAATTAGTAAATAAAAAAACAGATTTTTACTGCGTTCATTCGGATGTTTTCTTCGTTTTTCTTTCTTTCTTTCTTTCTTTCTTTCTTTCTTTGTGAATTGTTTAGTTTGATTTCTGACGAAGACACTTTTCCTTGCTCAGATTTTCACTATGATTGCACGGGTTTCACTATGATTGCCCGGATTTTCACTATGATTGCACGGATCGGCCCGGACCCGTGCCTGGTGTACCCGGTAGTCAGATACGGCCATGGTACAATACAGGCTAGATACCAGCATCAGTTTACAATTAATGTGTGAGCTTTACAATAAATATGTAACTGTCTGGTAGGTCTGTATGTTCTTGCAACATGTCTTACAAGATCTGTCTACAGGTACTTTATTACAAACACACTTCCTAACTGCTAGAGAATGTACCCCTACTAATGTTTGTAAAAGTATTTTTGGATTGTATAATTTCGCAGAATTTGCCATAAACTTTAAACCTAATAACTCAAAATCAAAGGAATTGTGAACATATGTTTATATGAACTTTTGTCTTTGTTTTGGTGTAAGGAACACAGCCTCTAAGTTTGTAAACATATTTTTCATACACCCTATATATATATATATATATATATAGTGTGTGTGTGATGAATGAATTGTCATTTAAATTGATAATAAACACTGAAATCTCATTTTAACAGATATATTTACCAAAATTACACAAAAATATCTTGAAATACTAAAGAGTAAATTAATTCAATAAAATTGAAATTGAGTCCAACCACACTTTCCAAACAACTTTGGAATTTCCTGCAACTCTCCTAGATGGTCTGGAATTGGTGAATGCTGCCATTATTTCATCTTTAGTGTTACGAGTTTTATTGGTCTCTCACTCAACTGCATCACACACATAATAATCAAGGGGTTGCAGTCTGGAAATTAACATAGCCAGATGCAAAAAGGTGATATGGTCACAGAAAGTGTCTGACAGTCACAGCCATGACTGGATTCTCTTGCTTGTGTGGCATGGTGCAGAGTTCTGTTGCCAGATATAGGGTATTCCAGCAGTCACCCTGTTGACTTAGGGCAGCACTTGATGTAGACCTCTATGTTTAGTCTGAGGCCTGTGGGAAGATAAATGGAGGCATAACGTCACATCATGAGTGATTACTCTAAACACCTTTATAATCACCATTAGTCTCATCCAACTGTTTCCAAATCCTCTTCACTGTCCTCAGAGTGACATCCAAACATTCAAAAATGCTCATATTAAAGCTTCTGGCAAGAATACCAATCAGTACAACATGCTATTTTAAAATTTCTGGAAAAGTGAATTGTGTGATGGTGCTTTTTTTTCCAACAGTTGTTCAAAAGTATCTTCTTGTTTGTTTTCCCAAAAGAACTGGACTGGTAGCCTCATTATAAAGGGCCTGAATGTCTTATATAATTTCATTTTTACATTGAACTCCCTAAGGATACACCAAAAACTGTTATGCCATACACAATCAAATGCTTTTTGAAATCGACAAAACTGTTGTGGTGAGACAAGAATGCATACTTTCACCGACATTGTTCAACCTATTTCTGGAATGAATCATGCAAGAAACTCTGAATGATTATGATTCTTCAATCTCTATTGGTGATAGATCAGTATGTAGTGTACATTCTGCAGACGGCATTGACTTCTTAGGAGGTAATAATAGTGAGCTCCAGAACTTGGCCACTAAACTTGTTGAAAGAGCAGGAGTATATGGAATAGAGGCCAACTCTGAGAAATCTAAAGTGATTGTGAATAGCACACATAGGAACACCTGTGTCAACTTTACCATAAACATTCACTGGAAGAAGTATCCAGTTTTAAATAATTTGGAGCAATTTTTATTTAAATATGGTACCAGCAGTGCAGAAATTCATGTAAAGATGGCCAAATGGACAGGAATATAGAGGAGCAAAACTAGCCTTCAAATGAAGTACGGATTGTACAAATCACTGATTGTACAAATCACTGATTGTATCTATTCTCCTATATGGATGTGAAACATAGACACTATTGGCAGAAATAGAGATGGATTCAGGAGTTTGAGGACAAGTACATCAGAATTTTTTATTGGGAATGTAAACCAATGAATATGTGCAGAAGAAGGTTGAAAGTTTTGTAGGTTACCAGGAACCTCTTCTTGCCACTGAAAAAAATGGCATGGTACAAGACATGACAGCCTGTCAAAGACCATTAAGCAAGACACTGTTGAAGGAGTGCATAGGAGAGGATGTCAACACAAGAACTAGTTGGACAATATCAAACAGTGGACAAGAATGACTGCACCAGAGTTAATGATGTCTGCTTTGGTAAAACATTTTGGAAGAGTCATTGTTAATTTTGCAATTCAGATCACCCCTATAATTATAAGAGTTAAGGGGCTGAGTGAGTTCTTTTT